>BMAV01007305.1:205634-438039 GCA_019973955.1 Trichonephila inaurata madagascariensis
AATGAACGTTTAAAATAGTGTAAATAATTTATATCAGGAAGTGTAATACATTAATATTACTTTTTGTTGCATTTAATTTATGTTAAAATTTTGCCACCACCTCTCCCTTCGAAATCTAGTTTTATTATGGAATAAAAAAAAATAGTAATTACACTGATGAACGGAATAAATTAAAAGTGAGAGCCCACTGAGGCATGGCGTACACAAAACAAAAGGGATAAAAAAGATAGATGAATGCTGTCACGGGCTTTTTTGCAAATGGCAGAATTTTTTCCTACTTTTTTGACAATTGTCATTATATTTTGAAAACTTCTCCCAATATCTATATAAATTATAGCCTATGTGTTATTCTGATTTATAAGCTATATTATTGTAAAGTTCCATTAAAATCCATTCTGTTGTTTTAGCATGAAAGACGACCAAACATCCTCACAAACTTTCACGTTTATAATATATATTAGGATATATTGGTTGAGGTAATAATAAAAAATAATTTTGCCATTAAATATAAATAAAGAAGTGTATTTTTTTTTTTTTTATTTTTACCTTTTTATCATATATTTTTTTGAATAATTCCCAGTTGGAATAACAAAAGGATTATTTTGTTACATCACTATTTAAAAGAAGAATTTACTATAAGGAATTATTTTTCGGAAGGTTCTTTTAACAGAAAAAAATATTAGAGATCGAAGATGCAATATTTTCAAGAAACGAAATTGAATTATAGAATCTTCTTTTTCTTCTTTCCAAGCACTACATCCCATTACAAGACAAGGCTATCTCAGTCAGCTTACACCATCTTGATCTGTTTGATGCTATACTCTTCCATCGGTTAAATAATAGAATCGCCGCTACGAAATTTTCCCCGGTTTTGAGTTCTAATTGAAAATCAGCAAAATAAAAACAGAAATGTGTAAAGGGTTTTCCTCAATTAAAAAGGTAGTGAAATTGGAGAAATATATTATGTTTCAGAAACATAAACTGATTCACTCCAAATGGGAGTTTTCTGTCGAAGCAAAATTGCTGTGAAGAAAAGAATAAAAAGTTAATTAATGCCATTAACTAAATTTAAAAAAGTTTTATTAAAGATTATTTTGGTTTCACTAATGGTTTTCTGTTATAATGTGGATATCGTTTTAACTTCAGCTTTCTTTTAACCTTATTATAAAATTTGAGGAAATATTTCAAAAGGATTCTCTCAAAAGACATTTTTATCCCCAATTCTTCATGTAAGACTTAATCTCTGCATCTTAAACTGATCTATTTCAACAATAACTCATCGTACAACTATAATAAGCCTGGAATAATATTTGAATAATTTGAAATATAAAACACAAAATATCATTCGTTTAAACTGTATTATTATTTATTTCAATAAATATTAATTTCTTAACAAAATAATTACCATGAAGCAGATATTATTTTGACGGATGGTAAATAGAAAAAAAGGCTCTTAATAAAATATATTAAAATAAATGTTTCTGTTATATATAATGCCTTGTCTTATGATATTTTTCTTAAACTTTAAAATTTTAATATTTTCTAGCAGTGCAATTGCATTTTAAAAGTTGTTCGTGTAAGTCATAAATGCGTATGAGTTTAATGTTATTACCTTACAACCTTTACAGTTATAAAAATTTTATTACCAACCTATAAAATGAATGGTTAGAATAAAATAAATATAAATAAACACCATCTACTTTATGCAAATAAAAAGAACAACGCAACAAATAAGTTGAAAAATGCATTCGGTTACGAACATAACTACCGATTTTATTTAAATGGGATGAGTAAACTGTTTAAACATATTCTTCTTTAAATATGTAAGAAAAATACAAATAACAGAAGGAAATCTTGAGAAAAATTAAACTGATTCAAAAGATATGTCTGCTTTTATTTTCTCAGAGCCCATTTTGAGTTTTTGTTCTTTTGTCTGTAAGCTATTTTGCCGCTAAGAAGCATTTTTAAACATGTTATTCGTTAACATAGTATAATGCACTCATCTCAAAAATTCCTAAATTAATTTTTAAATTGTGCGCAGAACCAACCGATGCATAAAAGGAAAAAAAATGAGAGTTTAATTAATTCTATTATCATTATTTATCGAAAGTGAAAGTAATGAGTTGTCCAGCGAAATTAATATTAATAAATATAATAAAGCGAATAACAAAAGATTTTTATTCAGGATCGAAAATGCTTGAAAGAATTGGTTGAAGCACCCCTGACAACGAGTTTTGGAGAAAAAAAAATATTTTTCTTTAGTGGAATTTAGAATAATAAACTACCTCTAGAGAATATTCCAAACGATTGACATAGTTCAATTTTTCCCCTTGAAATATTCGTTAAAAATGTGATTACTCATTTCCCCATTTTTATAGTATTAAACATCACTTCTTTTTAAGCAACTGAACCACATAGGGGCTACAAGCGTATCAAATTCTTTTTCTGTTTAACTTTCCATTTTTTTAAATATTTTTTTCTGAAAATATTTCAAGAATAAATTATTCTTTAACTTTGGAATTGTATTTATTTATGTTATGTGCAAATATCAATTTTGAATGACTTAGCTGAGATACTTGAAAATAAAATTACGTTCTACAAAATCATCAAAAAGATATGTTAATAGTTACAATCCATCTGAACACAAGTGCATTAAAACAAAACGTAACTCAACGAAATAATCTATTAAGGTAGATGCAGAGATTACCAAGAATTATTTTTTTATTTCCTTAGTTATTGTTTAAATATATCTTTTAAATTAGGACAGAAACTTACGATATATGTATTTACTCGTAAAAAAGAAAAGCATATGAATTTAATTAAAGTACATATAAAACAGTTATATATTTTTTGATAAAAGAGGCCTTTAATTGTAATATTATCAAAGCATTTTTTTTTTTTGATTTCTGGATTTTTATATACTTATTTCTATATATAAAAATATTATTTAACATATATAAAAATATATATGATATTTAAAAATATAATGCAGAAAAATTTTAGTTACTAATATAAGTGAAACAATACAAAAATATTATAAAATTATTAAATATTGCTTAGGTCATGATTATCCTTTTAATTTCTTTTTTATACACACATTTATAATAAGTTAAATATTATTATTTTATTCAAAAATTTTATTTGCTTTTTGTTTTATTCAAATTTTTATATATTTCAACGTTTTTTTTAAAGATGGTTCCATAGTTTATTTGATAATTTGTATATTCATTTAACCCCTTAGTGATTTAGTTCTAGATTTTTTTTCTTTCCAATAATTTACATTTTAATTTTTACATGGTTTTCATGTTCCTGGTCTATATTTTGAATATCTTTTAAAGTATTTTTAATAGTTTTTTTTTAAGTGTGATCCTGACTTAATTTTGTTGGAATATGAATGGATGTTCACATATTGCAAAACACAGAATTGGTTTTTAATTCAGAATTTTTTTTTCTATATTTTGGTCTTGGTTTTTTATCTGTCTTTGATATGCAGATGAATGTTGGTTTTTTTCATGGTATTTGGTTTTAGAAACTGTATTATAGTAGTTTAAGTATTAATTATTTAGTAATATGTTACTAAACAGAGTATTCTGAGAAACTTATTCCTACAATGTTTTTCTTAGAGCCTATTTCACTGCTCCGTGGAATAGGTAAATGTAAAGGAATATTAGCTCACCTCGAAACTGTTTTTAACACTATAATCTCAGTTCCTATGATTAAGAGTTTCTATTGCAACCATTAACTTAGAATTCTAATTAAAATTAAATTTATGAAAATTTTGTATATGAATATGGATTATATATATATATATATGCGCATAATATGAATGTATCAATGCATTATATGTGTATATATATATAAATGTAATTATAAACTCTAAATTTTAGTTGTCGTTTTTTTAACTCCAACTTATGTGTATTTCATATACTTTTAAAAGAGTTTATCTTTAAGGTTAGCAAAAAAATCGGAAAGGTTTTTAACTATAAATACTTCGACATTAAGCATAGTAAAATTTTTATTTATTTTAAATTAAAAAATAAATTTTCAATGCATAAGTAAAAATGTCTGAAAGCAGTGTTTAAGTATCACTGAGTAAATGTTAGGGTTATGGCGCAAGAGCCAATTCTGGCTAAGCTGCACAGTTTCAGAATCACGTTCCGTATCATTTATGAAGAATATACAACACCCTGTGATTCATTAAACAATATTTACATTTATAATGAAACGTAAATATTAACATATATATAGTTATATTAAAATAGATAATCATGTTTTTTATTTTTCTACCTTACATGTACAAATAGTATTTTTAGAGGAATTTTATGATAACAGATAAAAGAAGATTATAACCACTCTCTGCCTCATTAGTATCATTGAATGTGGTTAAAAGGAAACTGTCTAATAAATATATTTACTTTTCTAACTTAAAAGTAGTTTTCTAAGAAAAATAAATATAAATGTAAGGAGAATCATCTGATTTGAAGAGCTTGTTAGTGTGCAAAAATTTTTCTTCCTTCCTACGATAATTTTGTATAGGAGAAAAGATCCTTGGTGATCATCCAAAATCATAAGAAATTATTTATTTTTAAAAATTATATGGTTATATATATATATATATATACATAGATAGATAGATATAGATATAGATATATACATATATATATATATATAATGCTTTTATCTAAATAATAATAATTTATACAGTATTTTCTGCTTAAGGTATCCGACTATGGTCAGAACCGTGATTTTTAAAAAGCGCATAAATGGGTAATTTTCATGATACTTAGTGTCACTTAGATTAGAATACAAATTGTTTTAAGGACACAATTTGACAAAAAAAATTATTTAAATACAATTTTACGGCAAAAAATGAACTTAGAATAACCTTTTTTTCAAAATGTTCTCCTTTTGTGGAAAATGCTTCTATTATAATAATATTTTGCCTGTATATAACTCAGACCTCTGTACAGAGGCTCAACTATGAGTTTTGAAAAATTCACATTATTTTCAGAGTTACAACCCATTGAAATAATTATCGGAGTTCTTTTTTTAAAATTGCTTCCCTCTGTTGTCGTAAAACATAAATAAACCCACTTTTAAGTTATATATTTCAGAAATTCTAGTTGAGCCTCTGTACAGAGATCTCAGCTATACACAGGCAAAATACTATTAAAATAGAAGCAATTTTCACAGAAGAAGAATATTTTTTGAAAATGGGTCATTCTATGTTCATTTTTTGTCAAAATATTGTACTTAAATAATTTTTTATTGTAATACTATTATTAAAACAATTTTATATACATTTTTGAATCTAAGTGACACGAAATATCATAAACATTATCCATTTATACACTTTTGCAAAATCATGGTTCCGAACGTAGTCGGATACCTTAAAGTTTTTATTCATTGCTTCGGTTTGGTTTACTGTTAAAGATTACGGAATATTCGAAAGAACCAATTTGAAACATATTTTGATACACTTATGAAAAAAATAAAATGCTATCTTCAGATATTTAGAATAAAGTATGCTATTAGGATCGAAAAATTATGCAGAAATAAATATACTTATTTTCCAGATTACGGCTCTACTTCATAAATTTTAACACACTCATTATTATATTTTACACTCAATACTAATTAAATGTTAATGTGTGGTTCCTTTTGAAACAAAAACCTATTTTACTTCCATTTTCATTCAGATCTAATTTTATTTTTCTAGTTGAGTATTTATTCACTTGCACTTCATTTAACGATAGTTTTACCTTCACTAAAAGCATTTAATTCTAACGAAATTTCTTCCACATCGCAGTCGCTTTGAATTAATCATACCCTTCCTGTTGATTATTCACTTTTAACTCCTAATTGCTGGGCCGGACTATCTCTTTCACTAGCAGAATAAATAATTTATGCCGAAAATGAGCTAAAAATTAAACAGGAAAGGAATTAGACCCTCAACTGCAATGTAATTGGAAATATACATGCTTGTGTAGTAATTTTGCGTGACATTGGTATGTAGGTCAAGTGCGATTAAATACATGATAATAGACACGTAATGTGGATGAAACATACATTCATTTTAGTTTTATAATGAGAAAGGTTTATTTTAACTCATTGATAATTAAACTATTGAAAAATAATAAATATTTTTTTTAAATGATGGTCCTTATAGGAGAAAAAATTATGAGTCAGTCACAGGATATGTTTTAAATTTTATAGAGGATCTTTGATACTGAATATTATTAAAAAATATACTAAGTTTCTAGGTTTAAAGGAGATAATTTGGAAAATTTGGACTTTAACAAAATTTTCTGCGTACCGGTAAAATTCAACTTGTGAAAACGTCATCAATGTATTATATAAGTTATGTAAATAGTAAAAAACCAAATTAAAATTATATAAGGCTTTAGGTACTTTTTGCGAATGCCACTTTTAGAATTCTGTAATATTTTATATGCAGTTAATTTTCAACATTTTTTGTTGAAAAGTGGATCACACAATGACTTTTGAAAAATATAGTAAGGATTCCATTAAAAATGGGCAGCTTTCACAACGTTTAATATTTAAAAAGTAATTTTTCTTACATTCATAACATAAAATCCATTTTAATTTTAAAAAATAGCAATTAACTTTTTCAAAATAAATTTAGCAAAATTTTACTTTAAATATTTATCTTTAATTTCTTGAATAAAAGTAGGCTGGATTAAAAAATCTATTTTAAAGTTTGCCAATCAAATGAGGATATCTTAGAATTAATACATTTTTTAAATTTATAATTGTAAAAATATTCATTTAAGCGTAATATTCCATTTAAAATATTGTATAGGGGGTCTCCGTGTCTTTTCTTCATTGGTGAGGCAGCCTCATCTTGCATATTTGTAACGAAATTTTAACTTTGTAGGAGTATACTACATCCAGACATTGTATTTTAATCATTTGACGTTTGAACATTTTTTTTCGGTGAGTGAGCCTACATTAACGTAGACCTATAAAGCAGCGAAAGCTATTGGCAACGGACCTCGTAATTTTGAACCGTGGGCAAGTGAGGAGGATGACACCTGAGCTGAATATAAATGGGAAATTGTCTCATTAAATAAAATTATTACTTAAAAATGATTTGTTAAATCTTTGCCCAAATAGCTTTTTTCCGACACTTAAACTATGAAGTAGCATAAAATCTTTAAATACAATAATGTATTCAAAACTATTGTATACATTTGCAAACACGTTGCACTTATTTTCAAATAAGTCCTTATTAGAGACAAAAATTTGCATGCTGATATTGATAATATACGAACAAGAACTTGAAGATACATGAAAACGTATGATAAATTAAATCTCGCAATTTTATACTCTGCAGCTACAACATCATGGTTGTTAGAGCTTCAATGTTACAATAGCGCAATAAAACTTATTAAATAAAAAATAAGTAGTTGACTTCCCTATGTATCGTGTTTACTGAACCGCTTAGATTTCAGATCATTTTTAACGCAGTGCATTAGGTGGTAAACTGAACCGGAATACGAAGATGTATACAACAAACCAAATATCCTCTGGACGATTTAAAAGACAGCTCATATTGCTCAATTACATCCCGGTGGCACGAATTCCCTTAAGGAAGAAAATAACTCTTTTTGTTGCTCAGTGGAAAGCAAAAGAAGTCTCAAAGGAAGAGAGCGCTATGGTGGACTTCTTGTCCTTATACACGTGACTTGGCATTTGTGATGGCAATAAGAGTCCTAATCGGATTTCATCCTATTTCATAGTCCCTGTATCCGGAGGACGAAATAAGTGTCGCCAACAATCACGCCTTCAGAATTCTAATTAAGTTCATTGCTTCTCGACTCTTGGGCGTCCCAAATCCATTTATTCTCACTCTGGCAGCTTCTTTTTTCCGATGTTTGCTTTCCATTCCCTTCTCTCCAAGGGCAGTTTTGACTTTTGGAAGTGTCCTATTTATCCTAGACAGTTATCTTTATTAGCTGCACGATCTTTTTCCATTAAAAAGACGAAAATTGCGAGAATCGTTTCAATACCGTTAGTGATGAATATCACTAGAGGTCAACGGAGTTAAGATTTTTCTGTTTTTATCTAAAACGAATTAATATTTACTTTGTTTTTTGTCTTATTTAACTTATTTTGAAAGAGAGCAACTACTTTACAATAGCTTCATATTTTGAGTCTTTATTTGCTAACATTAGTTAGTGATTTTTAATTAAAATTAATATTTTCGTTATTTTTTGTCCTTTAACTTATTTTGAAAGACAACTTTTTGCAATAGCATAATATTTTAGTTCATAGTTTTTGAGGCTTTATACACCTTTAATGTTTAATGAATTTTCATATTTCTTTAGCAATAATGAATTTACACTCATGTTAGTAACCTACAAAGAATTAAAAAGCATTATTTTTAAATGCGTTGACAAAGGAAAAGTTCCAGAGTAAATGAGAGGTTGAAATGAGTAAATAATGTTTGATAATAAATATGTCAAAAATTTAATTCTCAACAGCTTTGTAAAAATCTTATCAGATAATAAAAAAATATACACAAGTGGGAATTTTAGGTATCAGACTTCGTTCGGAACCGTGATTTTGCAAAAGATTATAAGAGAATATTTTTTTATATTTAAAGTCGCACTTGAATTAGAGTATGCATATACAATTGTTTTAATAGTATTTTTACATAATTTTAAATGCAATAGTTCCAGAAAAAATGAAGAAAAAACGACATATTTTCAAAACATTTTCCTTTTATTCAAAATGCTTCTATATTAATAATATTTTGCCTAGAAATAAGTAAGACTTCTCTGCAGAGCCTGAACTAGGAATTTTGAAAAATTCCCATTTTCAGAGTTATTATCAATTGAAATATTTACCGGGTTGTTGTTTTTTTAACATTTCCTTACTCCGAAGCATTAAAACATGAATCTATCTACTTCTAAATTATACATTTCAAAAACCGTATTTCAACTTCTGTAAGGAATCCTTAACTATGTATAGGTAAAATATTGTTAAAGAAGCATTTTTCACAAAAAGAGAATGTTTAGAAAGTCTGTTATTCTTCTTTCTTTTTTTGCTGAAAAATTGTATTTAAATAACTTTTTCTGGTAATAATATTCTTAAAATATACTTATTCTTATGCATTAGAATATATGCACATTCAAATTCAAGTGACACTTAATATAAAAAAAAATTATTTATACACTTTTACAAAACGGTTCCGAACGTAGTCGGATGCCTTAATACAGTTTTTTACAAATATTAAAGTATAAATCACAAGAATGATATGATAAATCAAAGAATATTTAAAATATCCCTGAATGAATTACTGCCAAGAAACCAAAATTTCTTAATATCTCATTTTAAAACTCCACAATTTTTTTATACAGACAGCATAAAAAGCACAAATAAAGCATTAAAATCTTATTAAAATCCTTTTCATCGTAGACTCTTTCAAGCTGAAAAATAGTTGTAACATTTTTATTTTCTGATATTCTTACATACATTGAAATTAACTTTAGAATTCCTTTAGCAACCACTTAGAGTTGCCGTTTATTAAAAGAAAAGGAAATTATCTTACGTTCTTAGAAGTATAATCGACAATATCAAACGAGACGCATTTCTAATAATTCATCGATATTATTTAGAAACTACATCGCTTATCGTGACTCATTACAAGTTTCATGGTGAAATTCTAAATCATTAAGGAAACTGGAGAACTTGAGCGCAATTACGTTTCGTTCAAAATTGTATTAAATCTAATTGAGGTTGCGTTGAAGGGGTATTAGTTTGCTACTGAATGACTTTCATACTACTTGACGAATTTACTTACTCATAAATTGCAAAATATTAAGTTTACGAAATATTGTAAAGGAGCAATTGGCAGACTTAAACATGATACAATTTGGTTTGTAACAATTATGAGAGGACGGTAACCTTAATTGGTGCATTAGAAATTGAAATCGAAGTAATAGGGCTTAAGGTAGCATGGATGAAATAAGGAATGAATAAGCTTTTGAATGTGTAAGGAATTACATTATAAATGAGGTTACAAGAGAGAATTTGGAGAGAAAATTAATTTTTTTTTAGAATTGTAGGGATTTTTGTATAAGGTTACATTACCTAAGGATCTTTAAGTGCATTTTTGTAATTCTTAACTTACATTTCTTATTATTTTTTTTCCAACTTTTTTTTCACTTATTAAGGATAAGAAAATATTATCCTTCTCTTTTCATTTTACTTTTTTATTTTTAATATTTCACAAAATTAATTTCAGTAAAAAGAAAACTGAAATTTGGTCAATTAGCAATCCCATTAAACTAAATATGTTAAAATCACGCTTTGAAAATCTCTTAAGGAAAAACAAAATGTGTTTTCAGAATACATATATATTGCGGGAACATTTTTGTCCACAATATAATGAGCTAAATTATTTAGAAACTCAAATAATCTAAGAAAAATTAAAAATAACTTATACATACTTATATAAAAAAATATGGATTGACAAAACTTAGAATGAACATGTTCTTAAGAGTGTATGTGACGATTTAAATAAAAATCTTCGATTCAATAGTTTTTTATAAATTTTTATCTTATATATATATATATATATTATGTAAAACACAGGATTTGTTCTCAAAATACCACAAAAACAAAACATTTAAAATTTTTAAGTAAAATTTAAAAGTTCACAAAATGATTTTAAAAAAAAACTCCTCCTACAATAATTGACATGCACTCATAAAATTTACTTACAAGTATGCCAATATATGTACAACAAAATTAATATGATTTTTGTGATAACATGATCAAAATTTATAAAACAGAATTCTTATGAATGCTCATTAATTACTTAAAAATGCATAAATTTTAATTCAACTGTATCAAGTGGACAAAAAGTCCGTAAAACCTTTAAAAATTTATAAAACCCGGAAGATTAAACAAAATAAAAAACGGTTTGCAGGCCTATCATCGATAAGTCACGGGATTTTTTTAAAGATAAGAATAAGAAATATAATTCACAAAGCAGCCGATAGGTGGCGTTTCGTACATAAGGAAAAGAAAAGACACTGATAGCAAAAATAATGTTACCAAATCATTTATTACATCAGTATGTGTTCTACATGTCCACAACCACAGGGTATAACACAGTGAAGGCTTGTCATAAATCCAGCAACGACAGATTGAGACGGAGAACTGGATTTGGATCAAGAGCATCAGTTTTTATAATCACCTGTCTCATTTGCATATTTCCAACTAAATCATCCGCACCAGCACCATCTATTGGCTGTTTTATGAATTATTGTTCTTTTTTTTTATCTTAGAAAAAATCCCGTATCTTATCGATGCTAAACCTGTAAACCGTTTTTATTTTGTTTAATTTTCCGGATTTTAGAAATGTTTAATGTTTATACGGACTTTTTGCCCACCAAGTATTTTAAACAAAAATCAAGTACTACATTGATTTGAAAATGTATACCAACTTTTGTTACTTGTATTACGTAATAGCAAGTATTAGAAAAAAAATACCAAAACTTTTGGGCATTCAAAAAAGTAGCCGTAACATATTAAAGAAAGAAATATTAATGATTTTTTTTTGTTCCGTGATAAAACATTTAAAAATTTTTATTTGACATAGGAGTATAAGCAAAAACAAAAACAAAAAGCATAGAAATCATCAAAAACCTAGATTTTTTTACGTAGAGCTCTCAAATTTTGTGAGATATGATAAAAAAATACATAAAGATTAATGTATGCCAAGAAAATGTTTCGACTTTTAGACCAATTTTCAGTAATTAAATCGTACGACACCCTCTTAACTTGATACCTGAAATTGATACCTTAACTTCAATACGAATTAACATGAAAATTATTTAATAGCAATATATTTAATGAAATGTTCAATCTATAAATACTAATAAGTAATTATAAGAAAACATTAAGTGCAATATTAACCTATATTATTATCGCTGATTTAGATTCATGGATCCATATATATATATAAAAGTAATAATAATACTTATCTCAACTAAATGTCACATTCCCACACCTCAAATGAGATAAACTACCGAAATCCGCTAGTTCCGAAAAATGTCAGGTTTTCCGCTTGAGAAGCAATAACTGTCTGAAAATGGTACAGAACTTCTTCTTTTACCTCGAAATCCGTAGAGTAATTTTATCGCTTCTGTATATATTCCCCTAGTTCTGTTTCCTTCAACATCCCCCATTTCTACGCAACATTCTATATCACACATTCTCCTTTATCTCTTCGCATTTTCTTCTCTTTCCGCATCTCTTCTAGATGCAATTTTCGTATTTCTGGAGAAATATAAATCCGTGTAAGTATTGCTTTTCTTTTCGAGGTTCTTCTCTTTAGAGGAATACGCCTCGGAGGACATTAGTGCCTGGGGAACTGCTGGGGGAGTTAGTCAACCGATATGTGTTCATGAAACTGAAACTGACACTTGGATGCCTTGGTTACTGTGGAATTGTGTGAGGCGCAAATAAGCTTCTTCTGTGAGCATCATTTTCCTCATAATTGGCCCGGATTGACCGAAACGATTCATAAACAGAATTACTAGAAACAAACTTCCCATCTTTGTCTTACTTTTATTTGGTGGAGTATATATATATATATATATATATATTCTTGACATACGTATCAAATCAAAAGATAATGTAATAGTTTCTAATATTTATGATAAAAGAGAAGAATTTAATTTCAATATTATAAAAGTTCCTGATTGGGAGAGTAATGTACATGTTTCTATATTCAGAAATATTGTTATAATCATATACAACGCAATAAATTTCTGGTGTCAAAAAAAATCAGAAATAATAAATAACTATAAACATTTTACTAAATATTGCTTAAATCAGAAATACCCAATGAATTTTATTAATAGTTATATGAAAATAAAGCTATTAAAAATAGTAAGGATTAAAAATTATTAGATTAATAATAGTTTATTTCTATAAATTTACATATTTCATAGGTATAGTTACCTCCATATTCTAATATTAGATAAAATTACTTATTATTATTTAATTCATATATACTCTAGTGTCACTAAAGTTATGGTCATTTGTAACTCTCTTATTAATTTTTATTTAAATTCTTTTTATACTTTTGTTAAGTGCTACATTTCAGCTATTCCCATGCTTTGAATCTGCATCAGGGTCCAGAATCTGGCAATAACTTATTTATTCCACTCAGATTTAGCTCGGGCTCTGCATTTTTAAGTGCAATTTTTAGGCATGTTACCTCTGTCTTGTAATGGATTTAGATATTCCTATCCATTACTTTCAATAGGTTTTTGCTCAGTATTATTTACATAAAGGGGGAAGGTTGCTGGCCAAAAAACATGTTCAACCCTCCACTTTTATATAAATTATTTTATATATTAGCTGTGTCCTAAGTCAGCAATATCTACAATACTGCAGCATCCATTTTATAATTTTTAATCTCGGTTGCTCATTCATCCTTCATTGTGTGATTTGTTTTTCGAATGTGATTGTTGGATGTTTATTTCTTGTTTGTAGAGAATAAAAGACTACATATATATATATATATATATATATGCGTGGGAAATTTTTTTGAAAAAAAATTACCCCAAAGCTTACTTGGACATATGTATAATTTATTAACCCATTAATGGTAGTATAATTTTGAAGAAAACTGTCTTAAAAGTGCCTATTTTTTAATTGAAGAAAATTATATAAAACTAAGTTTATGCACAATATATGTATTTTGTTTTTAAAATTTTGCGTAAATTTTTAGCTTTTTAAATACAAAAAAATTAATATTTTAAGAAAAACCAAACATTTAGGGTTATTATGACTAAGTGTTGGCTTTCCAGAGAGTAAAGAGAGAAAAATAAATAAAAAACGTGCTTTAAAGAATAAAGGAATTTTTTTTACACTTATGCATAATGTAAATACACGTTAGTAACTTTTTATTGTGAGATAAATTTCAAAGCATGAGATACAAAGGCCAACATCACAGGTAACAGTACAAATCCATCCATCATCATGGCTCTTAGATTCACTAACAGAACTTTAAAAAAAAGCAATCATTTATTTTAGAATCACTCCCAGATTCATTTATACTTAAAGTAGAATCTGATTCACTTCATGAGTAACATAATAGTGTATATAATATTAAAAAATACATATTTTTTATCAGAAAACGCAACCCACATTTATTCACGAAGAGCGGAACTAAGTAACTGAACCAAGGTTACAAAAACTAATTGTTAAATATATATGTTTGACTGTGCTAAAATCTAGTTTAAAATAAAATAACTATCTATAAACACATTACGAATAATCTGGTATTGCCATCTGGTGAGCAATGAACACGATTCCGGGCATAAGAAATAGATAGTTTTAATCTCTTTAAAGCGTTACTTTTGAACACTCCAGCCCGGAAATATCACGGGTGCGAGAAATAGAGGGAAAAATCCCCCCCCCTCCCGTGATTTTGATGGGAATGAGAAGGAAGGGGTTAATTCTACAATATCAATGTATTAATTTTATGTTACAAATTAAAGAAAAATCCTGCGGCATAAAAATTCAATTAGGCTTTTCGTAATACTTGAAGAATATTATTCACAGAATATTTCAATGATTTTTTTTCTAACATTTTCACTTATTTAAATATGTAAAGGAGTATAATACGTGTGACTAAATACACGGAAAAAAATGAAGATTCCTTATTTTTATTTTAAATGTCGTAACAAAATTATCCCGTAAAATTTCATTAATTCATATTATGTATACTCTAAAATAATTATATTCATTACATCCTACGAGTTATCAGAAACTAAGAGATCCTATGCATATAATTGTATACACTTATATTCTAAGATCTCTATTTTACAAATGAATTTTACGAATAACCGAAAGCAAAATTTATTGATTTGTTTAAATTTGTATGTTCTCACTGCATTCAGAATCAGAGGGGCAATTTTCTTCAAATTTGCATATCAAAAGCTATCTTTTAAGAAATGACATTTCCGTAGTAAATTATGTTTATGAATACATTTTTAATAATGTGTGATTGATATTTTTTAAGTAGTTTTATGAATATATTTGATTTTTCTCGTTGGCATTTCATGTAATTTAAGAGTAAGGGACGAGTTTTTAGGAACGCTTTGTCGTAAATCTCTCAAATTGTATTTGTTAAAATATTTTTTTCTTTCTTTTTGCTGAATAAACTAACAATTTTGACTCAAGAAATACTTGTTATTGGAAACTTTTGAAATTTATGTTGGGTTTTTTTATTATAAGTTTTTTTTTAAATTAAGATTACACCATATACATTTGAAATCTCTTTTAAGTATTATCATAATAATAGTCAAAAGTCTCCCAAAAAATCATTCTCTTAACAATAACTCTTATTATTTAATCAAGGAATAAGAAACTATTTTGATGCTTAGTTTTGAGTTATTTTTCTTGTATGACGATGCATTAATTGTTTTATGTATAATTTCTCAAGAAACAATTTGAAACTTACTTAAGTTCTTTATAGTTAACTGCAAAGGTTTTGCTAATGTATGAATGAAATGGAATGAAGTATGAAGGAAAATATTATCATTTATTTCTAAATTCTATGGGGGAATGGCTTTTTCCTCTTCCTAGGAATTCAAAAGTGGTATTTTATTAAATTCTCTAAAATTAAAATAATAATTTTCTTATGTACTAGTCTGCTTAACTTGAACATATAAGAAGCGAAATTCTGTTAAAAATAAAATAAAAGAAATAATTCTGCTAAAAATAATAAGAAGCAAAATTTAACAGTTCTCAGAAGAAAGTAATTTGTAAAATGCTAGGTGAAGTATGTATTATAAAATTAATATACAAATATTCATTAGTACTTTAGGGTGTTTGTTTATCTATCCTTATTCGCCAATTTTTAAGATACTATAAGGTAAAGCATTAATTTATTATTGAATCAGTGATTTTTCACTAGTATGAACATTCGGAAAGTATTAGTATTCAACAATGATTAAAACAGCCAACATTTCTTTCTCTGATTTCATAGAAATAATTTAAGGGGAGTTGGAAGCCTCTCTCTATATACTGACAGAATTGGCTGTTTTCGGTGTACCTTTTCTCAATATCTGTTATATGTGCATGCTTAAAATTTTGCATATAATTAAAGTACACTTTTCTCATTATACTAAAAAGAGCTTTTAGTTAATTTTGAATTTGTTTATAATTTATAAAATATTTTATCAAACATAGGGACATTTGACCTATTTTCACATAAAAAAATTTGTAAAAAATAAATTTTTGAGTTTTTTTAAAAAATGCTCATTTCAGCATATATTAGCCATCATTATAAATATATCATAAAAAAATTACATACCTGTGAACAGCAGTTTCTCAGAAATGTACATCGAAAATCAAAATTTACATTTTGAGAAAAATTGATTTTGATGTATATGTTACCGTCAAAGTATAAAATCCGGCATTCTACACAATGCCTAGGCATTGTATAGAATGCCTAAAACTAGCCCGCAATGTATGAAATGATTCTTATTTCACACATTGCTTAGGCATTCTATAGAATACCCAATGAGAAACCGACGAAGTATGAAATACATCTCCGATTCATTTCGAATATTGTGTGGCAAGGCACGAGACTTTTAACGTGTGCCTTAGGCTCAGAATTTGTCAATTGTACATTGTGGTTTGTTCGGGAGTGTCAAAATACTCAATTTTACTTAAACTTGTTCAACAAAAAATTGTTTTTTTTCTGTGTTGCATGAAAATGGAGAAGCAAGCTGTAGTGTTAGAGAAGGAGTCATGGTCTATAGCAGGGGTAGGCAACCTATGACACAAGGTACAATTATCAGTGGTACTCAGCACTACTCAACAAATTTGTCAATTTTTGAATGGATGGGACTTCATGAATTTGGAATCGACTTTATTTGACAAGCATCTCTAGAATTATGGACAGTTAAGGAATTTTAAAATTTTTTGAAAGATAACTCTAAAGGTAAATTCACAGCTTTTTTGTAAGTTATTGAATGCCATAGTTGGAGATATTTAATTGTTTGAAGAGAGATAATTGTATGTATTCTGCTTTTCCGCTTTTAGTTTTACATATCTAAGTAAAATATCCTTCCTCATATGAAAAATATTTCGAGTCCGCAAAGAAATTGTTTAACAACTGAATGCCCATAATCATGTCAAAGTGTAAGTCACAAATTACACCACATTTTTTTGCGATATGAAAGTAGAGCGAAGCAGCACTAGGTTAACATTAAAAGTTTTGTTTATCTTTTTATTTAACTGTAATGAAGGGAAATACTTAAATTTTACGGTGTCTATTTCTTATTTTCATAAATATGTTTAAAAAGCATAATATATGTACAATATCGTGTCTTTTGTTTTGTTTTGTTGGAAAAAGTAGTTATATTTTAAGCTGATTATTTTTATGTTAAGAAATATTTTTGATTGATGCAAAATTGATGTGTGATAAAGGTGTAAAGGTGTAAATCTATATAATTGAACTCTTTTCCCTAACTCTACATACATTATCGCGGGAATAGAATTGTTTCAAAAATGCCTTACTTTATGTGGCACGCTGAATCATAATTAGTAGATTGATTTTTGACACAGCACAGCTAAAAGTTTGCCAATGCCTGGACTATAGGCATGAAACAACTATTCGACGACGAACTGCCTAAAATTTGAGTTAAAGCTGCAACAACAAAGTATTTTTTTAACTGAAACTACTTACTGGAAGTTAATAACTGATGAACAAAAAGCCAAAATGACAATTAAAAAGGTTCCGAGGGCCTATTGGTTTCTGAATTGCTATGATGTGATGTTTGTTGAAAATTAAAGGAAACTCATGTAACCTGGAAGGCGGCATCTATGCTCCACAGAATGGTTCCCAACCACCGTTCCGAGGATCAAATGGTATCGGGGCACTCAAGGAGTGTTAAATTACTTCCATTTTATCTACTTGGATGTATTTCTGTAGTGTTTGTTTGACTTTCCATGGAAACACTTTTTTTTTATTTAATTTATTTGCAAAACTCCTCATGCTCCGCAATGCATAACATGAGGTCTACAGACGTAAGTGGTAACTCAATTTAATCATAACAAAACAAATTTGGAGGGAAAAAAGGAAAACACTAACAAACATGATGGAAACACTTTATGTTCCCATTTTTTTGAAGTAACTGAATTTTATTCTGAAGGCATGTTAAAATAAAATTCAATTGATAAATAAAAACAATTTAAAACATAAACAACGTCCCACTTTCAGTAGGTCGTGGTAAAATTATTAAATCTTGACCGGTCCAAGGGAATAAAAAGGTTGGGAAGCACTTATAAGCAGTGTTACGTTACGGATTCTGAGTTATTTTACGTACTTCATGAAGTTCATTTGGCTATTGGACATGGAGGACGTTATAGAATTCTCAAAGAATTTTCAACCAAATACAAAAACGTTACGCGTTATGATATTGAACTGTACATCCACTTTTGTGAACCTTGCCAGAAAAAAACAGAAAAATTATTTAAAAAAAAAATTGTTGGGAAATTTATGATTTTTTTCTGAATGCCAATATATTGGCACTTGTAACGAGTGGGAAAGTTTCTATCGACTTGGAACTTCTGAAAGATTTTTTAAAACAAGTATATGCGAAATCATTACTTTGTACCCAAAGAACTTTCTAAGATTTAAAGATATTCCTGTGCATGAAATTCCTCTTCTGTCAGTTGCAATTGCTCATTCCAATGGAACCGGCGAAGGATTCGTCAAATGTATGTGTAAAACAAAGTAGCAAAATAAGAATGGTCTTTGCGTGAAAAATGTAACTAAATGTAATTCAAAATGCCATTTAAGCCTCATTTGTTGCAATAAGTAGGTTAATTTTAAGTTCTTATTTTTTATTCGAAAATTTTGCTTTCCTGAATAAGAAAGACATACATCTTGTTTGGTAAAACTTTCTTTTTCCTTTGCGTGTTTTGAATAATTTTTTATTGGCGCTCTCGTTATTTGGTCAGAATAACATATTTATTTTTTAGAAATCATATAATGGCCTTATCATGACCTTATTTCATACTTTGCCTAAACAGCTTTGGTCATTCTATAGAATGCCAAGGCATTCTATACAATGTCTAGGCAAAGTATGAAATAATTCTCATATTTCATACTTTGCCTAAAAGCGTCCGGCATTCTATACAATCCTTAGGCATTCTACAGAATGCCGGCATTTCATACTTTACCGGTAACATATACAGTGAGACTTATAATCAGCTAGGAAATAAAAAATAAAAGGCTCAATTTAAAATAAAAGATACATGTTTTGGTTTATATCACATGTTCAACTTTTAAGTAAAAACGAAGTACTTTGTTTACATTTTTCGCCATTCAAATAGGCTTGGCCCAGTTTCAACGATTATTTAAAAATAGGTGGTTTTAAGGGCTTCTAATTCCCCTAGTGGCTAAAGTAAGGTATTTTTAGAAATGTTAAAATCTATTTAATTTGAAAACGTAAAAATCTAAAATTGTCAATAAAATAAGATTTTAGCTTTCCAATACCCTTAACTCTCACGTGATAGATTTCCTTAAAATGAAGCATATTTTTTAAGAAGCACAAAGAGCATGTCCCTTCTCCAGGTATACTTCGGTTTCCTCCTTCTTATACGTGAGAGTGAAAATAATGTCCATCTTCAAATTCAGCCCTCCTGAATCTTGCCTTGTTACATTAAGGCAAGTAATTCCACTAATGGTTTCTCCTTTTTTCAAATTAAGTGACGTGATGTTCTTCACGCTTTTCCTCAGAGGTTACAATCTGCCTGAAAACATTATTTAATTGAAGTTTGTATTCCTAACGTGGCACATTTTAAGGTAAACTGTGAAAAATTTTATAGGTCACTTTCAAATATTAGATACCTGAAAAAAATAGAATTTCTTTGGATACATTTCGGAAACACTACGCGGAACATGAAAAAATATACTTTTTTGGTTTATTGTTGCATAAATAGAGAGTTGGAATGGTTATATATAAAATTGGTAAAATTGCTACCTAAAAAGTTTTAAGAACAATGTTTGATACTGGCTTTATTTATAGCATATGGAAAATGCTAAAGACAATAACATAAATTTCAAACCTTTTTTAGTATTGTTAATTAGAACTAAAATTACGGATAACTTAGTATAAAACGATACAGAAAGAAAATAATTTTTATATTTTACAGCTTAAAAATGTTACATTAATTTTCCCTAAGTAACCTTTCTTAATTTAAACAATTTTTTTTTGCGCAGTACTATTAAAACTAAGACGAAATACATTTTAGTAAATAATAACCACATAGTAAAAATATTTTTAGATTCACAAAAACTAAATACTTATAAAGACTTGAAATTCATCATAGAAATCGAACATAAAGCCATATATTGTAAAAATTACTAAAAAAGAAGTCAATGTATTATCATTTCTTTAATTTTTAAAATTTTGTGTGTAGTTGCTTTTCTTTAAATAATACAAGTTTATTGACTCATTTTTTTTTATCTTTAACAGTTTGCGGAAACTATATTATTCCATCCTATCGAGCTTTGAAACAGCAAGGTAAGACATTTTTCTATGAATTTCAGAAATATTTACTATAATGGAACCTTCAACTATGATATTAAATAATAAGACCAAACCTTTTAAAATTAAGTGAAATGGGAAATTATGATCTAATATTAACATTGCATTTTATCTTCACTAACATATGAAAATATATTGTGTAGAGATTACTATTTTAATAAAACATTCTCTACTATTTGAATCACTCGGTTTTTCCCAGCATAAAAATGTTATTTTTTTCCTACTTTTAATGTCTATGTATTGTTTAACTTTCTGTATTCAAATGAAAGTTGTTTATTAAATGAATGTTTCTAAATGTAATGAACGTAAAGAACGTTTTGTGATAAGTGTGTATAGGTGTAATAATCGCACAAACTAATATTAATATTTAGGTGCTTTCCTACTGGAAAATATATTTAAGCCTATTTCCTACACTTTAGATAAAAAGGAACTTAAAAGGAACAAAAACACATCCTAAAGAGCCCAAAATGTTAAAAGTATCCCTTATGCTCAGGTGACAAGATATCATATAAAAATGACACTGTAATTGCCCTAATTATATTGATTTATTATAAATTACACTACAGTACATTAATTGGGCATTGATTGTTAACTTAAAATGTCAAAAAAGTACATAAAACTAAGCTCTGGATACGATTAAAGAGCAGAACCCAAAATTTTCTTATAATGTTATGCTCTGGATGTATGTTTATTCCACATAAGATTCCATTTTCAACACTTTGAAATAATTTTAAAAGCTTTCGTAAACTTTGTAGTATTGTATCGGATGTCAACCCTTGAAAAAAATTTAGATAGCTAATTTGAAGGCCTTTTGTAAGTATTATATATATATATATATATATATATATATATATATATATATATATATGATAAAAGAAATGATGGAAAGATTAAATATATTAAAAATCAGAGAAAGCTTAAATTATGAAATAGAAAATCAAGAACACAAATCCAATACTTACAAAAAAGTTATTTGACCAAATGGAAAACTATTTTGTTTCCTAAAGCTGTTATGACTTAGAGCAGTGAAGTAAGGTTAAGCTTGCTTTATAGGATCCTCACCTTCCATTCAGCAGAAAGTAATTTGCACACACACATCTTTATACATAAAAATCTTCTGTGCGTGTGTATGTGACTCTAAACTCCTCCTAAACGGGTGGACTGATTTTAATAATATTTTTTATGTCTGTTCCAGTGGATTCGAGAATGGTTTAGATTCACAATTCGGTCCGATATCTCAGTTAGTTAAAATGATATTAATTACAAGTGCGTTGATCAATAATCATCCTAACCTACAAATCTATTTGTGTAGCTAATTGATTACACATATTATTAAACTTTTTTTGTTTAAAATTATTTCTTATCGGAAATCTATACTAATAAAAGAAACAGTTTTTGTAGGTGTTTCACTTCTAAGCAACTCAGAAGTATAAAACTTGGCACATAATTACTATATTTCCTAATGACGTGCACTACGAAGAGTTTTTTTCGAAATTCACCTTAGATTTTTTTTTTAAATTAAATTTTTAAGTGATTTTCCTATTTTTTTTCAACAAATGAATTTTAATTTGTTAATTTGGTAACAGTCATTTTTGTTTTGCTTATATTTTATTTGATTATTTAAAACCATTTCTGGATATTGATTTAGTTGTGTCATTTCTTTTTCAGCTTAAAAAAATCAATGTAAATTGGTTTAACGTTGCTTATATTTTATTTTATTATTTCAAACTATTTCTGGATATTATCGAATGATCCAATTGTGATAACCGTATATGTAATGACGTTAGATATTGTACTAAATTTTTAATACAAATTTTCATCAAAACTGTTCTGATTGTTAAAGCTTATTCATAAAAATTTGGCATTTTTGAATTTAAGATGTGTGTACAGGACAACGTCTGTCGGGTCCGCTAGTGTATATATATATAAAAACTATTCTTAGCTTTTCTCTCTATAAGTTATTCCTAATTTTTAAATCCTATATTTGCATAAAAAATGTTTCTTAATATTAATTTTATTTTTGTATGAAAAAACTTTAATAATACAAACTGCCATCTCTAAGTTGTTGCTTATATAGGAGCAAATAACACTACCCATCTGAAATATTTACAGGTATAACAGGAAAACCAAAATTTAGAAATTATAAGCATAAATATTTCAAATCTTACTACTGAGTAAAAGAAAACAAAAATATTAATCATAGAAGCAGATTAAAACTAAAATTGACAAGCTTCGTTTGACAAAAAAACATAATAAAAAATTTATTTTCTTCAGAAATATTAAGTAGACAAATACACAAATGTAACTTTTTATGTACCTTAAATACCATTATTTGCGAAGGCAGGCAACAGTTATGCGTTGAAAACGATGTCAGCGCAAATATTAACTAAAATTCTTTAACGGTAAAACTAGAACAAGAAACATTTTTACTACAATATTAATACACTTTGTAATTAAAGAAAATTCATAGAAAAGTAAATTGAAAGTAAAGCATTTCTATTAACTTAGAACACAGAAAAAAATGGCTCAGGGATTTAGCTGAAAGATATATTATTGCTATTGCGCTATTTAGTGGTCATACAAGTTTCAATCATCTGTTTTTGATAAACTAATTACTCAAAAACACTGCTTAAGAATTGAATTCACTAAAAAAAAACTGATTCCGAAAAATCTATTAGAATTTCTTTCCTAAGATAATACCAAAAATAGTAATTGAATATTCATTCCTTATTTCATAAGACTTTTCTTCTTACTCCGGAATCTGTTCTAAGTCATTTCAAGTTTAATTATCTATAATTCCTAATGTAAATAACATGGGGAATTCACTCTCTTCTTGATTTTTTTTTTATTTTTGAAAATGAAAAGAAGTAATTTAAATAAGAATACTGATTTGGAACGTTAGAATGTCACTCAAAAATTAAAAAATTCTCAAGTGAAAAATAAAGAAAGAAAACTAAATGCTTACTTTTTTTTTTGTCTTAATTGTTTTGCCGTACATCTCCAAAAGCTTCCGCTTTTTAGCAGAATAAATTGATTTACTTTCTCAAGCCTTTTATTTTTCTTTGCACGCCGGAAAATGAACTATATTTAAGCCATTTTACTATTTTAAGAATAACGTTTGTCCGTAGTAAAAAAAAATATGGATATTAATTTAATATAATCTATGTTGCGAAATTTTAAAATATTGTTTGTCACATAATTTCGAAAACGAAAGAAGTTCTGTTAATTGGAAACGATAGGTAAATGAAGGCTCAAAAAAAGCTTAAACAATATCAGATTTAATGTGCTTATCTAGGATGGAAGTTTAATTAAATAATTTTTTTTAATTCCTAAGCAATTAATTTAAATTTTCGAATTAATTAATATTTATTCCAAATATTTTTTAACATATAAAATTCTTAAGTTAACATATTTTTTCTAAGATTCTCTCGTAATTTCAGTAAAGTATTTAAAAAAAGGAAGTATTCTTTAAAACACAAGATTTTTATAGCGTGTGTACATGTGCTTTCCCCAAATATCTTACTTTTGAATTCATTTGATTTCTTTCATTAATATAAAATGAAGTCGATTGAAATTTCACTTATTTTAATGATTATTTTATTTAATTATTCATCATCAAGAGCTAGTCGTATGCACTTCAATTTTTAAATCTTTTCATTTGATTAAACCGTTTATTTGTTTTAACAATCACCTTCCATAAGGTAATATGTAAGTATGTTTTTTTTAAAATATATTTTAAACAACTTAATTAAATTTTTACATATGCATTATCCAGTTTTCATGCCCACCTAATTAAAACTATTTAATTTTCCTCCTTTGGCGAAAGAATTAGAAACTATTCCTGTTTAAAATGCTCTTTGCTTTGATGTAAGCATTATATTAAATAACAGATTTAGCTGATAATAAAAATTTAATGGAATTATTTATATTCTACATCTATCTTATTTTGTATTCATTTGTACATTTGTTAAGAAAATTTTGCAGTGATTATACTCATTTTGAAATTTAAAAAAATGGAGAACTTAATTGAATGAAAGTATGTCTTTGGAAAATTTTTTATTTCCCTTATATTTATACTAGCTATTTAATTTAAAAAGGGGAAAAAAGGATATTACTTCACTTATATGAAAAGTAGAAATGAATCAAATTCACACTAATTCACTAATTCAATTTCACTAAATCAGTAAGTGATTGGCTTTGAACAGCGTTGAATATTTGAATTGTAATATTTGATAAATTTTATCGCCGCTACAAAAAATATCCTTACACAATAAAAAATTATGCACATTATATGTTATTCGTATTAAAAACATATATTGAGTTCATGTTATGAAAAATTTAGTAATAAGGGGAAAAGAAACAGAATATAATGTAAGATGGATAAAAAATTTATCAAAATTTCAAAACCTACCTACCTATTTCTCTGGTATATAAATGAAGGGAAAAAATAAAATAAAAATTAATTTTTGTGTTAAGCACTGCTACAAAGGGAATGAATTTTAGTTATTTGAACTTTTTAAGAGGTAAAAGGTTTTGAAATTAAAGGAAATCGGGAAATTTTAAAAAGAAATTTTAAAACATTTATCGAATGAAAAACACATAAAAAAGCCCACAAAAAACATTGGACATTTAAACCCCTTTAAATTTTAAATCTTTAAAATAAAAAAAAGAAAAAAATTAAAACCAAAAAAACTTTAAATTTGGGGGAAAACCGACCGATTTTCCGACATTTGGAAAGGAAACGGGGATTATTTTTCCTTTTGGGTTATACACATTGTACTACTCATAGTCAGTACTAATTTATCAATAATAATCGTTTTTCTTCATTGATATTGTAGAAAAACTATATTTTAAAAAACAAAACCAAAACGTTTTTTTATTTTTTCAAAGTTCATTCTTTTTTGGGCCCCGAAATCATGTTTTTAAAAAAAAATTTTTAATTTTTAAAATTTTTTAATTTTAAAAATTTTTTTTCAGCATTTTCCTAAAGTTAGAACTAGCCCCAACAGATGGCGCGAGAAATTTTTTCAAAAAGAATTTTTTTTGGGCCCCAAATATTTTTTTTTTGCAGTGGACAACTTTTTGATTTTTTTATAGAGTTTTTCAAACATTAATTCATAAAATTTAAAACAAAAAAAATTTTTTTTTTCCTAGGCAGGAATTGACTTAAAGTTTTTTTTAATATTACTCATTTTCGATAGAACTATGATCCACCCCTTAATTTTGGGATGCAGAACCGTTTCGGGCATCGTGAATCCGTTTCCCAAATTAAAAAGCCCAAATCACGTAATTTTCCCCTTGACTTGATGTGGAAGTCAGAAAAGAGAGCTCTAGTCTAAGTGCGGCTGTTGTTACTTGACCATGGTTTAAAATTGCGAAATCCATGATAATTTATGTTGTTTCTAAATGGGATGCTAATAGTTAATCGATTTTTTTTTATGAAAATTATATTTATTTTAACCATTTTCCTTTTTTAAAATATTGCTAAGATTTTAAGAGGGATTGGGTGGAAAAATTGATATTCACGAAATTTTTTCAAAAACATTTTAAAATAAATTTTTTTAAACCGGGTTTCAACCCAATTAAATTTAAAAATTTTTTTTCAAAAGGGGTGTATGTTTGTGTGTTGGTTTAATTTAAACTAAATTTTACATTAATTATATCCATGAATTACTGAAATAAAATTTTCATTCCGTTACCTTTTTTTAAAAGAAAAAACCAACCAAAACCCTTTTTTTTTGATTGATACTCAAGAAGACTAATATATATCCTTACTAATATTATAAACGCGAAATTTGTATGGATGTTTGTTATTCTTTTACTGAAAAAAAACTGAAATGGATTTTAATGAAACTTTACAATAATATAGCTTATACATCAGAACAAAACATAGACTATAATTTATAAAAAATATTGGGGGAATTTTTCCCAAAAATAAGGGATAATTGTCAAGTGGAAAAATTGCCGCGACGGCATTTTTATTTTTTTGTGTAAAACAAAACTTTCCCTTTTTTTTTTTTTTGTGTACGACCCTCAGTGGCCTCGCAATTTATTCCTTTGATCATTAATCCATTTTTTATTTTATAAAAACTATATTTCGAAGGGGGGGTGGGGAAGATTTTAACAAAAAAAAATTTTCGAAAGTAATTTTAAACGTATTTCCCTTCCATACATAAATTTTTGCACTATTTTGCGTTCATTAAACAAAATTTGTAACAATTTACTTTTGGGGCAGAGATAGCAGAAGGTGTTTTAAAAACGACTGACAAAGAGTTACGGGATTTTAAAATAAAAAAAAATCCCTTTTATCAGCTATTAGATCTCAGAAAATTAAAAAATACGCCCTTTTATGTTCAGCTGGATATGAAAAAATCTTTCTTTTTTGTTTAGTTTCAATTCACGTAAAATTAACTCATTTTAAAAAACTTTTTTTTATCGTTCAATCTTTTTTTTAAATTTTTCAATTTACCCGTGAGAAAAACGGGTATACCAGTAGTTTTTTAAAATTTTAAGAAATTTAAAAACGGCATTTGAAGAGAAAATTTTCAAAACCCAAAAATAACAGATTTTTAGAGAAATTTTTTCCCTTTTTATTTGCTTATGTTCAAAATCAAATTCTCAGAAACCGATGAAATATACTAGTTTATATCCTATAAAGTCGAAATAATAGTTGCGATTCCTGAAGGCAATAAAATGCTCTATAAAACTTTTTTTTTCCGAGTTGAACCCAGCAGTACATTGCATTGAAACGGAAGAACGCACATTTTATTGTCTCAAATACATAAGATTTAGGAGATAACTTGATTGAAACAAAACTTATTTTGTGAATGTAGTTCTCTTGACATCATTGAAAATTCAAGAAGTTTCAACTGGAAAGGAATATAAAAAGATTTTAACAGAAAAACTCTTTCAATTGTTCTGTGAGTGTTTTTCAATAGAGTTAAATGGTGTTTTTGCGTGTTGGGATCCCTAGAATGTTTCTTTTTACTTAATTCATCGGAAAGAAAAACAAAAGAGGAAAAAGTAAAAGAATAATTATTGAGAAATAAATTATGTTTTAAGATTTATTTTACACGATTTGAAGAACATAGCAGAAACCACCGCTTTTTAGTGCATATAAGAATAACGAGCAGTGCGGCTAGAAAAATAAAGTGAAATTTTTCGTAACAAATGAATTGTTTTGTTTCTTTTGTGTAAAAGAGAATTCATTATTAGATACAAATATCTCATTCTTCAATTTTATGGATATTGTTTCAAATATAAGTATTCATTTTTCGGACATACATCAATGTCTTGCTTCCCTCTACAATAGCAAGATTTCAACAAACATAAAATAGAAGAGAGGGGAAACAAAAATTTAAAAATTTTGGCAGAACTTCCCCGTCGTCTGAAAGCAGCCATAATTCAAAATTTTAAAGATAGTTGTCAATAATACGAGAGGGATCGTTAAGGTGACTGCCTACCTTTGGACCCAATTTTTTTATAAAAACAAATTTTTGAAGCAAATTGAGTGTTTTGGGGAAGAAAAGTAAAAAAAAAAATGTGTAAATACATAAAATTTTTTAAATAAATATTGTATTTTTTAAAAAAATTGGTTGTTTTCAAGGAAATCTTAGCCAATTTTACTAAACGGTAACACTGTATAAAAATTTTAATACAATTATCATAATTTTTTTTTATACACAACATACATTTTACGGTGCTTTTCCCAAATGAACCAAAATCTAAGAGAAATATTAAAAATATAAAAAAAAACAGACAATTTTACATAATAATATGAAAATTTTGATATTTTTAAAGTTTTTCTTTATAAAAACACCCCAAATGAAAAAAAAATTTAACTTACAACAAAAACTTATGGTCCACTTTTGGGAAAAAAAAGTATAATAAAACATTCCCACAAAATTTCAAAACGTTATCTGGTTTGGGTTCTTTAAAATATGTAACTGGTAAAGAGTTTTTCGAAACATAATTTTGAGAAAAACTCATTTAAAGTTTTATCTTACTGCCCTTTTGCATCGAGTCATGTTTTTTAAAATCACTATAACTTTATTTCTGTTTCGCGTAAAGGAAAAAGAAAAACTGTTTTGGAAAAAAAAATGTTCAAATTATAAGATTTTGAAATTAAAAAAAAATGCCTTATGTAGACGAAAAACGACAGTTTCAAGGTAGGCAGTCACCTAAATCTGAGAATTAATTAATATCAACTTCACAGTAGGGTATGTCAAATTAGGTTTTAATATACTATGATCAAAATCAGATACATTAAGGTTAGCGATTTGTCTTCTTGTGAGACATATATTAAGGTCTTCACAAAGAAAAAATATGAAAGTTGTAGTATCCTAGAATGAAAATGATATTATATGAGTTTTCTGAGTGTATATCTTTATAGATGATGTGTTTTTTTTAATGTCTATAACTTATCCTGTAGCTAATTATTTGCATGATTCACTAAAACACTTAAAAGTTTGTAACTCATGAAAAACATTTAAATTTCCGAAAAAAATCAATCTTAATATAAATTTCATTTCATTTCTTTTCCAAAAATGATATAAATTCAAAATCTTAACCTAAGGTTTAGAATGAGTTTTAGATTATTAAAAGTGCAGCATCAAATCAATTTTACAATAGCATACAAAATCAATTATTAATAAAAACTTTAGATTGGTTCAATTTCCCGACATAAAAAATGATGCATTAGTTTTTATTATTGAACAATAATTCTTTACAATCGAGCAATTATTTGACGAATAATATGCGTTCCATAGATGCTCCTAATTTTAAAAAAATGTACAATAATATATATATATATATATATATATATATATATATATTTTATATATATATATTTTATATATATATATATATATATATATATATATATAAATATATATATTGTTTTATATATATATATATAATAGTTTATTATATATATATTTTATTTATTATTTATATTTAAATTATTTATTTAAGTTCAAAGAAATTAAAACAAAAATTAAAACAACAGGACACAATTTTCCTAAATATTTAATTCATAATTTTTTTTAGCTGTCTTGTTTATTTTTAAATTAAAGTTTCAAAAAAAGCTATTAAAACAAAAATTAAGGCGAAAAAAGGAAAATTTTTTAAAATTATACTTTCCCCTAACATATTTTCTCTCATTTTAAGCATTTCTTAGTAAGAAAAAATATTCTTTTAAAATTAAAAAACTTAACAAAACTTTTTAAAAAACAAAAAATATTAAAACCAATAAAATTATGAACTGTATTTTAAAATTGCATACTATCACCATAAGAGCAATCAATTTTTCGGTCCATCCACTTTTTAAAGCAAAGCACTATCAATACTTTATTGTGAAGAAAAAAGGAATTTCCCAGTTACATTAAAAAATACTTATTTCTTTCTAAATACTTATTAAAAATACTTATTACTTTCTAATACAATACTTATTTTTAAATCTCAGACTTCAGCCAACACTGATATGCAGAACTAAGGGAGTTTCCAATTTCGGTAGATTATTTTCAAAAAGACTGGACACAATAAATTAGTTTGTTTATGGATAACATGAAGAAACCATATAACAGTTATGCTATACTCAAATGATCATGTGAAATACTAATAAATACAAAAAAGTCTAAAAGGGAGTTTACAATTTAGAAAAACTGTGCATTAATCAATAGAAAGTAATGTCGTTTCAATCTCTATTCCCTCAGATTTGAATTGAAGTTCAAAGTTTCTTTAGAGGCGTAATAGCACAGGTTTAACTTTAGAATATGCTTATGATGACCTTCAATGAACTCCTAAGTACAGGCTCTGAATCATTTATATTCGTTGTACTTTTCAAATGTATTGATTTTCTAAGCTACCGTACTTATTCGAATCTAAGCTGCACCCCGAATTCAAGACAAGTATTTGTGGAAAATGAAAAACAGTGTAAAATAGTTCATCAATATCCAATTTTACGACATCAGAATAAATTTAAAGTGATAACTAATAAGATGTGAATAATTAGTTGTTACTAGTATTATAAACTTTTAAATACATATATGAACCTGTATATCCTCTAGCTGTCCCATCGGATGATTTTTTTTCTTTCGATTCTAAGCCGCACCCGATTTTTTCAGCAGCATTAACATTGGAGAAAAAGTGCGGCTTAGATTCGAGTAAATACTGTAATTCTAAAAAAACTAAAGAATAATATCTAGAATCCCTCAAGTTTTTCTCTAGAATAGTAAAGTAGTTTTAAGTAAATTAATATGTGTATGTTTGGGTTGAAATAATACAAAAAATATTGCACAACAGTTGTGCCACGTAAGCTTAAAAGTGTCACTAAAGGAGGAGTTAGCAGATCAAATAAAAATATTTCAAACATGCTCCATAGGGTTAAGATCTGGGTATCTGACTGCTAGATTCATTCAGCTAATAACCTTACTTTCCAAAAGTTGCTTTTTTACTTTGAGATGTTTTTTCACTCTAATAATATGAATCTAAATAATTCACATTCAGCTGAAACTATTTTAATATTCCCTAAAGTCAGAAACTATTAACACTTATTCTTTCTGTAACAAGATAAAATAACTCTCTAGGTCTTCGTTTTACTTATAGAAAAGTCGAGAAAATTACATGAAAGAGCATACAGTTTTGAGGTAAAATTCATCCAAAAACGATAGTCAATAAAAAAAAGTATCAAATGAATCGTTTGTTATTTCCAGAAACTGGTTCGCTCAGATTATTAATCACGAAAATCAAAAAAGTTTTAATAAATCTTGCGAAAAAAGTAAAGTTGGATAGATTTTTGAGTTATTAACGTCACTCATAAATACAATTTTATGAAGAAAAAGAGCACAAAGTATCGGATTAATTAAATTTAATCACTATTTTTCTTGACATGGCATCACCCTTACAGCATTAGCATTGGTAGTACAGGTTTCAATAAAGGTAATGAAAGTATTTTATATTTAATAATTGAATTCGAAGAATATCAAAATAGTCATGCAAACATATCTTGGTGTGTCTAAATTTATCACATAAATTACTCATTTAAACGCCAAAAATATGATAAGTTATTATGATTTCAGTGTAGGATATTATAATAAATTAAAGTAGGCAAATATCTTTGATTGTCAGAATTTTTTTTAAAGAAAGTATTCACTGACTTTTAAAATAAACTTCAAATAATAGTAAGTATCTAAATATTTAAATTCTTATCAACGCACAGTTAATACATAGTTACGGTTGCTTTGATCTTATCATTCTAAGTTCATGTTAGGAAGCGAACTTTGCCTGAAAAACACAGTTTTTCCGCAAGAGGAGTATTGTTGCAGAAGAAACAACATGCGTGGTGTGTTTCTATAGCTAAGACTTATGTTCCGAAACTGAACTAAGATTTTGAAATGTATAAATTAAAAGGGAATTTATTCATATATTCATACATCAAAGCAGGGAATTTTTTTAAATAAAACACCATTTATTATTAAACTGATAGTAATTGAAAATTAAGTAATTAAAAAAAAACATAGTTCAGGCTCTGTTGAAAAGGCTTAGCCAAAATGTTCTTATCAGAAATGCTTTTCCATAAAAGGAAAATATTTTGAAAATATGTCATTCTTTTTTCATTTTTGCCAAATATATATATATATTAAATTCAAGTGATACTAAAAATCTGAAAAATTATTCATGTACACGCATTTACAAAATCACGGTACTGAATGCAGTTAGCTGCCTTAAAATACAGAAAGAGCCTGAAATAAAACAAACTATACGAAAATAATCCCAAACTTAAACAAGAAAATAATAGGAAACAAATTTTTAAATAAAAGTAGTAATGTCTGTTTAAATAATTATATTAACTGTTTTTGAGCTTAGTCTTTAAAATTTGATAAACTATAAGCTATTTCCATGAATTTATAGAGCTATTCACAAATATAGACAATTTACTTAAATTTTAAGCAACAATTTTTTTATGTGTAGGAGTGCATGAAAAATAATTGCAAGCATGACGCTAAAAACTTTTTTTCGCTTGCTGTAATATTATTGAAAGTGCGAATATGAAGAGCTGCCGTTAACCTTTGCTATGCACGTTTCCATGATTGTGGAAGTCATATTACATGGATAAATACATAACTTCATCATAAATCTTCTTTAAAAATAGATTAGCCTTAATAATGAGAAAAAACCATTAAGAATTGCGAAGAAAAAAATCACCCAACAGCAATTACTAGAGAAAACTAGAGAAGCTGTTTGCGATGATACTTCACGCCCATTGCTCATTAAAATAAGCGTAAGAGAATTTATTCATTCTAAGAGACATAGAGAGTAATAAATGCCTTTTTTAATCGCCATTTTAAGTAGATCATTTTCCCTTTTACTTTAACAATCTCCAGGGACAAATATTGCATGTAGCGGTAATAGGAGCATATTAGTTTTTAACCAATTAAGTCCATTACAATTATGAACATCAATTAGCGCATTCATGTCTGATACAATTATAGTTCTTTCTTTTAATAAAGAAAAAAGCCTTAATAAAAATATTTGATAAGGCAAAAGGTGAATTAAGCAGAACGTGCATTACCGTAAAAAAGACATTCTGAATCCAATTGATTCATTTATGGTAATATAGTATATGAATAATTAATTATAAGATTTTTTTCACTTTTTGATGCCAAAGCTTTAATTTATTTTTTATTCTATGAAATCGTTAAGTTTGGTAAATAAATGTAAATTAAATGAGTATAGATAAAACAATGTTTAATTAATTAGAAAGTACTTTTGAGAAAGGAGATTTTTATTTTGTTGTATCGTTTAGTTTATTATTTGTAACTTAAGTGTGTGTTTGTATTCGAAATGTATTTTAGTTGTGCATTCTCGGCTAAGTAAAAAGGTAGTAAATCGTTATTAGCTGTTTTTTAAAAGATAATTAGATTCCATATGGGATTTTATAAGTACACTAAACCCTATGTTTTTTATCTAATTGATGGAAAAATTAAATTCTGTTCCATTTTTGTTTTTATAAAACAATGCTAAATGCGTAACATAAGATTATAAAATCCTTTTTTTAGCATTACAAATAATATGAAGTTAGGTATAAGTCTGCTGAAATTTTAATCTTCTAATTAGCCAATTCCTATGATAGAGAGATTAAATAAGTAAATATAAATTTAAATTACACCTTTACTCTCGAGAAATGAGATTTGTTCTGAATTTTAAAGCAATATATGACTCATAAGATAAAAAAAAATGCCATGGAAATTTAAATAAAAAATTATGCATTTAGAATTGAACTCACTTCTATATTTTATACTTTCAGTCAGTAAAAAAATTACTTAGTTAAACAAGAATAATTATATAAAAAATATGTATTTGAATAATTTGTAAAGACATTAATGTAACATTCGGATCTAAATATATATATATACACATTCCATATAAAAATTTAAAACATCCTTAAAACTAATACTAGTATGAAAAGAACTACACAAAGAATAATTAAACATTAGAAAACTTGAATGAAACATAAAACGACAACATGATAATACTACTTTAAATTATTTAAAAAAAAACATTTTAAATATTTGTAAACATCTCGCAAAACTTTGATTTGTCGTCACGGACAAAGGATTGAATAACCTAATTGGAGATCTGATATGGAAAAAAAATGCGGATACTATTTAATATTTAACTAAAAACCCTTTAAAAGTAAAGGAAATTTCCAAATAGGTTCCTTCAGAAGAAAAAGACTTCAAAAGTAATATAAAATAAGCACTTAAAAGTATATTAATGAAATATAGTTATATTCCCGAAAAGTTATTTGACTAACCTAATTCTCTTTTACTGTCACTTCGAATAGTCAAAAAAAAGGAAATAACTTCCGACTTCCGAAGAAAGTCAAACGATTTCCTTTGATATAGTCGGGGAAAGAAGGTTTTATAAAATAAATATTTGCATAAAATAAAGTAATAAATGAAATGCTTTCTTATAATAGGCTTTTGAAGCTAACTTGAAATTTTTATATCTAGAAGATAAATAACAAACTCCAGTTTATTTGCACAAGGAAATATAGGAACAGAATTTTTATTTTAATTATAAGGAAGAAATTATTTTTCCTTTATATTTTTTAAAACGAAACTATAATGGGAACAGAATTAAGAAAATTAATAAATTTATTTAAATTTAAAAGGGATGTTTTAGTTTATGTGACAGCAAAATATTGGACTGACGATAATTTTGTTCTAAAAATACATGATTCATCTGTAATATTTCACCTATGTTTTCTTAATATTGGTTGTTGTTACTTTTGCAATAAGAACTTGCCTTTACAATCAATTTTTAGAGATATCAGAGGCTCATAAAACCAAATTAGTCTCACACATCTGAACTCTAGTCAAATAATTACATTTTTTGAAAACTGAAATGTTTTTAAATCTAACTTGTAGCAAGAAATATTTGTATTTAGCGATGGGAAAATGATTTGATTTTTAAATGATTACGTTTATTCTTGTTACGTTAATAGATCATAAATCTTACGTTTTAAATAATTTATTAATCATATTACAAATAATGGTTGCGTTAAGATGAGTTTTAAAATTCCATCAAAAACTTACTATTTGAAGTATTCATTAAACACAATGATATCATTATATTGAAAGACACAATTTGAACATTTACACATTATTGAAGTACAGCTGCCAATGTAGATAAAAATGCCGTGAAATAATTTATTTCCTCATTGTCCAGAATTATTGCAGATGGGGATTATTTTTCCTGTCAAATATTCAATGTAGATAAGATTAACTTATTTTTTCAAAAAAAAAAAATGTGTAATCGTACATTGTAATCGAAAGAAGAAATCAGTTGCTTAAGCACATAATCCTTCCAAAAACTGCGTGATTGGCATTACTTCTTGAATTATCTATTTCAAACTTTAGTATTGAAATATTTGTTGTCTCTCAAATAGAGTATAGTAAAAACTATATATATATATATAGTATAATAAAATGAAATAATAAATGAGAAATTTCTAAAACTTACAAGGCCAAAAAATAAATTGGATTCCAGGAAACATAATAATTGAAGATACCAAAGGAGTCTGTGGACTAAAATGGAGACCTATTATGATTTCTAAGGCTGTCGCTGAATTAGGCCAGCGTAATTAAGGTTAAGCAATGCTTTAGGTACCACCTTCTCCTTACAGCAGAAGTTTTCGAAATAAAAGAAAAAATTATTAATAATATATTCTAATAGTTTTAAGGGTAATAGAATAGTAAGGTTTCTCTCATAGAGATGAGTATTGAGAAAAAAATTTTATATAGGAAAAACTAGGATAAAAATTTACATGAAAAAAATGCTAACCATAAATGAAGACCAAGCATCTTAGTTAGAAAACGCGATACATATATGTATATAATTAATATTCTCTACTACAGAGCAATGAATCATCAATAATCACTAAAACTGAAGCGAAAAACCGAAATTGTAGTATAAACCAGACATAAAAATTTAGAAAAGATGTATTAGAAATTATAAAAATAAAATAAAATTTAAAATGTATTTGTAGGGATGCAGCGGTATATATATCTTTAGTAAGGATTCCTGTCAACAACTTTTTATTATGTCTGTAGTTAACAGTCAACCACAATAATTTCACAATTTTAATAAGGAAAAAAAAAACTGAAATCAATTCCTGAAAAGGATATGTTAAATAAAAGTTTATGTCTGGAATGTTCGTTTCGCAATAGAATTAGTCTATTGTTAAGATAAAATGAAGAATAGAATACAAACTAAAAAATAAAATACGAAACCATATAAAAACTTGTCTAGGACATGATGCCATTACAAAAATGTTTTTATTTTTATTTACTCAAGAATAAACTGATTCTAAAATTCTTAAGCCTAAATAAACTTCTCTAAGAGAACCTTTTTTTAAAAATTTCATTCTGGAATTAAACCTCTTTTTACCATTCCAACTATTTGATAAAAAATATCTTTGAGAAAGAATCCAAGTTCTTAGTAACTCTTTGGCTAAAGAGAATAATTTAACAGCAAAAGAATGTTCCCTACACTTCGTCACACGCACTTGCACTCAATGAAAAAAGAAATCTGGACAGGAGACCGATTCTGAAAGATTAAGTAGCTAAATTCGTTAGGTAACTACTTTTATTAGCTAGCAACCCTGAATGTATGGGTTTCGTCAGCTATTCTAATTAGAACATTTCAGCGTTCTTTTAATGCCACATATTCTTCAAGAAAGTGTACATTGTGTTTACCTTACAACACCTGAAATATAAGGGGAAAATTCTAGAGCTGCATTTTTAAAGAGTATATATTATTTCTACAAGATGTTATCATTTTCCAATTGATAAGAGGAAATAAATTATTATTTAAAATAAAATAGAAACAAAACTCTAACGAGTAGAAATTCGTAAAATATTAGTACCCATTGATTAATTTTCAAATCCTTTAAGTATATTTTTCATATATTTTTAAGAATTTCAGCGTTTGTGTTTATATTTAATAATACACGAAAATATTTCTCAAATTTTTAATTAGAAATCTCGACTTAAAAAAAATTATAGTTTATCTAAAATGTAAATTTAAATTCATCTGTATGAGTTGAAGTTAAAATGTATATTTGACTAAGATCTACTTATTATTTCACTTCATGTAAGAAATTATTTGTACTTTCCCTTAAATTTGGTTCTTATTTTTTATTTGTGGAAAAAAATGTAAAAAGAAGTACTATTTGAAAGCTGTAAAAAAGGAACTGAAACTGCAAAATGGGTTTTTGTAAGATATATTTTTATATAAAGGAAGTTATAACTATATAAATAAAGTGGTTTATAATGTATTTTAGTCATGCAAATGAGAACAACTAACCCCAATGTATGTTCCTGTGTTTACAATTTTATGATCGATATATATGTGGTGAAATTAATAATTCTCAAAAATAAATTGCTCCATCAATCCCGTAAACGTACTGAAACGAGAAGATAATAATAAACGTTTATTTACATGAATACTCTAGTTAAAATTCACACCACTAAAAATTGCAGTCCATTTAGCAATGCAAAACAGAAGGTTTATTTATTATTTGCTAGAAATTAACGAACAAACCACACACAAATCACCACATTTTTCACACATCTAGAAAACTTTTATCTGATACTGTAAGATAGAGCACCATATGTTAAGCAAAAATATATGTGCATGTATGAATAAAGATTCAGTTAAACATAATATTAGCAAAAATTATTAACCATCTAATAAAAAAGTAGATATGTTACGAGAAACCTGGGAAAAATTGCCTCAATATATATATATATATATATATATATATAAATTACTAAATTGTATCCTATAATCTTTCTTAGAGAGAGTAACATAAAACGAAAAATTTCTGCAGTATCATCAGTCAATCTGAAATAAAATTTAACTTCCAAAATGCATTGCATAATAGTCAAACAGAAATGTAATTCATTTTTGTTACTATTATATATATATACTAGCTTACTAGCTGGTATACCCGTTCTTCGCACGGGTGAACTGAAAAAATTAAACAACACAAATTGAAGGCTAAAGAAGTTTTTAATGAGTTAATTTTACGTGAATTGCAAATTAAACAAAAAAGGTTTTTTCATATCTCAGCTGAACAAAAAAAAAGAAAGAAAAAAAAACACCTTTGTTAAATTTTAAGTATGTAGACCTAATAGCAGATAAAAAGGATTTTTTATTTATAACTCCCCGTAACACTCTTAAGGGTCGATTTTTGAAAATACCTCCTTAAGCTGATCTCTGCTCAGCAAAAGTAACACATTGTTAAAAGTTTTGTGTAATAAACGCTTAAAATAGTGTAAATAATTTATATATCTAAAAGTGTAATACATTAATATTACTTTATGTTGTATTTATTTTATGTTAAAATTGTAATATTCGCAAGCAACGCCGCTTCTTAAATTATAATGGCGATTCAATGAAAAACATAGCGAAATGTTAACGATAGAGTCAAGTTGGCAAATGTCTAGCTACTTTCATATAGCTCGAGCTTTATTAGAGCTTTGTAAGACCCGCCGTGTAGCGATGCAAGTTAATACTTTATGTACCGCATAATGATTTACTGCATTTTTTTCATACAATAATTTTTTTTTGGATCACTACATTGAAAATTAAGGGATATACATAAACAAAAAATATTCCACTTTGGGAAATTTAATCCGTTAGAGCTAATAAATTAATTAAAGATATTCCACTGTAAAATTTATTATATACACCGTTCATTTTCTAAGGTCTTCATTAACATACAAAAACATAAGACACTTAAATTTTGACATAAACTATTTATTCGGGACAAAAATAATAATCTTTGCAATGCTCTGAAAACGCAATATCTGCTACAAAACTATTCGCCTTCCCCGCTAAAATACTCATCATCGAACCCGTGCTGCCATATATCTTGGAAGAGTGGATTTCAAAGAATATTCCTGCTAATTATTGGTAGGATATTCCTTCTAAGTTGGTGTGGTGTGGTAGTTAGGAGAAGGGGGTTCCAGCTCAGGTGTCGTCCACGTCACTTGACCATGGTTCAAAATTACGTGGTCCGTTGTCAAAAGCCCTCGTGTAGCTGAGCAGTGCGACGTTAATATTCACTCACTCTAAAAAATACAGTACAATAGTTATAATTATTTTTATACTTAAAAATGCAATATCTGCCTATTCAATTAAAATTCTAGCGTTATAATTAACTATTAACTACAAACAAATTTTGAAAATTTGTCCAAATGATGTAGTGTGAAATAGAAAGTTTATTTACTTTAAGTACCAGAACCGATAAAAACATTTATTTTGTAAAAAGATCAATTTCTTACTACCAAATGTGCATATTAAAATCATTAAAAAACATTTAAATAAAGATAGATTTATAACACCCCTTTCTTCAAAACCTAGTTTTATTCTGAAATAAAAAAGAATTAGGGATTATGCTGATCACAGGAATTAATAAGAAGCGAGCGCATTGCGTAGCCAAAACAAAAAGTATTTCTTCACAAATAAAATATAGATATATATTGTCGTGAGCTCTTATTTGTAGAGCACGCCAGAAATGCTTGCAGATGGCAGAATTTTTTCCCACTTACTTGACAAATATCGTTATATTTTGGACACTTCACACAATATCTTTTTAAATTATACCCTATGCTATAAATTATAGCATATGTGTTATTCTAATGTATAAGCTATATTACTGTAAGGTTTCATTAAAATCCATTCAGTTGTTTTTGCGTGAAAGACGGACAAACATCCTCACAAACTTTCGCATTTATAATATATATCTAGATATAATACAGTCAATGTTCAACTTTGATAAATGTACATGACAAAAATCCCATTTTTAAAATTTTAAAATCAATGAAAATCATTCACACAGTGGATAATTATTTATCTTTTAAACTCGCTTCATGCCGCACATCTGGTATAGTGGTTAGTGACGCTGACTGCAGCAGGTAGGATCTGGGTTCGAATTCCGGGTAAAGCATGGATATTTGAGTTGTAATACTTCTCTTTTTTGTGATGAGTACTTCTACGTAAGCCCCTGTGCGATACTTTGGCGTGGATGGAGTTAAAAATGTTCTCGATAAAAAATTTAAAATAAAAAACTCGCTTCACGGGAAATATATTTAAAAGTTTTGTTGAATCCTTTAATTATAAATCTATATATTGCTTTAAATATATATGTATATATATATATTTATATTGAACTTTAAAATTATTTTCTAAATGCAAGTTAACTTATTTAACCATTTCTATGGATTTGGTATGAAAAATTTACCACCAATTGCATTAGTTTTTAAATGTCCATGGTAATCTATTGTACTACTTTTCTTTCTTTTCTGTGCTGTCATTTATTAATAATTTCAGTAAGTTAAAAAAATTATAAACCTTTACTCACTCTGTTACCAACCCCACACACTTATAATAGCAGGATTAAGAAGAGAAGTCAATATATCCTAAAGTCAAGAAAGAACAAGGAATCCAATAGCCAGGTATCGTGTACAACTGCTGTCACATACAATAAGATTATGGGAGGGGTAGAACACTTTGATCAACTTCGAGAACGTTATACAACTGGACGACGCTCCCGGAAACGTTGGCATTAAATATTTTATTTCCTCATTGATCTGGCAATTGCGAATTCTTTTATTCTGTGGACATTAAGTAGAAGAGATATGGGCTCTCATGACCAACTAGGCTTTCGTCTTCGGCTGATACTTCAACTGATTTCTGGATTTCAAGTTCTAGAAACAACGGACAATTTTCTGGAAAAGGCTGATCTATAACTTTCCTGGGGACAATATAAAAAATGGATCTAAATGAAATTAGTAAATAATATTGATAACCATATTCCAATTTTAGGGAATATATGCAGGCTCTGTCATTTGTGCTTTACTAAGGCACATCAAATGAGAACATGACATGCGTCTATATCTTGCGATGTCCCGTTATGTGTATCACCGTTTTTTCTAAAATTTCATGGAAAATAACACTGTAGTTTGTCATCTATGAATGAAAACACTGTAGTATACATTTTTTTTTACAGTTTGTATAGTATTTGCAAAATTATATTTTATAGATATAAAACAAAAAAAAAATGAAAAGCATTCTATTTCCTACGGTTTTAAAAGCCCCAATAATTGTTACTATGTGTACTTACCACCAAAAAAATTGGTTCTAAGAATCAAATGAATTTTACCTAATAAGCTAATCGAGTTTGTTTCAAAGCAATTTCAATTCCAAAAATATTGCAATATACATTTACTAAAAATAAAGGGCCCCTTAAAGGGTTAAGCAGATAATCATCTTCCGATGCCAATTCTTCACAAAATGATGCTAATTTTAATAATTATCATAACAATTATTCGGGAAGAAGGAAAATTTTGATCCAATGAAATAGTTAGAAAGACGGATGAGTTAAGTAATCATCGTATAAGAAAAATATTTACTGATAATATTCATCAATGCAATTAGGATACATCGAACAGTTTTCGGTTGAATAATAGCATCTCAGAGATACAATAGTTAGAAATCAACTTAAAGTTCAACAAGAAGAGAATTGTCACTGCAAACCACATTTTAACTCACTGTTGCTCCGAACGAGGGCCACTTTTCCGTTATTGGCTGTAGGCTGATAAATACCAAATAAGTTACATTTTAATTTATTTGCTTCAGAATTATTGTAACTTATTTTAATTTAAAATGTAATGCTCTTACCCCACAGCTTTTCCTTTTTATACAGATTTTATTTGAATACATTTAAGTGCATATAAAGTACTTTTAAATTATCATAAAAGAATTTCCCAATAATAAACGTAGTTTGTGAAATTTTTGTAACTGTTACAGAATCATAATAACAGCCGAAGTATATTAATAACTGTTTTTTTATTTCGTTATATTGATTCATTTTATAAGGAAAAAAGAAAAAAATCACATTTAAAGCTTTTCAAAAATTTTACTTGTGTTTAACAAGGAAAACCAGCTTCTCTAAATGACGTCAAGTGTTCAAAAAGTGCAATCAGAACATGATTCCTAATTCAAAATCTTTAACCAATAAATAAATCTATGGCTAATAGTTCCTTATGTAGCTTACATTTTTGGATAAAAAGAAAAATCCACTTAGCTTACCTTTTAGATATGCTATCGTAGCTTTTGTGCTGACTTAAAATGCAAAGTTAGGGCATCCGACTGGATTCGATGATAAATTTTACAAAACTTGATTTTTAAAAGAATTTTGTTGCTTTTTAGAATATAATGCCTGTCGGTTCGAAGAGACCCCATTATTAAATAAATAGCATGTATTATTCCTTATTTTTGAAACAAAAATACTATTTTTGTAAAATTTTTGCAAAATTTTCAATGTTAGGAAAAACAGCATAAATAAAAATAGGTTGAACCTAATGTAATTTTAATTTCATAGATATACTTCTTGATCCATATGAACTAACACAAAACTTCGGGGTAAAAATATTTTATGAAATAAATATTTGATAAACATTCAAATTTGACGTTAATTTATTTTACGTCAAAATTATTTTATGTTTTAAGCTAAAAATGGCTGTAAAATATGATTAAATGTAACTATCTTAAAACTTGCGGTGTGTTGCACTTTTAATGGCTTATTTCATAAGTGTTAATACTTCATTGAACTTTATCTAATTATTTTTGAGGTGTCCTACTTTTCACGCACAAATTATTGCGAAAATTTCGTTCAAAAAACACATTTGAAAAACATTATTATAGGGTAAGCAAAGTAAATATTAGAGAAAAAAAATCAGTTTTTCCAGTTTTATATGTTATTCTTTCTTCTTCCTCAATACTTATTTTCCCCCTAATGGTCTTAACACCTAACACCTAAAAACACCTTTAAACAAACACTTAAAACACCCTGAAACAAACATGAAATTAATCAATTAATAAGTATACTATGCATTCAATTAATTCATCTAAAATTAGCCACTATGAAAAGAAAATTAAACTGCTTTGAAAGTTTTATTTCAATATTTAAATTTTGCAATTGAAAGAAATCCATTATTTAGCGGGATTTATCCGCTACTTAATATTGGTATATTAACCCATTAAATATTGTAAGTTTACTAAAATTCACTATTATTCAATTACATGATTTTAAAATAATTTTGTGATTATTTACTAATAATTATATCTATAATAAGAAATTTTAAAATTCAGCTGTTCTATAATAATGGAAAATTCTTCCTCCATAAAATGATTTTGAAAGAATTCACTAAACTCACAACCCTCCTGTTTTTCTAGAAAAATATAGTCCGAATATGTTTTGAAATGATGTCATGCATGCATGCATGCAAATTTCGTAGATGTCGTTATATATTCATACATTTTCCAATCCATCACAGCAACCTACCATTGAGAATCAATACTTTTTTTCCCATTAATCTAAGGCTAAGAGAATTATTTTGTAGAGAAGAAAGTAATGCGTGTGAGTTCGCATTTTACTAGTGTACTTGCTAGATATCCTTCATTAACTGCACGTTAAAAAGAGATTTCAAAATAACCAAAGCAAGAAATATGGTTGGATTATTTTCAGCACGAAACATTGTTTTTTACATGTTTACACCCATCTGTTAAAATATAATGTGGATTCGAAAATTACTTTTTTTGAATACGGAGGCTCTATAATTGAAAACATGTTACTGAATTACAGACATAATCCAATCAAAACATGTAATTGTGACAAATTCGTGTATTTTCGTTACAGAGTTGGATATTTTTCCTGTTTAATTTGGATAATTAGATTTGATTGTTATTTTGTTGAAGATAAGATAGTATAAAGAAAGAAGATAACCAGATTTAAAAGAACAATAACGTGTATTTAAATATAAATGTAAAATAAGTATGTATAAATAAAAATAATAAAGTATAAATTAAACATTTTAAATAATAAATTTCTAATATATGAGGGAGATCCTAAAGTTTATATTCTTGTTTCATTTGAGAACTTAAAATTCCCAAGATTGTTTTCTAAAAAAATATACTCGAATTATTAAACAAATAATCTAAGTGATAATGGTTAGTTTACTTAAACAGTCAATGATAGAGTGCATATATAAATGTATATATGAATGTATGTATTTGTAATGATTACACATAAGTATGCATGTAAAACCATGAATCATATACTAAACTGCCACAAATCTAAACAGAAGTATAACAATAGGATAGTCATGATCCAAACAATAATTCATTATTCTTTTAACAATATTAGCTATATTAATATTTTAATTAACCACAAAAATGTTTTGTTGTTAATGAAAAAAGTGTTTTAATAGTATTAATACTAATGGTTCCTCTTTTATCAAAAATATTTTTTTGTTAACGTATAGTACCCAAAGTACTATCAAGGTAATCTGCAGTAAGTGGGATATCGTTTGCTTTATTTAGGTTCATATAGTTACATATAAAAATATATACAGAAAAAATATATATAAATATGTATATATGGGAGTGCGTGTGTTTGTTGATAAGTAACTTGAATGTCGCATATATTTTGATTGCAATAGGCTGATGTATATTAAATGAAAAACGATACGCAGAAGAAAAAGATGTAAAATACAAATCTGAAGTTCATTTTAAAAGTTATACGTTAAAGATATTCTCTTTAAAATATAAATGAAACCTTTCGAAAAAACCGGGAATTTTTTAAAAAAAATTTTTTCCAAGATTTTCCTGGAACCGTGATTTTTAAAAAAAAGGGATTTTCATGATATTTAGTAAATTTTAGTTTAAAAAAGCTAAAATCGTTTTAAGGGTTTTTTTACAAAAAATTTAAATAAAATTTTGGGGAAAATTAAATAATTTTTTTTAAATTTTTTGAAAATGTTTATTATAATATTTTCCGTATATAGCCAAACCTCTCCGAGGTAACTAGAATTTTTGAAAAATTCACACTATTTTCAGAGTTACCACCCATTGAAATAATTATTGGCGTTTTTTTCTTACAATTGCTCCCCTGTGTTGTCGTAAAATAGGGATAAACCCACTTCTAAGTTATATATTTCAAAAATTCTAGTTGAGCCTCTGTAGAGAGGTCTGAGCTATATACAGGCAAAATATTATTATAATAGAAGCATTTTCACAAAAGGAGAACATTTTGAAAAAAGATTATTCTAAGTTGATTTTTTGCCAAAATATTGCATTTAAATAATTTTTTTTCAAAATGTTCTTAAAACAATTTTATACGTGTATTCTAATTTAAGTGACACTAAATATCATGAAAATTATCCATTTATGCGCTTTTGTAAAATCACGGTTCCGAACGTAGTCGGATACCTTAATGTTTTTAATTCGGATAAAATTATCGCTTTTGAAGAAATCGTTAAGAGTTGGTTTTTTTAAAAAAAATACATTTTCTTTATTTTATTCCTACTTTGAGGTTTTTTGAATCACAATTTTAAGTTTAATGTTCTTTAATGCTTCTAATTAAAGGAAATAACATTTGCAATTTGGCGACAACAAGGCAATCAGTAAAAAAAAATTTTAATCATAAAATAATGTTTGAAGTTGCTTTAATATTACTACTTATCTAATTTTAAAATATTGCATTTCATTAAACATACACAAATTACGTAAACGATGTCAGAAGTAATTCAAGTTTTATATTTAACGTTATAGTATTAAAACAAAATCCTTTACTTTCGTGAGATTAATGTAATTGGTCATTCATGAAAGAAAGAGATTGAGAGAGGTAGCTTGAGACTAATGCTATTTTTATAAAGCAAAGCAGAAACTATGTTACACGAAATAAACATATCATATTTTAGCTAGCGGTTTCACAATTAAGCTGAAACTTCATGCCGCTTTAAGAATTAATTATACTACTTTCGAAAGAAACATTTTTTTCCCCTCTTTAAATTTTAAAAAAAAAAAGTTTATTATTTTCCCGGGGAATTATTAAACCGAGTTCCACTCTCTTTCAGATTTTTATTCTGAGTATTTGTTTTCAGATGAGTCTTTCAAAAGCATACTTTTGAAAAGCAGACTCAAATGAAAAAGATTTTTACAAATTTATACACTTTAACATCTCTTATTAAATTTGGAAGTTTTTTTATCAGATTAGATTACTTTAAGATTTTGTAAATGGGGAACAATTTTTTTTCCAAATGCAATGCCGTTAACCATTTGCATACAATTAAATATCAGTATAAATACTGGAAAGAACATACTAAACAATAATTAACTTTGAAAATTTCTACCTCTTTTGACTAGTTTTAAACCTCTAAGCAGTGATTCCCAAAGTGGTCTATATCGACCCCCAGGAGTCTATAATGACGTTTAAAGGTAGAGAAAAAATAATTTGGAGTTCCATGAGGTGTTATTGACACTTATTAAAGCAGATCATGACTTTAATTTTAAAAGAAAATTTAATCAATTGGAAACCAGATTTTACCTATTTAACACATTTATTTACTAAATTAAATGTTAATTTGCATTTACAAGGTGACAGCATAAATTTTATTAAAACAAGGACCATTTCAGCGTTTTTTCTAGAACTAAGCTAAAGAAGAAGAATATTGGAGGTCACGAATTTTCTCAATTTCTTACAATATGACAAGACGTTTTAATCTACGTTCAACAATTAAATGCCCTTTGTTCTGATTTTGAAACTAGATTAAAAAAGTTTTACCATGGTATTTTACCCAGGTAGGCAAGAACCCTATGGCCCCAAAAGAAAAAAAAAAAAGGTATCGGAAAAAGGCAGTAACGGAGATCTTAAAGTAAAGTTCAGAAACAGATGCCAACACTTTTGGCTTTAAAAAGACACACATAACTGCTATTTATCTCGAATTATGGAGTATTGTGAGAAGAAGTTTTAGCGTAGTTGCCGATCTGCTAAATAAAAAAAAAAGAAAGGATGAAAAAGACTGGACACAAGAAACCGAGGAGATTTAAGGTTAAACCTGACAAGATTGTGATGCTAAATGTCGAAATTTGTTGTTGAGAATCTGTTATTATTTCCAGACTCATCCCTTCCATTGAATGCATTTGCTTATTGTTCAGTTATTTTATACGTTAATAAAATTTTAAGGTATCCGACTACGTTCAGAACCGACATTTTGCAAAAGCGTGTAAATGGATAATATTTAAGATATTTAGTGTCACTTAGATCAGAATACATGTATAAAATTGTTTTAAGGACATTATGACAAAAAAAATTATTTAAATACAATATTTTGGCAAAAACACCTTAGAATAACCTTTTTTTCCAAATGTTCCCCTTTTTGAAAAAAATCTTCTTTTTATTAATATTTAGCTTGTATTCAGCTCAGACCTCTGTACAGAGGCTCAACTAGTTTTTTTGAAATGCATAATTGGAATCTTTTTATTCATGTTTTACGAAAAGAGAAGGGAAAAATTTTAAGAAAATACGGAAAATTTTTTAATGGTTGTAACTCAAAAATAATTTAAATTTTTTCAAAACCATAGTTGAGCCTCTGTACAAGGTCTGACCCTCTTGGCAAAATTTAACCCTCTAAGCGGTCTGCACGTAAAATTCCCCATTCAAGATGTTTTTCTGCCTTCAAAAAAGATTTAAAAAAGCGGCCGAGCCGTATTTTTAAAAAAACGGCTAAACCGCTGCCCCAAAAAAAAAAATATGTGGGGTTTTTTGAAGCATCTCCAGAATGGCAAGCAAGTGCATCCCGCTTGGGGGTTTCAATAAACATTTTAAAAAAGAGAACATTGGAAAAAAAATTCAAGAAGCCAAAAAATTATTTTAAATATTTTTTTTTTTTTTGTCCAAAAAATTTTATACTTTTTCTAACGGACACTAAAAAAAAAAATACATTTATGCCTTTTTTCTGGTTCGGGCAACGGATACCTTGTTAGAAAAAAATGTGTTTCTTAAGTTTTAAGTATTGTATTTCACAACAGTTAGAAATATAGTTCTTTTAAAGTAAGTAGTAGTATCATCTGTCAAAAAAACATTTAAGTCTATAAAATTGTAAACATTCATTATTAGGTATGCAGGGGTCTACCCTAAGCCGAAAAGCATGGTAAGAGGTCTATGAGACAAAAAAAGTTTGGGTACCTCTGCTCTAAAATTTAAACCGTTTGGCAATAAAACCTCTATCATCAAAAAAGCAAGGCTTCCCTTATTCGTTTATATCTGACATAAAAATCAAATTATCAAACATTGCTTCTTTTTTCCTATCTGAATTTCGGCTATGAAAGTCTGAAGATCATGATCACGGAAACTCCATGGCTGGAGAATTTCATGTCTGGCCATAAAATCGATCCTGATTCTACAAAAGTTTTTCGTGAGGAATAAGGGAAGGTAAACTTAGATATCGTTCTTCTAGTTCCGTTACATGATCCGTTGCCAATAGTTCTTTGAGTAACTTCGAGTGTGACATTAATTCAAAACAACGCAACTAACAGTTCCTGTATCTTAAGGTATCCAACTACGTTCGGAACCGTGATTTTAAAAAATCGCAGTAATGGATAATTTTCATAATATTTAGTGTCACTTAGATTAGAATACATGTATAAGATTGTTTTAAGGACATTATAAAAATTTTTTTTATTTAAATGCAATATTTTGGCAAAAAATTAACTTAGAATAGCCTTTTATCAAAACTTTCTCCTTTTATAAAAAATGCTTCTATAAAATAGTAATATTTTGTGTGTGTGTGTGCTTATATAAATTAAAGAGTTCTCCAGAGAGTCTGAACTAGGATTTTTGAAAAATTCACATTATTTTCAGAGTTACCACCAATTGAAATAACTATCGGCGTTTTTTCCTTAAAATTTATCTCCTCTGTTGTAGTAAAATATGGATAGATCCGCTTCTAAGTTATATATTTGAAAAATTCTAGTTCTAGTATTATTATAATAGAAGCGTTTTTCATAAAAGGAGAATGTTTTGAAAATTGGTCATTCTATGTTCCCTTTTTGTCAAAATGTACTTAAATAATTTTTTATTATAATATTATTCTTAAAGCAATTTTATAAAAGTTTTCTTATCTAAGTGACACTAAATATCGCAAATATTATCCCTTTATACGCTTTTGCAAAATCAAGGTTCCAAACGTAGTCGGATACTTTTTAACTTCATATATTACCAATTGAACTGTTACATATTTTCAAAGATGTGGTATGTATATGAAGAGGTAAAAAAAACATTAATAAGTTAAAAGGTAACGTTTAAATTAGATAAAAGAAAATGTCTATCTGAGTATATGTTTCGTTAAAAATCATAGTTGTGTGAAATTGATATAATCAATTCAAAATAATGTTCTGTTAAGTTTTAGGAGAAGTTTGAGAGAAAGAGAAACTTTTCATAAAACTGAGTTGGAAAAGGGAACCGAATCGCTTATAAATGCATCATTATTTCCTACGAGATTTTCTTTAAATATTTGTAAGAGCTCTTGTTACAACCCCGTATTTAATATATTATGTACGTGTATTTGTTTAGAAATGTGTACAGACATTGGCTTATAGATATTTTCAGAGGATTTAAGAACCGGTGACCCACACACATGTAAATTAATTTAGTGGGTCTATGATGTCTTTTTTTTAATTTACGTACAAAAACTTAACAAACATTTAAAAAAGGGTAAAATTTTTGATTTCGTTTCTCTGTTAATTTTTACCAGGAATAAATCTGACATAGCAGACTAATGTACAATAAATAACTGTACAATGTAAGCCAATTAATTGAAACTTGTAGCATAAGCCCAAGTAAAGGTTTTAGTTATTAACAATATTTGTAACATTCTATTAAACGAAATTTTATTCGTTAATACCTAGTTTGTTTAGATGTTATTTGCTTTAAATCTGTATTGCAGGAAATCATAACTAAAACCATTTTTAAAGAAACGATCATTTTTAACTCATGTAATACATTCACATCCACTTCATACAGAGAAATATAAAATAAGAAATTCAATGAAAACATTTGCTAATAACTAACTCTAATGAAAATCTATACAAAATCCATTATTTAGTGTAAATATGAATAAAATTTTTACTATTCACTAAAAACAAAATCAAAGGTTTATATTAATATGAATTAATTGCGCTTGTCTGTATTTATATAGAAATTATTTGTTAAATCAGTCTTTTTTATTGTAGGATATAGAGGTTCCTTAACATTTTACGAAGTGAATCCATTTTAAAATTTTATGAATATTAATGATCAGCTTGTCAGATTGGTTTTAATTAATTTTTGGTCTTTTATCTTTAAAATTTATATTTTTAGTAACCTCGATTGCGGTTTCAAGTATGGTAACGACACACATTTTAGGCAGGAAAATATTGCCAGCAAGTTTAACATTGATTAGTGGTACCTCATTCTCCACAATTCTATAACATATCCTATGAACACTTTGAAGCCCATGTAAAATTTTTTAAAGAATGATTGTTTCGTACATTTTTATAGAAAATCACAGTTTCTCATAAGGTCAGTCTCAAACTGAAGAATATCAGCCCACAAATAATTTTAACCAGTATTTTCTATTAAATTTTCACACTCCTTTCTAGAACTCTTAAAATAATAATTAAAAAATATATATTATATTCTTCCCTAAAAAAAGAAGAAAAAAATGGAAAACATGATATGTTATCATACAGTTTTTTTACAAATTAAATTTTATTGAAAGCTGACTTCATGTAATTTTAAGGAATAGAATATAAATTTGACAGATTTTTTAGATAGTAAAAACGATTCCAAATTTATATTATATTACAACTTCAATATGCTACAGGAAAAAAAAACATTTTACCATAAAACTTTTTTTTTAATCATTTTTATAGAATAAAATATGTTCGTTATTTCTTTTAATATACCGTGCTGCTTCACTGATTTTTAACTGTACTTATTAAATTGTAAAACGGTGTATTTATGAGAAACTTCAAAATTCGGGAGCACCTTTTTCAACATTCTGAAAATGTATCTGATCTTGAAGCGTGTTTTAGGATGGCAGAAAAAAACCTTAGGCAAATATTTAAAATTTAAGAAATTATTTCTTACGATAACCGTATTATTAGTTTTTTCTCTTAAATTCAGAAGTTTCATACGAAAAGGTACGTTTTACTGTCTCAATTCCTGCTTTCATAGAGCAGCCGATCACATCATAGAAAATGCTATAAAAACACAAGTTGAAAAGTAGCCATGAAATATACCATGAAAGTAGCCATACCCTGTAATATTTTTCTGTAAATGTGTTACTAGAAACGCTATGTGTCTGCTGTGTGTTTAATCAGAAAAAGATTGTTTTATTACTGAGATAAAAAAAATAAATCTTCTATTTGTATTATAATTATTCCTTAAATACTACGTGCATAAATAAAAGAAATAACGAGCCCTTATCATTTAGTTTAACATACAATGTTAACAATTTTACTACGTATGTAGTGAATTTTGTTTATGTGGCAATAAGACACTAGATTGTTTTTCATGAACAGCAAAAACATTATTTAATACTATAGTGCCAAGGCACATTTGTTATAAAATGTCAGATCAAACCCTCTTTTTTGAATTCAGGAACTTTTTTAGTATGACACTTCGCGCGCGCGCGTCAACACGCAGTAGTCTGGATATGTGGTTACTAAATCGCGTGATAAGTGAGCTGCGAGTTTCGGTATTTTCAAAAATTGATCGATAATATAAGCTCCAACATTTTTAGCCATTCTTTTATTATTATCCAAGTTATCAACAAGCTCAAGGGGCCGATCCTCTTTTTTAACCATGCACGTAAAGCAGACTCAAGTAAGTTAAGTTCTCTAGCAGTATGTATTTGTCTCTCTCTCCTTTTCAATTGAATAACATTGAGTTTGTCCTCGTATTTGCTAACGCTTTTACTAAATCCACATCCACATTATTTTTAATTATAACAAAAAACACTTATAATTTTATTTAATAACAATATTAGTGAAGTTTATCTTCCAGAAATGACACATTTATAGTACTTCTTAATTTCCCCAAGCCTAGTAGTATAGGTAAATTACAGGTAAGGGTTGGATGGCCTCTAAACATTATTTAAACCTGAATTCTTGGTTCCTAGGACCAAGAGTTTGCTATTATACTATACTGTGGAAAATTTCTACATATTTCGAGTTATTATACATTTATGTGATCATATACATTATAGTGTAATTAATATAACATATATATATATATTATATATATATATATATATATATATATAATATATATATATATATATATATATATATATATATATATATATATATATATATAAATGTAGATAATTAAATTAGATTAAAAATTAAATTCCCTATCTAACAATTCACTTTTATATTTTCTCCTCACCTTTCAAGTATCAAATTAACCACCCATTTATTTCTTCCGAACATATGCCCTAGCCAATAAACATGTCTAATTCCAGATCGTTATATTTAATAGCCTATATGTCAGCATTAACTTTCAAGAGCACTCATGAACACCGCGATCGGTGTTTTAAGTGTTTAACCCACTTAAGATATTCGGTGGCATTCTTTTTTCTCTCTCTGCCTCTTGCGTCAGATGATGTCTAACTTTGATCAAATTAAGATCCTTTTTAAAAAACTAAGTCTGTTTCTGACTCTAAAATCATGTTATATATATATATATATATATATATATATATTGGATAGAACTAAGTATTAATGCCTGCTCTTAACCGAAAGTTGTGATATCACACGAAAAAAGATTAATTCGAATTCTATAAATAAAAAACAAGAATTATGACGCCCCACTACTTATTAGTGATACGCAAAGACTTTATAAAACCTTGTGTTAAGTAGACTTATGTGCTAATGGGGGTCGTAGTATATTTTAAATGATAGTTGTCGAATAAAACCTTTCTTCTGAATTATAAAAATAAATAAATAAATATTATATACTGTTTTCTTAGTGCAGTGTACTCATATTATCCGTATGTGTGTTTGTGTGAATGACATTAATATTCTAAAAGATATCCTTTCGGCAGGACCATGTAATACTAGATGAAATACTGCATTTCAATAGTTAGATACAGTAGAGAAAGTTTGTTTAGTCCTTAAGTGATTTGATTACGTTCGGAACCACATGATTTTGTAAAAGCGTAATTTTTTTAATGCTTTGTGTCCACTTAGGTTAGAAATACACGTATAAAGTTGTTTTAAGAATATTATTACAATAAAAAATTATTTAAATGCAATTTTTTTTGGCAAAAATGAACATCGAGTTATTTATTTTCAAAACATTCTCCTTTTATGAAAAATGCTTCTATAGTAATAATATTTTGCCTATATGTAGCTCAGACAGCTATACAGAGTCTGAGCGAGGATTTTTGAAATATATAACTTAGAAGTAGGTTTATCTATATTTTAATACATGTGAGTAAAGAAATTTTAACAAAAAAAATGCCGATTATTAATTAAACTGGTAGTAACTCTAAAAGCAATGTGAATTTTTCAGAACTCCTAGTTCTGACTCTACAGAGGATTATTAGCTGCATATAGGCAAAATACTTTTACTATAGAAGTAGTTTTCTTAAAAGGAGAATGTTTTGAATATAGGTAATTCTATGTTAATATTTTTCCAAAAAGTTGCATTCAAATAATTGTTTATTGTAATAATATTTTTAAAATAAATTTTAATGTATATTCTAATCTAACTGACACTAAATACTAAAAAAATATTATTTTGTACGCTTTTGCAAATTCGTGGTTCGAACGTAGTAGGATACCTTAAAACTAAGAATTTGCAGAGTTTGATTTCCAATATAGGTAGTTAGAAACGTCTTATTTAGAAGGTCTTGGTCCATCCTGAGCTGATGGATCATACGGAAATTTATATTAAAACAACTAGAGTTTGTATAACAGAATATTATTATCACTGATCTAACCGAAGCTTAGAAATTCTGCAAAAAATAATACGGTCCAAATAATATTTTGAAGAATATTTTCAAATTAATTATAAAATACTGCCAAAAAAAAAAACTTAAACATAACTTACTTGGTCAAAATGTCTTACCAAGAATTCACAAAGTTCTAAATTAAGGAATTTACAGTTGAATAGATATGAAGATATATTAATTTAGTTTCTGTAAGAAGGAGAACATTTTTTCTGGGATTCCTGTAAAATTACTTAATTTTGGGAGAACCTTTTGATTCTTTTTAAGAAGCTGATATAATCAGTTTACGGTATTTAATTTCACAGAACATTATTTATAAGTTATAAAAATGTTTACAGTGCACCCATATTAGAAGATTGAAGGGGCAAAAATTTTATTTATCAATATAAAACTATATGAATAATTAAATTATTACACGGTTAAAATATTCGCATAATAATGGTGTAATTTTTAATAATCATTAATAAAAGGTTTGGTAATTTTAACTTCTCTGAAAATTTCCAAGTATTAGGGATAAAATATTTAAAACCCTGATTAAAACATTTATAGGTGGTTATGAAAATTCCTAGAATAATAGGAACTGTTAATTTAATTCGTAGAATTGAAATGTCTTTAATAACTACAGCTGAATATATATATTCAGCTGTACTCTCAACATAAAAGTTTTTTTATATGGTTAAAACATGACTTTAAAAGCTTAATCTAATGGAATTCAAAGGAATTACTCATTAGTTTCTGATGAGATTGATTCGTAGCCATTTACAGTCAAAAATTAAAATAAAATAATGCGAACATAATGTAGATGGCACTTTAATGCTTCAGTAAAATGCATTAGAGCATTGCTCATTCCTGTGGAAAGTTAATTGAAATATCTCAGTACTTAAAAGAAGGTATAAGTGCTTGACATGGTGCAAACCTATTTAAAGGTTTAAAATATTGACTTATTGTAGATAGAACTGCAGGAATTCTAAAAGGGTTTAAATTCCAATGACATTCTTCACTTTAACTGGAGCTAGAACGTAAACCTCTGAGATGTGTTGTTTAGTTATTTGGCTTATATGATTGCTTGATAAAAGCTTGACTCCAAAAATATCTAAGCAAATAATTATAACTTTGGAAGACCCAAATAAAGAATTGTACAATAAATCAACGAAAGAAATGTGTGGAGGCTATTTAACCCAAATGATGATTTTGGAAAGAAAGCTTGTGACGGGTCTATCCGCGATCTTTCCACTAATAGTCCTCTTGGGGAATATTGGGTCTTTCAAAACTATTTTATTATAAAGCTTTCTCCCGAAGAAGAAAACGTGATCATGCAAATTAAGACTAGTATATAAAGTCTAGGCTTTCATGTTAGAAGTAGAGATAGGGTAGGCACCAAGCGGAGTAGTGATTAATCAAATTTGAAGAAAGGCGTGGATATTTAGTAGCTGATAATTGCTATATGTAAGTTGATGATCTATCACTTAAGATTTAATCTAGATTAGGTAGCTAAGAAGTCAGAGATATTAAATTGACGTAAGTGTTCTAAGTATTTAAAGTCTTCTCATATCTCGTGTTCCTCGTTAATTGCTCTTCATATTTAATAATTGGGTGAATCTCTTAACTTTGGTTGACTGAATTTGTGTTGTGGTTAGTACTGTGAATAAATTGAGTTATTTTGAATATGGCTAGTCTTCCTTCTATTTCTCCCACACCTTTAGTCGGCAAGACCTTTACAAACTAATCTTTAAATAAACTACAATGATAGAAAGACATTTATGAAAACTTGCCGTGATTTTTAATAAAGACGAAGGAACTCCAATAAGAACATATGAAAAAAATTAATTAATGGTTTTAAAAATAAAACTACGGCATAAAAATAAAGAATTAAATTTTTTAAAGGAATGAACCACACACTTTTCATGTATATAAAATTTTATTTTTAATCTTTTCAAGAAATTTTCAATAATCCTTTTTCTTACTTTTATGTATATAACGCATTACTTATGTTTCTTTTTACTACATTTGAGCCTAATAAATGGAATATACAAAGTAGTAATGATTTATTTTATCTTATCATAGAACAGAAACAAATATTTAAGTAAAATGAAAATATTTAATCTTGTATAAAAATAGTATATAAAAGGAAATACAATAAAAAAAACGATTTATTTTATCTTATCATGAAACAATATCTATGTAAAGCGAATTTAACCCTTAAATGCATGAATTTTTTTTTTAAATTTTAAAACATCGTATTTTATTGAAATGTAGTCATGGGTTACGTAAAAAGAAAAAAATTCAGGTAATGATACTGAGTATTTATTTTGGAAAACGTTGTATGCGGACATTTGGCAACATAAAATATTTCTCCAAAATCTTACCTATATCAAATAAAACTTTCAAATGCATTATTAAACACTGATAGCGCTTACCTAACAACAGATGAAATGTAATTTTTTTCTATTAAATAAAAATCACATCTTTACAGGAAACTTGAAAATAAAAAATGTATGTCCAAGTAACACATAAAATAACATCCACCACATTTAAATGCCAATATATGTGTACATATACACACACACACATATATATATATATATATATATATATATAATGAATATATATATATAATATAATATAATAGTACTGACTACAATTCAAATATACTATATATTTTAATACAAACCAAACAATATAAACTTCAAATTAACCTACAGATGATTTTTTAATATTTGTAACATTTACTTTCAGAAAATCTTATAGCTTTCCCCGTCAAATAAGAATATCGTAAACCGGAAGATTATTTAAATATGTTTTTGTAAAAAAAACATTTGCAATTTACTTTTTTCTTTTTAATAATGATCCATCAACTATGTATTTTTAGACAAATTATGTTTCCTAAGATCTAAGAATTTAGTGTAAACCATGGATAATTAAAACATTTAAAAGTTTTCGAACACTAAACATCTGTTGCATGATACTTTTCCTTTTCTATTCTTGCCTCATATGAATAAGTAGCTTTGCTTTCATTACAGAGTCTAAAGAAATAATACCACTTCTATAACATATGAAATGAAACTTTCACTTAAAACAAAAGAATTTTAATGAGTTTTGGTAGAACTCGTTGAAGGGTAAATTATTTACTCATTTTATGAAACAAAGATTGAGTGTGGGTAGGAGAATATGAGACAATAATCCGGAAATTATTCTGCAATTGAGTAGGAGTGAGAACCTATTTACAACCAACTTTATCTTTTGTTTTCAAATTGCATACATTAAATGAAATTATGTGGAGCGTTATACTTAGGATAAACTTAAAAAAACTTGCATTCGATTTTTCGACTTTTATTTAGTTTAAGTATAAAATTGTGTATCTGGCGCTTTAGAGTATAGAATATTTACGTTTCAATACAAATAGTGGATAATTTTTATTATTCTTGGGAGTTAATAACATAATTAAAAACTACCTCAACTTAAAGTATTAAAACAAAATAAACAAAGGTTTGCAATTCCCTTAAGCAGCCAAGAAAATTTATCCATCTTTTCTTACATATGTATTTTATTGGTATTTCGATATTATCTTTCTGTATTGTTGACAAACCTAGAAAATCATAGGATTAAAAAAATGCATATTCTTGAGTCCGTATTAATAAAACTACTGTGTAATTATGCTGAAATAACTATGCTGTGTCTTTGGACAAGTAGAAGGCTCTCATTTATTTTTTTCTTAAATAAATAAAATATTTAAAAAAAATAAGCAACTCTTAAAGTAAAGTTTAACATTAAATTTAAAAACAAGTAATATAAAAAGAATGTTTTAAGTCAATTCCTACTAAGGTCAACAAAGAAAAGTTTTATTTTAGCTACTTTTTATTAAATACTTACAATTAATCTAAATATGTATATATATATATGACAGAATTACAATAAGTAGCAAAACAGAAACCAATTTTCCATTTTCCTTTCTATATAGGGGGTTTGACTATTATTTTTGTTTGCAACTATTCATTTATTAATTTAATTTAATTATTCCAATAAAATTATATAGTAAAAAGAAATCACATTCTCAGAAATCAGGTCATCCCAGGTAAGATTCGAACCCACGTCCTTTTTTATTAGAAGTCCAATGCGCTATCAGGGACAGAGCGCGAACGTTTTTCCTTTTTATATATGGTGTTAGACTATTATTTGTGTTTGTTACTTTTTATTCATTAATTAAATAGAATTAATGAATTAATATTTGAAAAAACTATGTTAACATCAAGTGTCATCGACTACAATTTTTTAAAAAAATGTATTTGAACTGGAGTGGATGAATAAAAAAAGTATTTTATTAACGATTGAAAATTTGAACAAGATATATATATATATAGAGAGAGAGAGAAAGAGAGAGAGAGAGAGAGTGAACTAATATAAGGAATTGAAATAAAACATTTAGTTTTGAGTATTACTTTTTACTACTTACTTGACAGGAGAAATCTTTTTTTCCGTCGCCAAATAATCATTTTCGTCTTATGAAGGTTACTTCAAAGAATCATAAGTTAAAGTTTTTATTTTTTTTATCAAGTACATTGTTAATGCCCATTAGTTTTCTGATTTGAAGACTTACAAAAATATCTTTTTCCATGTTACCTGCCACGAGGTATGAAATTTGCGATAAAAATGTGTCACACTTTTTGATAACCTTATCCAAGTTGTTTCATTAAAACTCGTTTATATGCAAGAGTACACACTGCATATGTTAGGAAACGTAAAACTTATCCTTTGAACATTTGCTTGCAAGTTAAATTATGTTATACATATACTTTTTTACAATAAAGTAACAGAAAATTTACAATTAATATTTAACTTGAGGAAGCTTTAAAAATACAAAAGTCTGTACGTTTATATATTAAAATAGATGAAGTTTTTCAATCTTAAAATTCTTTTACAGGATAATTAGAGTTAAATCCTATTTTCTTAATGTAGAAGCTGACTGAAATACAGTAGAAAGGAACGCAAAACTTTTCAGAACACACAAGACCTTTGCTACCATTAAGAATCCTCTCATAAAAAAATGCTTTAAAATATAAGATTGATTTTTGCTTCAGTTATGGTCGTCGGCAGGACTAGAGCGTTTTAGGTTTACTTTCCTGTAACACAATCGTGAACCAGTTTTATGATAAACTTTTTTAAAAAAGTTTATTGTCCCTCTGTTTCTACGAATTCTTTATTCAGGGTTTATTTCGAGTTTTAAAACTGACCTATAAAAAAAAGATTTATTTCGCGTTTAGGTATGCATCAAAAGTTTTCGAATTTTCTATTTGGATTTTATTTAATTTATTGGATTATTATTATTTTTACTTGTATTTCTATTTAATATTCTGGAAACTGTATTCTGGTGAGATAGTGTTTGCAATTGAAGATGTATAATGGCTGTCCAAATATACGTGATAATTTTTTTTATTTTAAAGCATTTTTATAAGTACTTTTACCAATTCCTTTTAAAAAATAGTCATTTCTTTATTACTTTCCTCTTCACACAGTATGTAGAATACTATTCAAGTATACTACGAATCAAAGTATTGCGATTATATCAAACTCGAAAATCAACAGCAAGCCTTGATAATTGAAAATATAAAAGAAGAAATATTTATACATAGAAGAAATAATTTATGAAAAATATAAATAAAGGATTACGTTACACAATTTTCTTAATAAATGGTAATTATTCGTTTCCACTTTCATTGTAAATCTTGATCGTGAGATATGATATATACTGAAGGACTTCCTCAGTTAATACTATAACCATCCACGCAAGTACGGTTTTGATTGACGTGTAAAACCCTCTGCAGACAAGCCAAGCATCACTACTACGCTTGCGAAATGAAATTTGGTTTGACATCTAACGCATCATATTTGAACTATAAAAGCCAGGAAATTAATAGGCTAGCGAAACCAATCATTGTATCTTTTCAATACATTCATCTGGGTATTCAAGATTCTAAAATAAGAGTTACCAAATTTTAAGAAAGTAATCCTTTAAGAGTCATTAAATAAAGAGTGATATTTTTAAATGGAATTTTGAGTGTTTTGTCTCATTTAAAAAACAAGACAAAACATAAACTAAGGTTAATAACTATCTTATAGATTAAGATTCTTGAATAAAAATGAAAATATACCTAAAACTTAGACTAATTAGTCATGTAATAGCTTGCATATCAGATATTTATAAATATATCATCAGTTAACTGCAACTGAATTGGGTAAAATAAAAAAAATGATAAAGATTTTCCTTAAAACAATACTTAGAATTTTTCAATTATAGAATAAAACTCGTTGGGATATTTTAAATTTCTATCCATCTATCCAGTTACATAATGTAAAAATTGATGAAATAATAATGGCTTTTATAAAGTTTGAAAATTACAAAAAAAAAATCTAGATACTCATACTAAAAATTAGAAAGTAATACAATGATTACCTTGTAAGGGACTCAACGAATGTGATTTCTGTCTTTAAGAATTAAAGCTCTAATTAATAATGCTAACTATCAAGCTCCTATAGGGTACCAATTCATTTAATATGCAAAAGAATGGATTCGGACTGATTTGGGATATTTAACTTAGAAGTATATAATCAGCAGTTTTTCAGAAATCATGATATAAAATTCACAAACACTTTTTCTAGAAATACTACGCTAACACTATTAAAAGTTATATAACAATATACTTAAACTCAAAAAAGATCTTACTGAATCTTTGATAAAGACGTTCTTCAAAACAGGAAAGAGAAATAAAATAAAACTATTTCTCACAATTGTGACGAAATACAAATGTAAACCATTTTCAGTTTTTAGTTAATCAAAACTCTAACCAAAGTATACAAGCTTAACACTGGTTTTATTTCATTATACTATTACTTATGAAAATAATCTCCATTACATTCTTTGTCAATGAACCAAAAATTTGATACAAATTGAATTTTCAGTCGTGTAGATCAAAAGCGTAGTATGCCACAGGATACTTTTCATACTTTAAATTGAACCTAAATTTATTATAATGTTAGATGGATACTTAATCTTCTCTTAAAATGAATTAAAAGAGATGAATTTATTTTTCTAAGATTTCTTCATACAATCTTATTCCTCCTGTAGGCAGTTTTTGTTATAAATAAGTCGTAAGTGAAGGACGAAAGAGCAATAATTCAAATAATAAGTTAATTAAGATGATCAAATAATGATTTAATTCTTCACAACTTATTTATGTAAAAGGCCTTTTCATCTGTCACAGCCATCAAAACACGGTACCGATAGCTTGAAATAAATGTAGTTCTCCGTTTTGCAGTAACAACATTGGTTCCAAATATCCATAATCTTATTTCAAGTAAGCAGAACATCCATCGCATTATTAATATATAATGCTAAAAGTTTGATAAATCATTTTTTAATCGTTTTGTATTTACAGTTTTTGTTTATTTACTTTTATAATGGTTTATTAATTAAGCTTTCATAATTTTTTTTCAATCAATAGTTTCATTTTCTTAACTAAGTACATTTTATGTGCTCTTAGATCACAATTTTTTTTATAAATATATTCAACACTTAAAAAATCCTATTAGTCGTCCGCGGGATTTAAATTATGAATTTATTGGTTCGTGAGGTCAAAAGGTTTGGCGACTGCTGCTATATATGATACGAATATACTCTGACAAATACTGCATTTGATATTATCTTGTCGATTCTGCACTCATAAATCATCTTCCTTTTCTTGGTCCAAAGGTTAAAAAATGTCTTTCTTGAAACTATCTTGATTGAAAAAATTTGAATTTTTTTCTTTAGGGTATTGAAATTCAAACAGATTTTCGTTTCTCAGTATGTTCAGTATTCATAATATAAGCAAGGTCTAGTGAACCACGTATCTATGGCTTCGAAGAAACCACATTTTTTTCCGAATTTTCCCTCTAGCATGTTTTCCAATTCTATATCTGTGTTTGTAAGGCTCAGATTAAATAAATCTGAATTGCATAGAAAGTATCCTCAGGAGTATTATATTACCGTTCCTCTATTGACATTGCAAGATATTTCTATGGAATTTTCATATTATTTCGATAACATTTGGGAAAAAGAAACATCTAGAACAGGGATGGGCAACTTGTTTTGGCTGCGGGAGCTGAGGATACTGGTGGGCCGAACCTTTTTAAAATGGTTGTATTTTTTGTAAAAAATAATAAATATAATTTAAATGAAATAGTGGCAATTTTATTTGGTTTATTTATTGTTATAATTTCCTATTGGCTATGACTGCAACCATATTTAATTTTAATGAGACAAATGGTCTTAACATACTTTTCATTTTTTTTTAAATCAGGAGGGAGATTGATTGTTGTGAAATTCTCATTACAGCTTGCAAATTTGTCAGCCAACTTGCATCTATATTTATTCTTATTGTAAAGTGACCAACCGTCCTCCTTTTATAAGTTCTGTCCTTCCTCAAAAAGTGTCCTCCTACACGTCCTCCTTTTCAAAATTTTAAAACGGATCTGTTAATCTCTGTATTCAGAGATGAACCAAACATGTTTCCAAAATGTCGAAAAATGGTCTGAAACAAATATCACAGGAAATAACAGTTTTCAACGGTGTTTTTTGACTTCATATTTAGTAAGTTGGGTAGATATAGAAAATTGTGTTGAGTTTTTATCGCAGGAGAAAGGCCTGATATTAAAATCAATGACAATTGTCTGTTTGAAGAAATTAGAAGACTAAATGCATATTTAAATTTTGATAAATTGGAACATTGGAAAAATCCGCGTATGAAATTTATAAAAGATGGGTGGAAATATTTAACCATTTCAAAAATGAACTCATTCCATATGAAAATTCAGCTATTTTTGATGAATTTACGTTGTACAACAATGGAACTAATGCAGCAGTTGAAAGAGTTTTTTAAATCGATAATGATTTTTGGACTAGTGAGAAATCAATATTGAATGTTAATATTTTAACTACAGTGCTTACAGTAAAATTAAACATGAAGAATATTTTTTCCCTAAAATTTCCGATATATTAGAAAATGATATGTTAACAAAAAAAAATTCATTCAATAGAAAAATACTCGTTTAAGAAAATGATTAAAATGAATGTAAGCGTATTTTTGTTTGAATTAATAGAACGTTTCAAAATTTAAGTTTAATTTTTTTTTTAAATTTTCGTTCCCCCCTTTTATTGTAAAAAAAAAAAATGGTCACCATACTTGTTGGCCTTCATGCTAAAAAAATTTGCTCACAAATATATGTCGATTAAAATATAAAAAGCAGTTTCCCCGCAAATTTCTTTATACACATGGAAGTTTTTCAGCTAGCAAAGATTTGTAAAATTCAATGCCATAGCATTAAACATTTTCTTCCCGCTATGATCTGACTTCAAGCTGTAGCTCTTCAAGTGCTGTATCAATATCAGCAGTAATGGGATAACAGAGCAAAATGAATTTAGGCTTAACTTTCTTACAATCCTGAAATCTTGAGACCTCGTCCCCAAATTCAGTATATGGTCTTTTAGTAGAAACACTTTCAGGTTCTTTGTTTTTCTAATAGTGAAAAATAAAAAACGAATCTTTGATCATGCACTTGAAAGAAATCTCAGTTCAAAGAGGATTTTCTGATTGTCTTGGTGGGCCGCTGGTTTCCCTTTCCGATCTGGATTGATTGAATATTAACGTCACCCTGTTCAGCTACTCGAAGGTTTTTGGCGACGGACCATTTTTGAACCAGGTCGGACGGGAGACACCCCAGCTGGCACCCCCCTCCTAACTACCACACCACACCAACGGGAGGACGTTTCAACTCTCGACAGATTTAACGTGCATCGCTGCCCTACACGGCTGGTCTTTAGTGGTACTGGCCACGATCCGATACCTATACCACTCGGCTACCGCGGCCTACTTCCAATTTAGAAGATACCGTTGTAAGATATAGCTACAAGATTTTGTAACTTTTATTGCATAAGTACGTTTGTAATACAAATTGATTTAAATGTTCATTAAATTTATAGAGTTTTTTAAAGTTTTAGTGAAAAAGTAACTAAAAATAGGCAAAACGTTATTTTTAAGTTTACACAAGTAGAATTAATTAAATTGAATATAAATTTTTAATAAATAGAATCTAAGCAACCATCACACTTTTTTTTTTATCTCCAGTTTTTATATAGTTCACAAAATTTTACTGTTTCTTGACGAAGATTTTATATAAACAAAAATACGCATTCATATTAAAATAAAATTACGATATCTCTACCACTCTTCTTTATTGTTAGAAAAAATAACAATTACACATAAAAATTGGAATTTAATTTATTCAAACAAATTTTACTTCTAATATTTGAAAATTTTCATTCAAAGGAAATATAGTTAACAAAATTATTTCCACTTTGAAATCATGCAAAAAAAAGTATTTCTCCTTTAGCTTTGATATTTCGTCATAGTCTTCTTTTCACCCATATAAGTCTCAGTACACGTAACCAGCATAAATAATATTAAAGTAGTAGAGTTGTTAAGTAATTCTATAAAAAATTCTAAAGATATCACATTACACATTTAATACAATTTTATTAGAATTAAAATTTTTTTAGAAAATAATGAAAATATCTATCGTTAAAATAATCCAGGTACCAATATATAATATCTTAACAACCATACTTAACATCATTATTCTTTATAGTTAAATATTTTTGGTCTTTTGTTCCTTTACTAATAAAAATTGCTTCTTAATTAGCTCAAGAGGTAATTTGCCTACAATCTACCTTTAATTTCATAATAACCGATACACTTATCGGCATTAATTATCTTGAGGAGCTTTTAAGCACAATGAGGTAGTTGTTTTTGCTGATAATTATGTGGAATACTTTAATTGTGAAAATATATTACGCTTTTAAATTTTCAAAAACCAAGACTAAAATAAATATAGAGATTACAATTTTTTATATTTATTTTCAGATGGGTTGGTACATCAGGAAGCTTGTGCTGTATCATGTCTTTACTCTCTTGTACAACGAGAGCATTGGTAAGTGAACAAATCATAATTTCTTAGGTATATGTATATTGTTTGCATTTCTGTACTCCGTAGTTATGTTTATTAATTTATGTGGTAGGTACATTATAATCATAATTTCTACTTCTGCTTAAATGATGAAAAATTCAAAAATGTAATAGTTTTAATTATTAATATTAATGTAGCTCAGTGTTTCTCAAACTTTCAATATTTACCATCCAATGTTCAATCACAATTTTAATCACCCCCTCCATACAAATAACAATGCACTGAATTCATTAACACTATTCTTTGACGCTAAAGCTACTATACGAGTTTAACTACTAAATTGCCACCGGCGTATATATATGTCTTTCTCAACCGGTGCGTTAAATGCCCCGGACGCATATATAAGACTTTTTGAAGTACGATCTTTTCTGTGCATTGTGCTATCCATAACATTATTCTGAAGGCTTTGGAATGTAATAAAAGGAACTTGAGAGTGTTTGCGAAGCCTTTACTTATTTCAGAGGATTTGATTATTTATATTCCCCTTTCCTCCCTCCTCCCAACACATCACATACGAGTTCCTCTGTGGAAAACGAGGCATTGGGAAGCGAATAGAGTAACTTTTAATTGGTAGTTAAGGAATTAATTATAAACCGTAAAAAAAATTATTAAGATGTGTTAATTTTTGTACATAAATTTATATATGACAAGCTCAGGAGGTTACTGGTAACTATTAAACTTGTTCTTAACATAGCATTATTAAATTAATTATAAAATACATTGTGAAGTACTGATACGTTTATAAGTATATTATAACAACGTATAGTAACTGTGTATTATATTTTTTATTTTGTCAAAATGTGTTTTGTTTGTTTACTTTCACTAAATTAATAATTTTTAAAAATAATATTTTGTTTTCGACTTTTCAATATGCTCTCGCCCTCTCGGAGAATTATCATGTCCCCCCTAAAGAGGCGCACCCCACAGTTTGAGAAACACTGATGTAGTTGCTTAAATTTCACTTAAGAATACTGTTTTAGAAATCTATGAGAAGAATGCTGTGACAAATTACTAGCGAGTGGCCGAATAAGAAAAATAGTCCTTCAAATCATTATTAATTTAAAACATTAGAGATTAAGTCCATCAAAGATAATCAACATTTGATAATAAAGAATATTACATATACTTACAAAAAAATAAGAAAGTTTAATTTTTTTATGTTTCTCTTATGAGTACATAATTTACTTCATTATTGATTATATGGGTAAGGTTTTTGGAAATTATGCCATTATTTATAAATACTTTTGTAGTATTATGCTAAAAGCAATATTTAATATTAAAATCAATAATTTATTATAACGTTAAAATATTTCGAAAATCTGTGTTCACACTGTATAGGAAAAATAAACTTTTTCTTTTTAAATCTTAGATAAGGTGAAGAATTACGTACATAATTTCTACGATTCTTAGATAATTAATACTTTTATTATCATTGTATACTTATTATGTTTCAAATACATGCATACCCCATGTTTTAGTATTTTTATCTTTCTTTCCAGCCGAATTTTAAAAAACTCAGAAGATCAGTAATTCGCTTTAGTAAAATTCAAAAATTATTATTGAACTTCATAAAATATTGGAAACATGCACTTAAGTTTCTAAAAAAAAAGATTAAAATTAATAAATTTCTATAATGTGCTGACATTGTGCATACAATACTTAGATATAATGTTTTTGCTAAGCAATAAAGTAGGAGTCACATAAGTCGGACTATAAACGATGATTAAAGTTTTATCAGAATCTTATATCTTCATTCCGTAAATTGTGCTTTTCCGTTTTTCTCCCTTATCTCAAACTTTTATGACACTTATCAGAGTGAAACTAACAGCAGAAAATACCTTTTCCTGGATAAAGATATAAAAAAGAATTATTAAGAGTTTCTTGAGCAATATCAATTTTCTTAAAATTTTTCTCAACTCATTCAATGTTATTTAAAATGTCTTCAAAGAGTTATAGTGTTTCACTTATTTATTACTTAGAGTTTATGTTTCAGTTACATTAAGTTTAAGCTTTAAATTAGGTAATTGTTCTTCCTGGTAATTGAAACAATCTTCTTTATCGTTAACCGACACAAAGATTATGAATTGTTACCATCTTAAGCTGTTTAAATCGACAGTAGGGTGCTAATTACAAAACCAATAATCCCCTTGAACGTTCCAATTTTTTAATAGTTACAGGCAAATGTGGCTGCTTGAAAATTGGAAAAGCGAGTTTGTAATGAAAAGGTAATTATAACTAGTGAAATATAGCGTTCATATACATTTAAGGAAAATTCCAGTACCTAATCCATACAGGATGTTCCAAAAATAGCACCCAAACTCTGAACAGACAGATTCGTCGTTGGGAGTACGTAAAAATGCCCAAAGAACAGTAACTGTGTGATCCATAGTTTACGAGAAAGATACTGCAAATGATGATACATGAAGGGCTACGGTGTACTTCTGTGCTCCTGTAAGACACACCCCTTCCGAAGGATTGAACATGTGAGTCCGGTTCTGTGATCGCCATTATTGCCAGATCTCATACCATTGTATTTTTTGCCGTCGGAGGTTAGAATCCGCGACCTATGGATTCGTAAGCACGTAACATACCATTATACAAAAGTGATAAATCTTGTCCAGAGGCTGTTACTGGCTTTTATTTATACACCGTCATAGTTCTCCCCCACCAGTGAGTCGGTGGATAGGTGAACTAACGAGATATTTGTTGTTATGGCGAGCGTGTGAGTTGCTACTGTTGCATCAAGTGAGTCTGACGACTTTGCTTGCTGCGTCAAGTGGGTCTGAAGACTTTTGGTTGCTCTTTTGGCGAGTAGATGGTGCAAAATCAGACAGATCAGAAGGGTTTTTGTTTTCTTTTCAGCCAAGGTCACCAATGTCTGTGATTAGAACTCGCAATCTTTTGATTCGTAAGCACGTAACATAACACTAAGCAAAAGTGATCACTCCTGTCCGGAGGCTGTTACTGGCTTATTTAGATACGGTTACGTTTGTCTATGGGTCATTTTCAAAGAATTGTTTTTTTAGACGCAGTGACTACAACGGACTTAGTTGCTCGTCGCGTGCTGTTTGTACTTCGGTGGATACCTCGCTGCTGTGACGTGGGCACTCATCCATCCATTCTTCGAGGAGCTCAGGCCTGCCTCGATACGCCCGGCGGACACTTTGAGCAAATGTCTTTTTAAATATTTGCAAACATTGCTGTTGATATGTTCAATACGGTGTTTTTTCCTTTCCGATTGTGACGTCCTACTTTATTTTTCGTACTTTTTTCGTAGGTTATGGAACATACGGGTACAGTTCTTAAAGCATTGTTTATGTAGTTCCATCGAGGAATCTAGCGTACAGAGTCTGAGCGCTATTTTGGGGATACGCTGTATAGAAATGATAAATATACAAGAAAAATGCAAATACTATTATGACATAAATGAGAAAAATAAGTATACAGTAAGAAAAAAGGAAAATGCATTGGATGATTGTATTCGAGGAGGCGTGATCTACCACTGAGTTACTGTGATTGCTAATAAATTTTTTAGTACTCAATATATGTATATATATAACCTAAAACTGTCTATATATATTGCTAGACTTAAAACTGGTTGGTACCTACTTTTATGTAAATTTAAGAGCTATCCTCAAACATAATTAGTTATATTAGTGTAGCATCCATCTTTTGAGGTTTAACAAATCTCAATGAAATTTTTATCTTTAATATTTAACGCACTTCACAGTCTTTCAAATAAAATTTATCTAAAACTGTGTAAGTAACATTAAAGGAATTGTTTTTCATAAATTAACAGTTGCTAACATATCCACCTTGGGGCAGGACTTTAGTTTGGTTATATTCAAGGATTGCTCAAAAAGTATTCGACTTTGATTTTTCCGGGCACAGTATAGATTCTAAAGTGGTGCCATTGTGCACAGTGGTACAGCTTGATGCACATGCTTGAAAATTTTCCCTTCATCCCAGTATGCCAATCTTTTTCTGCTGGCGGTCGAGTGAGGTGCTGTGAAGCTTGTTCGTCGGATTTTTATTTCTCTTAAAATGACTGAACGACTTGAGCATAGGTACTGCATAAATTTTTATGAAAAGCTTAGTATTTTTCTAAGTAAAACAATTCGTAATATTCAGCAAGTGTTTGTAGACGATACTATTTGGGTAAGACAAATTAAGGAGGAGCTTAACAGATTCAAAAGTAGTAGCACGTCGGTAGAGAGCGATCAGTGTCCTCGAAGGCCAGAAAACGCTCAAAATGCACAGCAGTTGTTCAAAAAGTAGAAAATTTAACAATGAAAGATCGTCGTTTAACCACACGAGACTGCTGAACAAGTTTAAATCAGTACAGGTTCTCCAGATGCAATTTTGTGTGATCATGAGGAAAGTGGCGGTGAAATTTATTCCCAAGCTTCTGTCGGTGGAACAAAAAACTCCGTCTTGCAGTTGCACACGACCTAGTGGATACTATCAACGATGGACCTAGTTTCTTGTGAATTCTGACTGTTCCTAAAAATGAAAATGCCATATATAGGATCCCGATTTTAAAGTAGATATAAGATAAGGCAGAACGCGATGGTAGAGTTGGATGCCATTCCAAAAAAAGCCTTCCAGAAGTGTTTTCGGCAGTGGTAGGAATGTTGGGCACGCGTGTCAAGGTACAAATGGCTTACTTTAAATTTTACTAGGATCCTAATTCCACTAAGATATTTTTTCTGGTGTGAATGGACAGATACTTTTTGTATAGACCTTGTACACACACACACACACACACACATATATATATATATATATATTAGAGTGATCAACATGAGCCCTTTTAACTTTTTTTTATCAAATAATATAAATATTCTGAAATTAAAAAAAAAAACATTAAAACATTTTTACTTTTAAAATAATAGCTTTTAGTACACTTACACAGAAAATTAAAAATGTTATTCTTAAGTTTATATAAAATGAAATCGTATAATATGCACGCGTTTATTGCATTACCAAGGTAGAACAACTCTAGTATAGTTCCTTAATCCTGATTTCTAATTAGATGATCAAATAAAAGCATGAGAAATCGGAACTCTCATGAAATTAAAAAAAGAATTTAACTTACATTTGAATGACTGGAATTTGCTAGGTATAAGTGTATAAGTACGCATTTTAAGTAATTTTAAGAAGTAAATATTTTTTTAAGAAATTTATTCCTCGAATATATTTTAAATATAACTTTGTATTTAAGAATTTTTGCAGAAGCAACATGAATTTAAATATGGAGCGCAGTACTCAACATTTTAAGAAAATTACTTTTCCAAATATTTTCTTGTAAAATAAGTCACATAAGAAGATGGATATATATGTATATGTCCTTTTTTCTCAAAAGATAGTTACATTAATTTTTTACTCGAAAAATTTAATCAGTATTAAGGTATCCGACTACATTCGGAATCGTACTTTTAAAAAAGTGCATAAATGGATAATTTTCATGATATTTAGTGTCCCTTAGATTAGAATAGATGCTTAAAATTGGTTTAAGGACATTATGACAAAAAATGATTTAAATACAATATTTGGGCAAAAATAAACTTAGAATAATCTTTTTTCAAAACGTTCTCCTTTTATAAAAAATGCTTTTATAATAATAATATTTTGTGTGTGTGTGTGTGCTTATATAAAGTAAAAACTCCTCCAGAGAGCCTGCACTATGATTTTTGAAAAATTCACATCACTTTCAGAGTTACCACCAACTGAAATAACTATCGGCGCTTTTTACTTAAAATTTCTTTCCTCTGTTGTAGTAAAATAAGGATAAATCGACTTCTAAGTTGTATATTTCAAAAATTCTAGTTCAACTTCTGTACTGAGATCTGAACTATATATAGGCAAAATATTATTATAATAGATGCATTTTTCATAAAAGGAGAATGTTTTGAAAATGGGTCATTCTATGTTCATTTTTTGTCAAAATATTATACTTAAATAATTTTTTACTGTAATAACATTCTTAAAACAATTTTATATACATTTTCTAAACTAAGTGACACTAAATATCATAAATATTATCCATTTATACGCTTTTGCAAAATCACGGTTCCGAACGTAGTCGGATACCTTAAAGTTGATAAATATAGATGGCCCTGCATTGTATCAAGCATAATTTTTATCAATTACAACTTCAGTTTTTAGTATATTGCTTGAAAAAATAAAAGGTGTCAAAGAAGTGTAAAACACATATGTAAAATAAAATGAGATTTTAAATTAAAAAGTCTTTCAAAATTCTGTGAGTGTTTTTTCAAAAATAAGTCTACTTACAGGAATTATAAGAATACAAAATGCTGTAAGTTTTTCTTCAGTATTATAATTTATTTGTAAAATTTACATTAACTCTTACTGGCACAGAGTTATTTTATTTTAAAAATAGGACAATATTACGGATCAGTTTTTGAGAAAATATGTTGAAGTTAATGTCTTAATTATAAATCAATAAAAATAAGCATCTCACGCACATAAAACGCGTAATGTAAGAAAAAACTCAACAACTATACATTGATATTAAAGAACAGAATAAAGTTCGCATGTAAGAGAATCGATTGAAAAGTCCGCTTACTCGAAATAAAGTCACATTTAATTTTATCAAAGTCGAGACTTAAAAATACGATCGAGATAGAGAACAATGTAAAAAGAAAGTATCTCTTGAAATTGTTCAGTGATGCTAGCTGCTTTTATTTTACTTCAATAGTAAATAATTTTTATGTCTTTCGACAGCATTTCCAATAATAAGGATTTTGTCTTTTCTTATTGTATTACACGCAGCAAACTCTGATGCAATTAAACTCTTGGAAACTCTAAAACAATTCGTTTGTGTGTGATCTTGGAACACATAAAATATTTTATTTTATAACTAATACGGTAAAGTAACTGTACTAACTATTTTGATAATTCCCACAGTGTTATCACTGATTAAAAAGAATATAATTATCAAATATATATTTAAATGTATTACATATATAAAATACCTATGCTTCAAATTGAGACCAAACAATTCCACATTTAATATGAAACACTCTATATTTTAATAATTAATAGGGTACTAAAGGAAAGTGAAGGACCAACCTTAAGGAAAAATATGTTTTTTTCGATGAAAATAAAAATTAGCATAATTCTTTAAATTCAATATTTATGACATTTCTGATTGTTGATTGGAGTTTATATAATTGATTTAATCTTAAAAATGTTTTTATAAAAAATATGTTTATTTTTTGACACACTATGACAGAAAAAGAAACTGTCAAGTGGTTAAAAATTCATGAATTCACTGATTTAAATATTAAAAATTAAAATAAAAACGTGTTCAATAATTGAATACAGATGCAACGCTTAATACATTTTCAATTCCATTAATAAAGTATAAACTTTTCTTAGCACGTAAGTATTTTTCTGCTGGAAACACACAACTTTACCCAGGTTCCTTAAAGTTAAGAAGCAAACACATCTTCGCTGTTTTTCAAAAACTAATGAAACAATTCAAGCAAAATTTGGTATGAATTTACTTAAAAGTATTTCTAAAAAGATTATTATAAAAATCAAAGAGGTCCTGTAAGAACCTGAAAAAATTACAGGATGAAGAGATTTGGTACTTTTAAATTTTATTTTTTAATTTACTCAAACAGCTAAGGCAGCAACATAAAAAGTACCACACAAACACACACCGACAAACATGTGAACATCTTAGACAGTCACAAAAGCATTTCTTTTTTCGTTCCCAAAATAACCCCTTATAGTTAGAATCTTATTATTTTGGACAAAGGCTTTTCTGATTGTTCCAAATACGCAGGTGATGCAAGATTGCATCATCCTGTTTTCAAACGCTTACGTTTCAGGGTTTTGGAAGATTATGTTGTGGTTATTTCCCATTGAAAGGGTATAATAAAAATTACTTAATTCGCGAAATCTTGTAGAGCTTATATATATATAACTATAAATGTCGACATTAAGCATGCAATGTTGGTGAATGTTAAATGAAAATATTTTTATTGCAAAAAGAAAAAAATGAATATTATATGTAATATACATGAAAACATTAAGAAAAAATGCAACCTTTTAATGTATATGTCAAATTAGGAGACGGTTTAAGTTACAACAACAAACTTAAGAAAACAGTTGGACCTGAAATGAATAATGTGCATTACAAGTAAATAAAAAACTGTACTACTATAATAAACACATAAACTACACGATTAATGCTAAACACTTTATTTATGCTAAACACTTACGCAATTTAAACTTTATGACATTTTAAATTGCAGAAGACTCCCTTGCTTTTACAGCTGCATTTAATAGTGAAACACTTCTTTTTGCAACTTGTATAATTTTGTCCTACACTACTTGAATTAGTTGCAGCTGCTTCACTCAGCATCATTTCTTGAGAAGAAATCCCATGCATGTAAAGTAAATGTACGTACAAATTACGAAGTGATTACGGTTATAAAGCTGCTTGAAGGTACCATTTTTATTAAATAATTAATGAAAGACGGAACCTTCTATTCTAACAACGACTTGTAACACGTTTTGGGCATTTATGTGACCACGGTAGACATCAGAGACTTTTATTCGTACGGTATCACAAATATCAGCGGGAGGAAATTTTCTTCTTGAGGTTTGTAACATTTTCGTTGTTTGATGGAAGATTCTCCCCTTTGGTAGCTCTTTGATATTCCTGAATTCATGCTTATCAAAATAATTATTTCATTTTTAAAAAAAGTGTACCTAATATCTATAATTGTAATTATTTTTATTTTAAAAAAAAGGATACCCCGATTAAAAAAGGGGGACAAAAGTCGTTTTTTTTTTTTAAAAAGGGAATGGGTTAAGTTTTAAAAAAAAACAAAAATTTGACTTTTTTTATTTTAATCGCTTAGAAAAAATGCTTATTATAAAAAAAATCATTCAACCCTTTGTGATAGGGTCGCCTATGGTGACCATATTTTTTGATTTCAACTGAATTAGGGTGTGGGATTCTCAAAATGATCAGACTTTTTAAAAATTTCTTAATATGATTTTATTGAATAAAATTTTAAATTAAATTTTGAAAAAATTTTAAAAGGGAGAATCTAATAAAAAAACACGTAGCAATAGTTAAACGGATCGCGTAATTTAGACCACTTATCTAAAAATTATATTATCCGCCTACTTTCAATTTGATAATATTACAAGTCCTAATATCAAATAATCAGTCCTCCCTTTAATCCAAAAAAAGATTCTATCACGGTATGAAACACCTGGGCACGCGTGCAATGGTATGCCCCCTTTAGTAATGGCTCGATATCTTGGTAACTTTCGATAGGCCGTCAATTCACACTCACCTTAAACATAATTTTCCCCCTAAATTGCCATTCTGCTTACTGAAACTTCTGTTTTTTTTAAAGTTTTTCTTATTTGCATTTCAAATCGTATTTCACCTCTTTTTTTGGGGTTTGGGAAAAAGATTTGCCTTTAAATCTTGGCCGTAAAAAGAACCCAGAGGTTATGTTACAGAAAAAAAACGCGTGACCCCGTCATACCTTGTGTATCGTCGGTGTTTCCGGGCAACCCTAGCCATTCAGCAGTTTTTTACAACCCCCAGCAAAGCGTTTATATCCCGGTGACATACCATGGTGCGTGTATGTATGTGTGCGCGCACGCGTGAATAAAAGAATACTACTTAAAAGCTGAAATGGCATTTTAAAAGATAAAATTATTGTTTTAAAACTTAAAAAGAGATGTGCGAGAATAAAAAGGGTGAAAACTGGGACAATTTTTAAAGTTTTCCAAAAAAGTAATTTTAAATATTTTTTATAAATCTAAAAACCATCTTTTTCTTTTTAAAAAAATCGAACGAAATTTAAAAAAAATAATGGATAAAATTTATAAACCCATTATAAAAAATTTAAATTACCTAAAAAACATTCAACAATGCTTAGATTATGGTACTTTTAAAAAAGTGTCTGCATAATCTAGCTTCTATTAACATAATATTCAATTAAGCCCTCGGGGGGGAATTATGTTAGTTTTAAATTTTTTTTTTGACATTTAAAATATTTTTTTTCAAACTTTATATATATATATATATATATATAAAATAAAAATATATATATATATATATATATATAATATATATATATATATATATATAAATATATATATATTATATAAATAATATATATATATATATATATATATATATATATATATATATATATATATATATATATATATATATATACCCGGGTTTTTCTTAAGCATTATAACTTTCTCAGATAAAATGAAGGATTTACTCAATAAAAAAACAAAATTTAAATTGGAGACGCCAATTTAGCTTTTAAAATTTTTTAAAAGGAAGATAACCACAGTTATGTGTTAAAAGTCAATGGTTTTTTCTTTTTCTTCTTTTTTTTTTAACTTCCCATGTTTATTTCTAACAGAAATATTAGATTCGTTCTTAGATAAAGTTTTGAGCTACTTGTGCTTTAGAAAAATTATTTTGTAGATGTTTTTATCTTTTATGAATAGATGTAGTGGTAAAGAGTTTCTGAAATTTTGTTAAAGTGATATATGACAGTTTCATCCCAGCTTAAGTTTTGATGAAATTTCTAATTTCATCTCTAGTTAACTGTTATTATATTGTTGAAAAAAAAAATAAGAAATACCTCATGCAATGTGTTTTAAGATAACTATGATGCTGATATTAGAGAGAATAAGCTTTACTAAAATTAATATATAACAAACCTTTACTAATTTAAAAATTTTTAAGAAGAATTTTTATCGAAGTTAATTAAATACAATTTTTTATAGATCCAAATGTTTAGTGATTTTTAGAATAGCCATAAATGTATAACATGATTCATGTATTTCTTACAGTTTTGAATACTCATATTCAAAATCAGATCTAATGTGCTTATGATGCTAACTTAATATTCATTATTATAAATATTTTAACATATATTTTTTCACACACAAGATGAATTTACTTGCATTAAATATAAGTCTTCAAATAAATTTTTATTTGTAAGGAAATTAAAAAACAATACCCCCTTTTTTACACAGAAGAAATTTGGTGGCAATATTTTGTTCTAAAAATATATATATATATTAATCCTTTTATTTTCTTCAAACCTACTGCTTTTTTTTAAATTTTTATACCTCTTTAAACTATGAAGGTCATTTTTGTTTATTCATTCAAAAAAATTTAAATATATATTTAAAATTAACAAATCGTGACTTTTTGATGGTAAAAAAAAATTTTAAAAATCCTAAATATAATCGGAATACATGCAAGGAAATCGTTATTCAAATAATTTATTTCTCCAAAAAACTAGCTTCCTTTTTTAAAAAAAAATTATGAAATTCGATATATTCGAGAACTACTGAAAATTAATGATAATTTTAACTTTAAATTTAATAAATTTATTTAAATAAAATATTATAAAATATATATATATATAATATATATATATATATATTACTTTCATCTCAAATTCTTGTAAGCTACCCAAAAGTTTTTGTAATACTTTTAATTTTATATAACTGGGAAATATTCAGCTATTCACAAAATCTGAAAAATCTGATCATAGAAAAAATAATTTTTGTTTGATTTAAGTCATATTTGAAGCCACCGGGCAACGATGCAACTGAGTCGCCAATGCTTAAATAACTACAAAATTTTTTGGGGGGACAAATAAATAAAAATTTCCTTTGCTTATATAATACAACAAAAAAACCAAAATGCTTCAAAAAAATCAGAAAATCTTTCAAACATGCTTTTGAGCCCCTTAAAACCATGTAAAAATTTCCCCAAAAAATTATTTTTTTTTTAAAAATTTAAATAAAATTACCTAAAAGTTTTGTTCATTGTTGTAGATTTAATTTTTTCCTTGAATCTCTAAAAGAAATTTTTGATAGGTTCTTCAGTACCCCCATAATTTTTTTCTCATTGTTAATGTGAATTGGGCCCTTTTCCTTGGGTATCATTTTAGGTTAAATGTATCTCTCTTTTTTATTTCTTTCGGTATTTAATTTCGTTGTGAATTTTTTTTCAATATTTAAGAGATATAAAAGGGAAAACCTTGAGTTAAGTGGTTCATAAAAAACAATTTGTTCTTTTATCTATCAATTTAAAAAAAATGTGAGGGGTGCACTGAATTTCAGAATTTTTTTGGCTCCCTTTTAAAGTGATTTAATACGTCTGGAACATTATTAACAGTTGACATTCGATTATCTTTGCTTGGGCATTATATTGCTTTCTGAAACCTTTTTTTGTATGGTATGGAATTTAAACCAATTTATTGCACCCAATAAAAAAAAAAATATGTTTTACCGAAAAGACAAAGATTTTTCTAATGTTAATTAACTACTAATCACTTTTAAAAACATGCATGTCCTGATATAATTACACCATTGAGTCGCTACAGATGCTTACTTAAATTTAATTTTTTTGTCCAGTGCTTAATGATTTTGGGACAACTATTTAACTGTATAAAAATATATATATATATATATATATATATATATTTTTTTTTTAACTGTTAAAATATTATACAGTATATTTAATATTTAACTGTATATCACGGGCAAAACTTAGCAACAGGTGGGTTTTTTATAACTTCACGAAAAAACATCTGAGAGACATGAAAAACTGAAATGAGGGAGAGTATTATGTACGTAAAAAAGGGGTGACGAAAGCATCGGCGCTGAAAAAAGGGAAAACAACGCATACGGTATGGAATCAAAAAAAAAAAGCTTTATTGAACGCATAGTATCATGACTCATGATTGTCTATCCAACAGGAAGAAAAAAGGGCAGATGTTCCTTAATATGGTATATCCCCTCCCTTACTACAAATGGTTGCTTTGAAACCTCTCCGCATATTTCAGAACCAGCTGGTGCAACATTTCTTGAGGTAGGAGTACCCATTTCTCAATCAACATCTGTTTGAGTTGTTGGTTGTACTCCGATGACGTGAGCGTGTGGAAAACGTCTCCCCAAAGCAACCCACACATGTTCGATGGGATTTAAATCTGGGGAGCAAGCTGCCAATCCATTCGAGTGATATCTTCACTTTCCAGCAGCCCTCAACAGCAAGAGTGCATGTGGGTGCATTGTCATCCATAAAGATGAAGTTGGGCCAATGGCACCTCGGAAAAGATGCAGATGGGAAGAAGTACTTTCTACAATAGCGATCCCCGGTTACAGACCCTCTGTCGAAAATGGAAGCCTAGTCCCCCGTTCAGCATAATGCCAACCCAGACAAGAACTCCAGGACCACCGTAACGATGTTTTTTCCTTGATGTTACTGGGATAAAACCGGGTCCCGATCTCTCCAAATCAAAAAGCGTTGAGAATCGCTTCTGGTACTGAACCGACTCTCATCCGTAAAGAGAACACGACTCATTGATCAGTTGTCCAGTTTTTTTGCTCTCTGTCCCACTGTAAACGGTGGTTCGGTGGCCATCTTTCAACGGGAGGCAGCGTTCATGACGGCGGTGAACAGGCCCCTTTGTGGGCGTCTGCCACAGTAAACCGCTACACTTGTCAACCGTTGCTGTGCAGAGTTTCTGAGCAATGGTGCTTGCTGACTGCTGTCGAACTTTTTCGCCTGCAGGATGATATATCGGTCATCCCCTGCAGTTGTCGTCCTGGGCGGCCACACCAACCTTTTTAACAGCTGTACCTGTGGTTTGGAACGCCCCAGCGCTGAAACGACACTTTTGTTGATTCCGAACCTGCAGCTACACTGGGGACAGTACGCCCTCCTCCAGCTTCCCGATCATTCTTCCACGTGTGAAGTCATCCAGGTGATTTCTTCTAGCCATATTTCACGAAATGACTCACTGGCCTTGCAGAAGAATATGGTGAATTGCGTCTCCGTCCTTCATTTCATTCTACTGTTGAGCAGCGCGCGCCGACATCACGCGTTTTGCGTACGCTCACTCGCTTCTGATGTTTTGTTCCTGATATTTGCATAAAACATGACGTTTCTACTGACTTTTCGTGTTCCCCCATACTGATCTCCAGACCTCCGTTTCTGCAATTTCATGGCTATTCTGCTAAATGTTTACATTGTTGTTGTTTTGCACACAGTGTATATATATATATATATATATATATATATATATATATATTTAACTGTATAACTATTATACAGTATATTTAACTATTTAACTGTATATATATATATATATTTAACTGTATAACTATTATACAGTATATTTAACTATTTAACTGTATATATATATATATATATATATTTAACTGTATAACTATTATACAGTATATTTAACTATTTAACTGTATATATATATATATATATATATAGTCTAATTCTCTACAAACGAGAGATAAACATTCATCAATCACATTGGAAAAACACAAGACAGTAGGAAAATCACACAATGAAGGACACATGAGCAACCGAAATGAAAAATTATAAATTATAAATTATAAAATGGATGTTGCAGTATTATAAACATATATATACCGTAAAATTCGGCGTATAACACACATCTATACTTTCAAGCTGAATTTTTTAAGTTTTAGGTATATTCGCCGTATAACGAGGACCCCCTTTTTTAACGAAGAAATTTGAAATATTAGTATATATTGCTCTTATGTTTTGAAGTCATTTAATTGAGGCATTATACCAGACTTTTGAAAAAATAGTATACTTATTGAACTACAACTCTTTTAGTTCATAAGGCAAGTCGTTTCTTTTAGGCTGTCTTCGGTAAAAGTACGATAGCTCTAACTAAACGAGAAACTCATTTTCAGACAGAAAAATGACCCAATTTTTCCATGGAAATTTGCAATATTATAACTCGTACCTCTGTTAACAATATAGTGTTTTTAAAAATTTCAAAATATTCCATGAATACTTTCTTTTTTGTTTTAATACGTGAAAGCAAAGCCCATTTAACATTACGGTATAGGATAAAAAATGCGAAATACATTTTATGCCAGAAAAAATGAATCAACTTGGTTAAAAATGAGAAGTATGATTAAAAAAATGCTGCTCTGTAAAGGATAGTGAAGCCAGGATATCCTATTAGTTTTTCATTTCTTTTATATCTGAAAAAATGTTTCAGATTCGGGTCCTATTCCTTAACATTAACCAAAAACAGCCTTAAGATAGACGGTACTTCGATACATGTAGAATTAATTTTTTTTTATGCTCATCTCTTTTGTTATTTTTAAAGCTGTCGTTTTTATATCCAGCGTATAACGCGCACCCTTAATTTTCGATCTTACTTTTTGTGTTCAAACTGCGCGTTATACGCCGGATTTTACAGTATATATTCACCCCTGCTCTAGACTCATCTAATAATTACTAAAATTTTACTCTAAATGAGTGTATAAAAAAAAGAGTTCCGATTCTCTTAAATTTTTAGCAACGATTTCTCAGTACAAGACGCGTTTGCTATCAAAAAGTTTTCAATACAGCTAGACTACCCTAAAATTAACCACTTTGGTGGCAAAGATGATAAAAAAAGTGCTGTGGTCGGCAGGAAAAGTCGTAGCACTAGAGGCTGAGAGATCGGGATGTGTTTTGGTGGATCGATTGGCTGTCAACCTCATCTGTAAGTGGGAAGAGGGCAAAGTTCTCTCTCCAGCCTATAAATTCAGTCTCGTAGTTATTGAAGGGAACATCGCATTTTATATTTTGAAGCAGATGTTCCGTAAAGAGAATGTGTTCGGGCGCGCGTTAGTTCGAACAGACGGGATCGATAGAGTCAAAATGCTACCACCTTAATATTGAACAGAGCTGTTTCGTTTTCAATCTATTGGGCAGTATATCTATATTTAAAATTAGATATAATTAATATTTTTGACACTGCTCTTCTGTCTTAAATCGATTACTAGTTTGGATAAATAATTATTGACGCTTCAGTCTTGAAGAAAAGATGTAGTTGAAGTATTTTAAAAGTATCCATGTAGGGGTAATGATAGTTATATATTGGAGGTTTAAAAGAAAGTATCACAGTTCTTTTTAGTTTAAAATTTTAAAATGAGTCAGAGGGGTAGGTAATCATTAAAAAAAATCGTAAATTTTTTGTAAATTAAATAATATTGTTGCTTTTAATTTTCTATATTTAGAACAATTTCATACCTTTTAATAAAAAACTTAAAAAGAATAAAATGTATCATTAGGTGTGTGTGTGAAGATCTATTGAAAATAAATTATCTCCCCCCTAACAGTGTGTGTGTGTCTGAGGATCTATTGAAAATAAATTATCTCCTAACAGTGGTGTGTGTGTGTGTGAGGATCTATTGAAAATAAATTATCTCCTAACAGTATGTGTGTGTGTGTGAGGATCTATTGAAAATAAATTATTTCCTAACATGAAAATGCATGAATTTTTTTTAATAAATCAAATTTGAAATCAACAGGAAAATAGATGTATTTAAGGGAGAAAATACAAAAAAAAGAAAAATCGCAAGCATTGTGCTTTAATTTAAAAAAAAAACAGTTTTTATATCACAAAAACATTTTCACTTTTCTTGCATAAATTTATCAGTATATGCAAAAATATAAATATTATTCGTTTCTCAAACCTTGTTTCTATCCGAAAAATGTTTTCCTGTAAGTTTTTATAACTTTTTATATAAATAATCAATTCATAACACCCACCGAAATGAAATTGTGCTCAGATAGCTCACCGACAATGAAAATTGCCGCAGAAAAAAATAAATTAATTAAACTCTCAAAGGTTGGGAGTTGCTTTTAGGAAAATAAAAGCATTTTTGGCAAAATTAAAATTAAAAAAAACACTATGAAAAAGGTTGCTACATAAAACATATGATGTCTTAAGCATTCGTTCTCATCTAGTGCTATGCATTAATGGTTAAATATAGTTAAAATAAACTTTCATGCCTTCACTTACTCTCTTTTTTACTTTCAAATCAGACATAAAAAAAAAATATCATTAAAATTAATGAGTGAAAAATTAATTATTCTGATATCTTTTTCTATTGATATATTAAATGTGGAACTATTTGCTTTATTTTTTTAAAAAAATTTCTTGTCCTATCTTATATATATTTATCTAATATAGCCCATAACTAAAACAACAAACCAGATAACAATTGTAAGTAATTAAATTTTAAAAAAGAAATAGAGTTATGAGACAAAAGAACTAAACAACTAAGAGAATTAAGAATTCTTGTTATTTATAATTTACTAAAAAAAAAACAGAGACTGAAATTTTTAAAAATACATTTCAGTTGGAGTAACTCATTAGAGTTTTAAGTATTTGAAAAAAAATTAAAATTTTCATTAGAATAATGATTTTAGCTCTGCAGATATAGATAGATTATTATAAAGGAGAGAAACAAAAAAATGTGAGAAAAAAATTTCACACAAAAAATAACTTAAAATTCATCAAGATCCGAAAAAATCAATGATACAAAAAATATATTTATTCAAGCAATTTAAAATAATGATTTCAAGCATTTTCTGTACAAAAAATATAAAGTAGATTTAATATTTATTCAAAACTTACACATATAAAGCAATATTCAAATGGCTTCCTTCCTTTTAATCTATTTTGAAATATTTTGGTTTAATTCCAGAAAAAATCACAATGTTTGATATAACTATTTGTTCATATCTCTAAACTACCTATTTAATAATAATTGAAACGCATTTTAAAACAAAGGTTCATATAGGCTTATAAAAAAGCAAGTGAAAAAAGACAAACTATTTAGCTCTGAAAAGACAAACTTGAGTTCGATACAAAAAGTAAATATCTCCTCTGAAAGGCTCATTTTTTCAGTATTTAAGGCTTCTTAGGAATATCCAGACTTAAATCAAATAGAATTACTAAACAATATTGATAAACGGTTGGTGGCTACTTTTTTATCTAGCACTAAAACAGTTATCAAAAGAAAATCGATTCTAAAGAGTAAAAGTTTCAAACATCTGACACACATTGCTCTGACAAAACGTTAAGAAATACTCTGTTCCTAAGCTTTATCGTTGATATTTTACCCACTTTTCCGTTTAAATTTTCAGATGCAGATATTTTACTTTTGAGTCATAAATACTCATATACGCAGTAAAATCTACTATAACATCTACACTTCAGATAGAGATATTTCTCGACTGCAGACACTTCAGGATTTGCCAGCATAAATATCGATAATTTAACAGCCTTTGTATTTGCTGTTCTGTTTTGTACGTATTTTTAGAAATGAATACATTTTGGTGAGTCTTGGAAAATAGACTAAAAATTGGAACACTCCAAGTAAGAAAAGGGTGAATATAGCTCATTCCAATAATATTTTGTTTCGGCAATGCTATCTGCAATCTATGTTGTCGACATTTTATACAACTTAAGTCACTCACGAATAATTTTAAAACTGCTAATTCGTATATCTTATTAATGTAAGGGTTTCTCAAAGCAAAAGTGGACAAGTGGAATAAGAATAATGCCTTTATTGGAAATCAAAAGAAATTGTGACACGGCATTGTAACACAGGTCCTATTGTTTCAGTAGCAAGTCTACGCCTTCACCAGTAGAAAGATTGTGGCTGATTCTTGAGGAAGTCTTTCACTTCGTAGTTCTAATCGCAACGTAATATCGCTATATTAGGTGTCCTAAGGGTGTGGAAAAAACAGGATGACTAATCCGGACTGTATGAGAGCTGTTTCAACACTTTGCAACGGAATTTTTTTTAAGTCATCCAGGTTTCACCGGAGATGTATGGGCGATCATTGTCATGGAGATCTGATAGCATTTGTTGTTCTTCATATTAACTTTTTCACCAATTATTCACAGCCGTTAGACTTAAACAGTGGTCATTATAGACACCGATAGATGACTTATTTAACTCACTTTTTCAATAGAAACCGTACAACGCTGTTCTGATCTGTACGCATCCATGTATAATTTGACTTTATTTTCGACCAATATCCTTTGCCACGAAAAAGTTTCACTGTTAAACGCCATATGCGGTGTACACCTCCTACCACACATTGGCGCTGCTACAGCAAAAGTCATTCTGAGCATTTGCATACGCCTACTTTTCATTTGGGCAACCCTCATACTATCCAACGTTATTTTTATTTAAGTTTTAAAATACCTTATTTTGAAATAAAACTTTCTGAAATTAGCACAACATTCACCTCCAAAATATGGGGTCTTTATCCGAAAATTTTACGCTTGAATTCTCAATACCACTAAAGTCACAATGCAAATAAACTATAACTAAATTTAAATTCATCAAAAACAAACTGATTGCCACAGTAAAAAAAATCGTTTAACTTGAAAAATTTTATGTTGCATCTCTAAAATTTATATTCATAATCCATCATTAAAACTATATTCATGCAGTTTTTCAATTTATAAAAAATCAATAAATATCAAAGTTAAAATTATTTAGGTATATTATTACTGAAAACAAAATATTCAAAAAAAAATTAAAGAGAAAAATTTAAATTCATTCATTCTTAATAGAATTACTAAATAAGTGAATGCATTCTGTAGCATAAGAAATGTTTGTTGAGCGTTGTTAACTTTCTGTTCTACATGTAGATTTCAATGCATAGGAATAAAAAATAAAATACAAACATGATAATTATATATGTATTATGAGTCACTATAAAATAGATTTTATATATATGCTAAGTATTATGTTTACTGAAGAAAAAATATTCTTTAAGTTAAATACTCAGAATCGAACTTATTGTTTTTCTTAGATGAAATTACGAAAACAATATCAAAAGTTAATGCTAAATAAGTATTACATGCATCACATATTTATCATAATAGTACTTTTTTGCCAGCATATTAAATAAACAACATTGACCATATTTCTCATACCGGAATGTCTAAGAATTCAAGATTTATTTCAAGCATGATTTCGGTAACTTCTATAATAAATATCTCGGGATTTAAAACAAAAATTATAATTTTTGGCTTAATGGAATAGAAAAACATAAAATTATGTCTAAAATATAAAATATTTTTATAAAATTTCTTACATGTTAACCCTACCACAACTACATGATATATCATTACCTATTAATTTCAAAATTTTTTTTATTCCGAAAATCAACAATAATTTTAAATACTCACCCCGTTAAAAGAAACCTACAACAGCATCGACAATTCTAGACTTAAACAAAACGAAAAAAGAAATGAAAATCTCAATTGACGGGCAAGGAAGTTCAAAGCATTCCCAAACTGTTAATTTCAACTGTCTCCAACGGCCTAAACTGCCCAATTTAACCAGGCTTTTCAAGATCAGCCCAGAAGACTCAGAATTTTTTATTTCTCTGATAAACTGTTAGGGGAAGCTTTAAAAGACACCGGGTATCTAAAGATTCTTTTTTTTTATCAATCTGCCCATCATGGGCACGCCAACAATAACAACAAATTTGTTCCGATCTAATTTTTTGGAAAAAAAATATAGGAAGTTTTCAATTTCCCCAAAATACCGCATTCTTGGCCCAAAAATTTGTTATGCTCTAAAAAAAAAAAATATATAATAATGGTTTTTAAAAAAAAAAAAAAAATTGACATAATGATTGACATAAAAAGTATTCCTTCTTGTTCAAACAAAAAAAAACAACCCAAACTGTTACCTAAATAACATTGCAATACCTTGAACGTAAATTTTAAAACGTCAAAATCAAGGGGCAAAACCTTATGTTGGGTGTATGAAAAAAGGTGAAAGGAATCTGTGGGGAGAGAACAGAAGATTTTAATTTGCAATCAAAATATGTCAGAGATGCCCAAAAAACCCTTTTTTTGTAAAATTTCTTCAGCAAAGTGTTTGAAATATTAAACATCTATTCACTAATTTAAATCTGATTTTTAAATTTTTCAGAAAAGAAATTTGATTTTTTTCACCGTGTTTTAGCTGACATAGTTCAATTGAAGATCCCTATTTGGAAAAATTTTTTTTTGTAAATATTTATATCATATTAAAAAAGAAAAAATTTTAAATTTGTTTATAAAAAAACTTGAGCCTTTTTAAATTTAAAATTTTTTTATCCCCAAATTTATGAAAGGAACATAAGATCGGGTTCATAAAAAATTTATCATGGCAAAAGGGGGGGGGCTAATTATGCACCGTTTGGAGCATGCAACATTGGGAAAACGCATACGCACGATTTTGTTTCGTTTACCCTTTGGGGAAACACCCGGGGGGGACCATCCCTACTACCCCCAAAACCCTGATAATACTTTCTGCTCACCCGAATATTTAATCGCACAAGTATATGTCCCAGGCCCCCGGGTCTTCAACACGGGGTCGCATCCGTCCCATTATTCTGTTTTGCGCACAAAAAATTAAAATTTCAGTTATTTTGCATTTAAAAACACAGCTGAAATTCGTGATATTTTTTAAAAATTCAGAAAACTTATTCTTATTATTTTATAATTTATGAAAAAAAAAAATAAAATGAAAAATTATTAAAATTTCACTGTATTAGGTCTATTTAAATTTTTCTTCTCTCTTTTTTAAAAAAACCCAAAATCATAATGAAACGGAACAATACATTAAATTAAACAAAAATTTGGTTAATAAATTAGACAACTTACTCTATATTTCTTATGTATGAAAAAATTTTTAAATATAATGATGAAATGAAATTATTAGTGTCCTCTATTTCTGTCTCTTTTTTTTCTTTTCCTAAAATTTTGGGCTACGAGTAATATTAGGTTAAACAAAGGCACTTTTATATTTTTTCAAGGGTATTCTGTTACTTTTCAAAAAGCTCCGGAAAAGAGAGAAAGCCCCTTTTGGGAGCTTTGTTAACACTTTCTAGAAGTGATTTTTTTGTAATGAAAAAGGAACGGGTGGGTCTTTAAGCATTTTTGGGATCCTCCGGGCATGAATCTTTTGATATAAAATTTTTTATGAGTCTGCTCTTTTTTCGCAAAAAGAATGGCCCTTTTGTGTCCCTTTCCCCACTCCTATACATATGTGAAAATTTTTATTAAAAATGGGAAACCAAAAAAAAAAATCGGGTTTTTTCGGGAAACAAATTGCTCACTCGAGCAGTCATTATTGATTTTTATTGATTTGAAATTTCATAAATTCTGGGTTCCAGTAAATGGATTTATGTTATCTTTTTAATTTTAAAATGTTAATAAATTTAAGGTACCCGACTACGTTCGGAACGTTATTTTCAAAAACGATAAATGGATAATTTTATGATATTTGTGTCATTTGACTAGTATAAAAATTTTTTATGTCTAAACAGGGGTTTTTTTAAAGAAAATTTTGGCAAAAAAATTTAAATAAATTTCCTATTTTCAAAAATTCTCCTTTTTTGGAAAACTTCTATAATAATAATATTTTTTCCCATATTAGTTCAAATCTCTTACAGAGCCCGAACTAAAATTTTTTTAATTATATAATTTGAAATGGGTTTATCCATATTTTATTATAAAGAGGGGGAATTTTTTTAAAAAAAAAAACACCCAAATTTTTTTTAAATTGGTAGTAACTTTAAAAATAATTTTTTTCAAAAAACTTAGTTAGGGTCCTGGGAAACGGTTTGTTTAAGTAAAATATTATTATTATAGAACATTTTTTATAAAAGGGGAATGTTTTGAAAAAAGGTAATTCAAAGTTCATTTTTCCAAAAAATTGCATTTAAATAATTTTTTTTTTTAATAATTTCTTTCAGTTTATATATGTATTCCAATCAATACAAAATTAAAATTATCTTTTATGAGTTTTTTTTTAAACACGCTTCGAAAATAGTCAAATACCTTAAAAAAATACCACTCATAGTAAAAATAATTATAAAAAATTTATCAATCAAAAATTTAAAAAAATTATGAAAATATGTGTGTAATTTTTTGGCAAAAATTCCACCTGTATTTCCCCCCTTTTAAGAACTTTTTTGAAGGATGAAATAAAACATTTGAATAACATGTAATGTGCGTAAATACTTAATCATATTGATTTTGGGGCGTTTCTTTTAAATTAATGAAAATTTTTAAACAATTTTTTTACAAATTTGTTTTAAGTGGGGGGAAGTTGATTCTACAAATGGGTTTTTAAACAAATGTTAAATAAGAAAACACGAAAAACGGATAAAACCCTAACAATGAATCGACATCAAATTTTAAAATTGTGGGATTTCATTGCTGTAGGAAAATTGTTGAAAAAAAGAAAATTGCATGTACTTTCCTTTCCGCTTTTGGTTTTACAATTTTTTTAGGTATCCATTTTATTGGAATTTTTAAAATGATAAAATTTTTCATGATATTTATGTCACTAAAAAAACATGCATAAAATTGTTTTAAGGATATTTGAAAAATTTTTTAAAAAAAAATATTTTGGCAAAAAATTAACTTAGAAATCTTTTTTTTTTAAAATGTTCCCTTTTTCAAAAAAGCATCTATTAAATAAAATTTTTGTATTAGCCGGCCTTTTTACAAAAAGGGTCAACTAAAATTTTTAAAAAATTCCCTTATTTTCAGAGTTACCCAAAAATTGAAAAATTATTTCCTTTTTTTTTAAAATTTCTCCTCTGTTGTTGTAAAATATGGATAAACCCCTTTTAAGTTATATATTTCAAAAATTCTAGTTGGCCTTGAGGGTCAGCATATACAGGCAAAAAATTATAATAGAAGCATTTTTTGACAAAAAAAGAACATTTTGAAAAAGATATTCTGTTAATTTTTGCCAAAATATTCATTTAAAAAATTTTTTTTTTCGAAATTCCTTAAAATAATCTTATACATGTATTCTAATCTAAGTGAACTAAATATCATGAAAATATCCTTTACGTTTTCAAAAAAGGTTCCAAAAAGGGGAAACCTTTTAAAAAATCTTTTCTCATATGAAAAATATTTTGAGTTGTAAAGGTTTTAAAAAATGAATATTCAAAATAATGTAAACTGAAAATACAAATTATACCCCTTATTTGCAATATGAAATAGATTAATGCAGGGACGTTTCGTGTATATATATATATATATATATAATTATTTTATTATATAAACTACACGATTAATGCTAAACACTTTATTTATGCTAAACACTTGCGTAATTTAAACTTTTATGACATTTTAAATTGCAGAAGACTCCTTGCTTTTTACAGCTGCATTTAATAATTAGAAACACTTCTTTTTTTACCTTGTATAATTTTGTCCTACACTACTTGAATTAGTTACTGGCTGCTTCACTCAGCATCATTTCTTGAGAAGAAATCCCATGCATGTAAAGTAAATGTACAGTACAAAATTACGAAGTGATTACGGTTATAAAGAAGCTGCTTGAAGGTACCATTTTTGTTAAATAATTAATGAAGGCAGGACCTTCTATTCTAACAACGACTTGTAACACGTTTTGGGCATTTATGTGACCACGGTAGACATCAGAGACTTTTATTCGTACGGTATCACAAATATCAGCGGGAGGAAATTTTCTTCTTGAGGTTTGTAACATTTTCGTTGTTTGTAGTGGAAGATTCTCTCTCGTGGTTGCTCTTTGATATTCCTAGGAATTCATGTTTATCAAAATAATTATTTGCTATCAATATTAAAAAGTGTACCTAATATCTATAATTGTAATTATTATTATATATGATGAAAAGGATACTCCGATTAATAAAGGGGGACAAAAGTCGTTTTATTTTTTTTAACAAGAGAGTGTAGGTTAAGATTTCATAAAAATTTCAAAATTTGACATTTTTATTTTAATCGCTTAGAATAAATGCTTATTATACAAAATAATTCAACCCTTTGTGATATGGTCGCTCTATGGTGACCATATCTTTGATTGTCAGCGTGAATTAGAGGTGTGGGATTCTCAAAATGTGATCAAAGAACGCTTTAAAATTCTTAATATGACTTTGTTAAAGGCACATAACTTAAATCTCTAATATTTTAGAGAAATTTACAATAAGTGAGAATCCTAATAAACCAAACACACAGCAATAGTTAAACTGGATCGCGTAAACAGACCACTTATCTAAATAATTATATTATCCGCCTACTTTCAATTCTGATAAATATTACCTATATCAAATAATCAGTCTTACCTTAATCCAAAAATAGATTCTCACATTATGAAACACCTGGGCACGCGTGCAATGGTATACTTGCGTAATGGCTCGATATCTTGGTAGCTTTACGATAGGCCGTCAATTCACTCAATATCTCTTCCAAAACATAACTTTCCTAAATTGCCATTCTGCTTACTGAAACTTCTGTTCTTTTTAAAAGCTTTTCTTGTTGCATTTCATAATCGTATTTCACTTCTTGGATTTGGGTTGGAAAAGATTTGCCATTAATCTTGGCCGTCAAAGAACCCAGAGGTTATGTTACAGAAAAGAGACGCGTGAGCCCGTCATACCTTGTGTATCGTCAGGTGTTTCAGCAACCCTAGCCATTCAGCAGTCTTTACAATCCCCAGCAAAGCGTTTATATGCCGGTGACATACCATGTGTGCGTGTATGTATGTGTGCGCGCACGCGTGAATATAAGAATACTACTTAAAAGACTGAAATGGCTTGAGTATTAAAGATAAAATTATTGAGTTTTAAAACTTAAAAAGAGATAGATGCTGTAGTAATATAAAGAGTGATGACTGCGGACAACTTTTAAGTTTTCCTAAAAGTAATTTTTAAATAGTTTTATAAATCTAGCAAACCATCTTCCCTTTCTGTTTAAAATACTGAACGAAATTCTAACAAAAATAATGGATAGAATTTATAAACCCATTATAAATAAAAGTTAACTTACCTAAAGATACATTCAACAATGCTTAGATTATGGTATCGTGTGTAAAAAAAAGTGTCTGCATAATCTAGCTTCTATTAACATAATATTCAATTAAGCCCTCCGAGGGAATTATGTCTTAGTTTTCAAGATTTCTCCTTTTGACATTTAAAATATCTTTTTCACGAACGATATATATATATATATATATATCCGGTTTTCTTAAGCATTATAACTTTCTCAGATAAAATGAAGGATTTACTCAATGAAAAAACAAAATAATTAAATTGGAGACGCCAATTTAGCTTTTAAAATTATTTAAAGGCAGATAACCACAGTTATGTGTTAAAAGTCAATGGGTTTTCTTTTCTTCCTTCTTTTTTTTTTTAACTTCCCATGTTTATTTCTAACAGGAATATTAGATTCGTTCTTAGATAAAAGGTTTTTGACTACTTGTGCTGAAAAGTATTTTGTAGATGTTTTTATCTTTTATGAACAGATATGGTAGTAAGGGTTTCTGAAATTTTGTTAAAGTGATATATGACAGTTTCATCCCAGCTTAAGTTTTGACGAAATTTCTAATTTCATCTCTAGTTAACTGTTATTATATTGTTGAAAAAAAAATAAAAAATACCTCATGCAATGTGTTTTAAGATAACTATGATGCTGATATTAGAGAGAATAAGCCTTACTAAAATTAATATATAACAAACCTATTACTAATTTAAAGAATTTTATAAGAATAATTCTTTATCGAAGTTGAATTAACTGCAATTTTTTATAGATCCAAATGTTTAGTGATTTTTAGAATAGCCATAAATGTATAACATGATTCATGTATTTCTTACAGTTTTGAATACTCATATTCAAAATCAGATCTAATGCGCTTATGATGGCAACTTAATATTCATTATTATAAATATTTTAACATATACTTATTTCACACACAAATATGAATTTACTTGCATTAAATATAAGTCTTCAAATAAATTTTTTATTTGTAAAGAAATGCGTAAAGAACAATATCCTTGTAATACACAGAAGAAAGGTGTGAGTGGCAATATTTTGTTCTAAAATATATATATATATATAATCCTTTTATTATCTTCTAAACCTACTGCTTTTATTAAATCTTTGATACACTCTTAATCTATGAAGGTCATTTTTGTTTATTCATTCAAAAATTCAAATATATATTTCAAAATTAACGAATCGTGGTGACTTTTGATGGTAAAGAAAATTTAATAATCCCTAGAAATATAATCGGAATACATGCAAGGAAATCGTTATTCAAATAATATTATTTCTCCAAAAACTAGCTTCCTTTTTTAAAAAAAAATTATGAAATTCGATATATTCGAGAACTACTGAAAATTAATGATAATTTTAACTTTAAATTTAATAAATTTGTATTTAAATAAAATATTATATATATATATATATATATATATATATATATATATATATTACTTTCATCTCAAATTCTTGTAAGCTACCCAAAAGTTTTTGTAATACTTTAATTTTATATAACTGGAACTATTCAGCTATTCAAAATTTGAAAAATCTGATCATAGAAAAAAATAATTTTTGTTTGATTTAAGTCATATTAGAAGCTCACTGCGGACAACGATGCAACTGAGTCTTAGCCAATGCTTAAATAACTACAACTAGTTTGAGGAGGACAAATAAATAAAAGTTTCACTTCGCTTATATAATACAACAAAATAACCAAAATGCTTCAAAAAGATCTAGAAAATCTTTCAAACATGCTTTTGAGCCCATTAAAACCATGTAAGAATTTCCACACAAACTTATTTTTTTATTTAAAATTAAGTAAGTTACCCAAAAGTTTTTGTTCATTGTTGTAGATTTAAAGTGTTTCCTTGAATCTCATAAAAGTAATTTTAGATAGGTTCTTCAGTACCCTTATAATTTTTACTCATTGTTGAATGTGAATTGGCTCATTTTCCTTGGGTATCATTTTAGGTTAAGAATGTATCTCTCTATTTTTATTTCTTTCGGTATTTCATTCTCGTTGTGAATTTTTTCTTCAATATTTAAGTTAGATATAAAGAAACCTTGAGTTAAGTGGTTCATAAAACACAATTTGTCTTTTATCTATCGAATTGAAAAATGTGTAGGCTGCACTGAATTTCAGAATTTTATGGCTCCTTTCAAAGTGATTTAATACGTCTGGAACATTACTAACAGTTGACATTCGATTATCTTTGCTTGGTCATTATATTGCTTTCGTAGCAAACCTTTTCTCTATGGTATGGAATTTAAGCCAATTTATTGCACCCAATAAAAAAATAAATATGTTTACTATCGAAAAGACAAAGATTTTTCTAATGTTAATTAACTACTAAACACTTTTAAAAACTTTATGCATGTCCTGATATCAATTGCACCATTGAGTCTCCTACAGATGCTTACTTCAAATTTAATTTTTTTAGTCCAGGAGGATAAGCTTAATGATATTTTACACAACTATTTAACTGTATATATATATAGTCTACTTCTCTACAAACGAGAGATAAACATCCATCAATCACATTGGAAAAACACAAGACAGTAGGAAAATCACACAATGAAGGGCACATGAGCAACCGAAATTAAAAATTATAAATTATAAAATGGATGCTGCAGTATTATAAACATATATACCGTAAAATCTGGCGTATAACGAGCACCCCCTTTTTAACGAAGAAATTTGAAATATTAGTATATATTGCTCTTATGTTTTGAAGTCTAGTGAGGTATTATACCAGACTTTTGAAAAAATAGTATACTTATAAGAACTACAACTCTTTGCTTTTTAGTTCATAAAAGGCAAAGTCGTTTTCTTTAGGCTGTCTTCGGTAAAAGTACGATAGCTCTAACTTAAACTTGAAGCTCATTTTTCAGACAGAAAAATGACCCAATTTTCCATGGAAATTTGCAATATTGTAACTCATTACCTCTGTTAACAATATAGTGTTTTTAAAATTTCAAAAATATTCCATGAATACTTCTTTTTTGTTTTAATACGTGAAAGCAAAGCCCTTTAACATTACGGTATAGGATAAAATGCGAAATACATTTTATGCCAGAAAAAATAGATCCAACTCGGTTAAAATAGAGAAGTATGATTAAAAAATGCTGCTCTGTAAAGGATAGTGAAGCCAGGATATCCTATTAGTTTTTTCATTTCTTTTTATATCTGAAAAAATGTTTCAGATTCGGGTCCTATTCCTTAACGTGGCAAAAACAGCCTTAAGATAGACGGTATTTCGATACATGTAGAAATTAATTTTTTTATGCTCATCTCTTTTTGCTATTTTAAGCTGTCGTTTTATCGGCGTATAACGCCCACCCTTATTTTCGATCTCTCACTTTTGTGTTCAAACTGCGCGTTATACGCCGGATTTTACAGTATATATTCACCCCTGCTCTAGACTCATCTAATAATTACTAAAATTTTACTAAATGAGTGTATAAAAAAAAGAGTTCCGATTCTCTTAAATTTTTTAGCAACGATTTCTCAATTACCAAAGACGCGTTTGCTATCAAAAAGTTTTCAATACAATGGAACTACCTAAAATTAACCACTTTAGTGGCAAAGATGATAAAAAGTGCTGTGGTCGGCAGGAAAAGTCGTAGCACTAGAGGCTGAAGATCGGGATGTGTTTTGGTGGATCGATTGGCTGTCAACCTCATCTGTAAGTGGGAAGAGGGCAAAAGTTCTCTCTCCAGCCTATAAATTCAGTCTCGTAGTTATTGAAGGGAACATCGCATTTTATATTTTGAAGCAGATGTTCCGTAAAGAGAATGTGTTCGGGCGCGCGTTAGTTCGAACAGACGGGATCGATAGCGTCAAAATGCTACCACCTTAATATTGAACAGAGCTGTTTCGTTTTCAATCTATTGAGCAGTATATCTATATTTAAAATTAGATATAATTAATATTTTTGACACTGCTCTTCTGTCTTAAATCGATTACTAGTTTGGATAAATAATTATTGACGCTTCAGTCTTGAAGAAAAGATGTAGTTGCAGTATTTTAAAAGTATCCATGTAGGTAATGATAGTTATTATATTGGAGGTTTAAAAGAAAGTATCACAGTTCTTTTTAGTTTAAAATTTTAAAATGAGTCAGAGGGGTAGGTAATCTTTAAAAAAAATCGTCAATTTTTAGTAAATTAAATAATATTGTTGCTTTTAATTTTCTATATTTAGAACAATTTCATGATACCTTTTAATAAAAAACTTAAAAAGAATAAAATGTAGCATTAGGTGTGTGTGTGAAGATCTATTGAAAATAAATTATCTCCCCCCTAACAGTGTGTGTGTGTCTGAGGATCTATTGAAAATAAATTATCTCCTAACAGTGAGTGTGTGTGTGTGTGAGGATCTATTGAAAATAATTATCTCCTAACAGTATGTGTGTGTGTGTGAGGATCTATTGAAAATAAATTATCTCCTAACATGAAAATGCATGAATTTTTTTTAATAAATCGAATTTGAAATCAACAGGAAAATAGATGTATTTAAGGGAGAAAATACAAAAAAAAAAAAAAAAAAAAAGAAAAAAAATCGCAAGCATTGTGCTTTAATTTAAAAAAAAAAAAACAGTTTTTACATCACAAAAAAATTTTCACTTTTCTTGCATAAATTTATCAGTATATGCAAAAATATAAAAATATTATTCGTTTCTCAAACCTTGTTTCTATCCGAAAAATGTTTTCCTGTAAGTTTTTATAACTTTTTATATAAATAATCTTAATTCATAACACCCACCGAAATGAAATTGTGCTCAGATAGCTCACCGACAATGAAAATTGCCGCAGAAAAAATAAATAAATTAAACTCTCAAAGGTTGTAGTTGCTTTAGAAAAATAAAAAGCATTTTTGGCAAAATTAAAATTAAAAAAAAGCACTATGAAAAAAGTTTGCTACATAAAGACATATGATGTCTTAAGCATTCGTTGCTCATCTATGTCGCTATGCATTTAATGGTTAAATATAGTTAAAATAAACTTTCATGCCTTCACTTACTCTCTTTTTTACTTTCAAATCAGACATAAAAAAAAAGATATCATTAAAATTAATGAGTGAAAAATTAATTATTCTGATATCTTTTTCTATTGACTATATTAAATGTGGAACTATTTTGCTTTATTTTTTAAAAAATTTCTTGTCTATCTTATATTATATATATTTACATCTAATATAACCCATAACTAAAACAACAAACCAGATAACAATTGTAAAGTAATTAAATTTTAAAAAGAAATAGAGTTATGAGACAAAAGAACTAAGCAACTAAAATTAAGAACTAGCATTTTTAATTTACTAAAAAAAAAAAACATAGACTGAAATTTTTAAAAATATATTTCAGTTGGAGTAGCCTCATTAGAGTTTTAAGTATTTGAAAATTAATTTTCATTAGAATAATGATGATTTTAGCTCTGAGGATATAGATAGATTATTATAAAGGAGAGAAACAAAAAAATGTGAGAGAAAAATTTCACACAAAAATAACTAAATTCATCAAGATTTTTAAGCTCCGAAAAAATCAATGATACAAAAATATATTTATTCAAGCAATTTAAAATAAGCCGTTCAAGCATTTTCTGTACAAAAATATAAAGTAGATTTAATATTTACATTTCCAAAACTTACACATATAAAGTAATATTCAAATGGCCTTCCTTTTAATCTATTTTTGAAATATTTTGGTTTAATTCAGAAAAAATCACAATGTTTGATATAACTATTTGTTCATATCTCTAAACTACCTATTTAATAATAATTGAAATGCATTTAAAACAAGGTTCATATGGAAGCTTTATAAAAAGCAAGTGAAAAAAGACAAACTATTTAGCTCTGAAAAAAGACAAACTTGAGTTCGATACAAAAAGTAAATACACTCCTCTGAAAGGCTCATTTTTTCAGTATTCAGGAAATAGCCCAGGAATATCAGACTTAAATCAAATAAATTACTAAAAAGCAATATTGATAAACAGTTGGTAGCTACTTTTTTATCTCGCACTAAAACAGTTATCAAAAGAAAATCGATTCTAAAGAGTAAAAGTTTCATACATCTGACACACATTGCTCTGAGAAAACGTTAAGAAAATACTCTGTTCTAAGCTTTATCTCGTTGATATTTTACCCACTTTTTCGTTTAAATTTTCAGGGAATGCAGATATTTTACTTTTGAGTCATAAATACTCATATACGCGATAAAAATCTACTATAACATCTACACTTCAGATAGAGATATTTCCCGACTGCAGACACTGAGTTGCCAGCATAAATATCAATAATTTAATAACCTTTGTATTTGTTGTTCTGTTTTTGTACGTATTTTTTTAGAAATATAAGATACACTTTGGTAGTCTTGGAAAATAGACTAAAAATTGGAACACTCAAGTAAGAAAGGGTGAATATAGCTCATTCCAATAATATTTTGTTTCGGCAATGCTATCTGCAATCTATGTTGTCGACATTTTTATACAACTTAAGTCACTCACGAATAATAATTTTAAACTGCTAATTGTATATCTTATTAATGTAAGAGGGTTTCTCAAAGCAAAAAGTGGACAAGTAGAATAAGAATAATGCCTTTATTGGAAATCAAAAGAAATTGTGACACACGGCATTGTAACACAGGTCCCTGTGTTTCAGTAGCAAGTCCTACGCTGCCCAGCTTCACCAGTGAAAGATTGTGGCTGATTCTTGAGGAAGTCTTTCACTTCGTCGTTCTAATCGCAACGTAATATCCGCTATATTAGGTGTCCTAAGGTGTGGAAAAACAGGATGACTAATCCGGACTGTATGAGAGCTGTTTCAACACTTTGCAACGGAATTTTTTTTAAGTCATCCAGGTTTCACCGGAGATGTATGGGCGATCATTGTCATGGATATCTGATAGCATTTGTTGTTCTTCATATTAACTTTTTCACCAATTATTCACAGCCGTTTGGGCAAGCAGTGGTCATTATAGACACCGATAGATGACTTATTTGCTCACTTTTTTGCAATAGAAACCATTACAACGCTGTTCAGTCTGTGCGCATCCATGTATAATTTGACTTTTATTTTCGACCAATATCCTTTGCCACGAAAAGTTTCACTGTTAAACGCCATATTCGGTGTACACCTCTACCACACATTAGCGCTGCTACAACAAAGTCATTCTACGAGCATTTGCATACGCCTACTTTTCATTTGGGCAACCCTCATACTATCAACGTTATTTTATTTAAGTTTTTAAAAATACCTTATTTTGAAATAAAACTTTCTGAAATTAGCACAACATTCACCTCCAAAATATAGGGTCTTTATACAAGAAAATTTTTACGCTTGAATTCTCCAATACCACTAAAGTCAATGCAAATAAACTATAACCCAAATTTAGAATTCATCAAAACAAACTGATTGCCACAGTATTAAAAATCGTTTATCTTGAAAAAATTTTTATGTTGCATCTCTAAAATTTATATTCATAATCCATCATTAAAACTATATTATTCATGCAGTTTTTCAATTTATAAAAAATCAATAAATATCAAAGTTAAAATTATTTAGGTATATTATTACTGAAAACAAAATATTCAAAATAAAAATTAAAGAGAACAATTTAAATTCATTCATTCTTAATAGGGTACTAAATAGTGAATGCATTCTGTAGCATAGAAATGTTTGGGTGAGCGTTGTTAACTTTTCTGTTCTACATGTAGATTTCAATGCATAGGAATAAAAATAAAATACAAACATGATGAAGGTATAGCCTTGTATTATGAGTCACTATAAAATAGATTTTATATATATGCTAAGTATTATGTTTACTGAAGAAAAAATATTCTTTAAGTTAAATACTCAGAATCGAACTTATTGTTTTTCTTAGATGAAATTACGAAAACAATATCAAAAGTTAATGCTAAATAAGTATTACATGCATCACATATTTATCATAATAGTACTTTTTTGCCAGCATATTAAATAAACAACATTGACCATATTTCTCATACCGGAATGTCTAAGAATTCAAGATTTATTTCAAGCATGATTTCGGTAACTTCTATAATAAATATCTCCAGGATTTAAAACAATAATTATATAATTTCTGTTTTTGTACATTAATGCGAATAGAAAAACATAAAATTATGTCTAAAATACTAAGAATATTTTTATAGAATATCTTACATGCTTAAGTCCTACCACAACTACATGATATATCATTACCTATTAATTTCAAAATTTTATTTTATTCCGACAAATCAACAATAATTTTAAATACTCCATCCCAGCTCTAAATAGAAACCGTACAACAGCATCGACAATTCCTAGACTTAGAACAAAGCACGTAAAAGAAATGAAAATCTCAATTGACGGGCAAGGAAGTTACACAAAGCATTGCCCAAACTGTCCTAATGTTCAACTGTCTCCACAACATGTCCTCAGCTGCCCAGCAATTTAAGCCAGGCTTTTCAAGATCAGCCCAGAAGACTCAGAAGTTTTTATATTCTCTGATAAAGCTGTTGAGGTTGCCGAAGCTGTAGAAGACAGCTTCGGAGTGATCTAAAGATTCTTTTTTTTTATCAATCTGCCCATCAGGGGCACGCCAACAATAACAACAAATTTGTTCCGATCTAATTTTTTGGAAAATAAATATAGGAAGTTTTCAATGTTCCAAAGTAAATACTTTCAGCATTCTTAGCTAACAAAAATGTTGTTATGCTCTAAAATAAAAAATATATAATAATGAGTTTTTTTTTAAAAAAGAAAAAAAAAAATTCGACATAATGATTGACATCAAAAGTATTCCTTCTTGTTCAAACAAATAAAAACAACCCAAACTGTTACCTAAATAACATTGCAAAGTAACTTGTACGTAGAATTTAAACGTCAAAATCAACTGACAAAACCTTATGTTGGTGTATGACAAAGGTGAAAGGAATCTGTAGGGAGAGAACAGAAGATGTCTTCAATATTGCAATCAAAATATGTCAGAGATGCGCTTCAAAAGCCATTTTTCGTAAGATTCTACTTCAGCAAAGTGTTTGAAATATTAAACATCTATTCACTAATTGAAATCTGATTTTTAAATTTATCAGAGAAGACAGAGAAATTTGATTTATTATCACCGTGTTTTAGCTGACATAGTTCAATTGAAGATCCCTATTGGAAAATTTTGTTTCATCGTAAATATTTATATCATATTAATAAAAGAAAATTTAATTAGTTTATAAAAAATCTTGAGCCTTTTAATTTAAAATTTTGTTACTTATCCCAATTGATAGATAGTAACATAAGATCGCGGTTCATGAAATTTATCATGGCAAAAGGGGTGGGGCTAGATTATGTCTACCGATTTGGAGACATGCAACATTGAGCAACATGCAGGTGACAGCACGATTTTGTTTCGTTCTACCCCAAATTTGAGGGAGATCACCCGGGGTGGACCATCCCACTACCCCTACCACCAACACCATGATAATACTTTCTGCTCACCCGAATATTTAATCGCACAAGTATCCATGTCTTCCCAGGCACTCAAACTCGGGCTCTTCAACACAGCAGTCAGCATCCCGTCCCATTATTCTGTTTAGACGGCAACTGGAAAAACATTAATATGTACAGTTATTTTGACATTTTAAAATCACAGCTGAAATTCGACTGATATTTTAATACATTGCAGAAAACTTATTCTTATTATTTTATAATTTATGAAAGAAAAAATTAATAAATTGAAAAATTATTAAAAATTAATCACTGTATTAGGTCTATTTAAATTTTTTCTTCTCTCTTTTTAATAAAACACCACATCATAATGAAACGGAACAATACATTAAATTAAACAAAACATTTGGTTAATAAATTAGACAACTTACTCGTATATTTCTTATGTATGAAAAATTTTAAGTATAATGATGAAATGAAATTATTAGTGTGCCTCTATTTCTGTTCTCTTTTATTCTTTTCCTAAAATTATAGGTCTACGAGTAATACTTATTTAGTTAAACAAAGGCACTTTTTATAGTTTTCAAGGGTATTCTGTTACTTTTCTAAAAGCTCCGGTAAGAGAGAGAAGCACCTTTTGGAGCTTTGTTAACACTTTCTAGAAGTGACTGTTGTAATGAATAGGGAACGGGTGGGTCGTTAAGCACTTTAATGACTCCTCCAGGCATGAATCTTCTTGATATGAAATTTTTATGAGTCTGCTCATTTTTCGCGTAAAAGAGAATGGACCTTTGTGTACCACTTTCCCTACATGCCTATACATATGTGTAAATGCTTTTCTATTAAAAAATGGGAAACCAGAAAAAAAAATCTGGTTTTTTTTTTCGGGGAAAACAGCAATTGCTCACTCGTAGCAGCTCATTATTGATTGTGTATTGATTTCGTACAATTTCATAAATTCTGGGTTCCAGTAAATGGATTTATGTTATCATTTTGGTTAATAATAAAATGTTAATAAATTTAAGGTATCCGACTACGTTCGGAACAGTTATTTTGCAAAAGCGTATAAATGGATAATTTTTATGATATTTAGTGTCATTTAGACTAGTATAAAATTGTTCTTATGTCTATTATTACAGTAAAAAATTATTTAAATGCAATATTTTGGCAAAAATTGAACATAGAATTACCTATTTTCAAAAAATTCTCCTTTTACGGGAAATACTTCTATAATAATAATATTTTGCCTATATATAGTTCAAATCTCTGTACAGAGCCTGAACTAAAATTTTTGAATTATATAATTTAGAAGTGGATTTATCCATATTTTATTATAACAGAGGGGAGAATTTTTAAGAAAAAAAAACACCAATATTTTTTTAAATTGGTAGTAACTTTAAAAATAATGTGAATTTTTCAAAAATCTTAGTTCAGGCTCTCTGGAGAAATTTCAGGTTTGTTTAAGTAAAATATTATTATTATAGAAGCATTTTTCATAAAAGGAGAATGTTTTGAAAATAGGTAATTCAAAGTTCATTTTTTGCCAAAATATTGCATTTAAATAATTTTTTTTCTAATAATATTCTTATAAAACAGTGTTATATATGTATTGTCCATTATTTTCAATACTAATTCAAAATTATCTGGCTATGAGTTTTTTTTTTTAAATCACGCTTCCGAAAATAGTCAAATACCTTAAAAGATACCCGACTCATAGTAAAAAATAATTATAACAATATTTATCAATACAAAATTAAGAAAATTATAGAAAATATGTAGTGTACATTGCTAATTTGGCATCATTACACACCTGTTACTTCATTTCAATGAACTTTTTTGAAGGATGAAATAAAACGTTTGAATAACATGTAATGTAGCGTAAATACTTAATCATATTGATTTTGGACGTTTACATTCACAATTAATGATAATTTAAATCAATCTTTTACCAAATTAAATTGGGTTTTAAAGTGGAGGAGGTTTGATGTCTACAAATGGGTTTGTTGACTAACATGTTTCAGAATAAGAAGAGCATTTGCAGAATTTTGAAACAGAAAGATATAACGCTAACAATGAATCGACATCTAATTTAAATTGTGGGATTTCATTGCTGTAGAGATTTAATTGTTGAAAGAGAGAAAATTGCATGTACTTTCCTTTCCGCTTTTGGTTTTACACCACTCTATTTAGGTATCCATTGCATTCAGGTGGAATTTTATAAAGATGCATAAATGGATAATTTTCATGATATTTGAGTGTCACTTCAGAGTAAAATACATGCATAAAAATTGTTTTTAAGGATATTTTGACAAAAAAATTATTTAAATACAATATTTTGGCAAAAAATTAACTTAGAGGCAATCTTTTTTTTTTCAAAATGTCCTCCTTTTGTCAAAAATGCATCTATTAATATAATATTTTGAAATGTATGTAGCTCAGAGCCTTTCTACAAAAGGCTCAACTTCTGAAATTTTGAAAAATTTGCATTATTTTCAGAGTTACCTAAATTGGAAATAATTATTGGCGTTTTTTTTCTTAAATTATACTCCTCTGTTGTTGTAAAATATGGATAAACCCTTCTAAGTTATATATTTCAAAAATTCTAGTTAGGCCTCTGTGAGAGGTCTGAGCTATATACAGGCAAAATATTATTATAATAGAAGCATTTTGACAAAAGAAAGAACATTTTGAAAAAAAGAGTATTCTAAGTTAATTTTTTGCCAAAATATTACACATTAATAATTTTTTTTGTCGAAATAATCCTTAAAATAATCTTATACATGTATTCTAATCTAAGTGAACTAAATATCATGAAAATATGACCTTTCTAACAGTTTCCGAATAGTCCACGAACCATAAATAATCTTTTTCTCATATGAAAAATATTTTGAGTTCGTAAAGTTGTTTAACAAATGAATATTCAAAATAATGTCAAACTGAAAATCACAAATTATACCCCTTATCTTGCAATATGAAATAGATTAATGCAGGGACGTTTCGTGTATATATATATATATATATATAATATTCACTTTTTATCTATAGTGAAGGAATACTTATATTTAATGTTGTTTATTTTTATGCTAATATATTTGAATGTGCGTTATTAATACAATAAGACTGTATATCTATATTCTTGACCTGTCATTCCCTACTTCTGTATGCATTGTCGAGGGAATTGATTTGCTTCAAATATTTTCTACTGTGTGGCTACCTGAATCATATTGGTAGGTTAGTTTAACACACCACAGCTACAAGGTTACCTTGACCCTGATTTAAACTAATGCGTTATAATCTTTTTTTTAATCCAAATAATTATTTTCGACTCAAAAGTGGAGGATTTTAAGGTAATGCTTAAAATATAATTAAAGTAAATATTTTCCCGCTAATGCTATTTAATTAAGCAACATTAAAATAAATGTTTTTTGTGAGCTTGTGAAAAGGTCTTTAAGAAATCTTTTTCAGGCATTAAGATTTTTATTTCTATACTCGACACATAAACAATCATTAATCCCCCCTCTCCCATTCCATTTTTTTCTCTCATTAGTGAGATAAAATAGAATTAAGACAATTTAAGCCAAAAAAATTAGAATTAATAGGAGAGATACTCGTACTTATAATGCAGTGTTTCTCAAACTGCGGGGTGCACCCCTTAGGGGGGCCTGATAGCCCTACAAGGGGGGCGCGAGCATCTTGAAATGTCGAAAACTAAAGACTATTTAAAAAATTATTAGTTTATTGAAAGTAAACAATCAAAATACATTCTGACATAATAAAAAATAAAATACACATTTACACTGATATAATACATTTATAAATGCATCAGTACTGCTCAATGTATTTTATAATTAATTTAACAATACTGAGTTAAGAAAAAGTTTATAAATTACCAGTGACCCCATGGGCTTGTCATACATAAAATTATATGCCAAAATTCATCCTTATATCTATAATTTCTATGGTTGATAATTAATCCCTTAAATATCGATTAAAAATTACTCGATTCGCTCTCCATTGCCACCGTTTAACACGTAGGTGGACCTATGAGGTGTATTGGGTGGGGTAGAAAAGGAATAAACAAGCAAATCCTCTGAAATAAGTAAACCCTTCTCAAACACTGTCTAGATCATTTTATTACATTCCAAAGCCTTCGGAATAATTTTATGTATAGCAATTCACAGAAAAGATCGTACTTTAAAAAGACGTATATATACATCCGGGGCAATTAACGCACTGGCTGAGCAAACGTTTATATACGCCGGTGGCACTTTAGAGGTTACAGTCGTTTTGTAACTTAGCGTCAAAGTATACTATTATTAAATTCAATACATTTTATTGTATGGAGGGACGCGAGGAAAATTATATGATTGAATATTGGGTCGCAAATACTGAAAGTTTGAGAAGCACTGCTATAAAATGACTGTTTTTTAATATACAATTATCATAACCTTTTTTATTCATATTATTACATGTAGTATCACACCTGATTTAGGATATATTTCTAAAATAGTTCAGGAATCATGTTCTAATTGTACTATGGTATCAAATTTTAATTAATGTCTGATTTTTTGCGTAAATTTATGTTTAATTACGAAGCAATGAAAACATGGTCTAAATATAATACAAATAATAAATTAAAAATTATATTTAGTGAATATCAAAAATATTTTTGCTGGTACTAATTTCGAATAGATAATGTTATTCGGAAACACAATAAATTGATAGAAAAATTTGACTTTGTGTCGAGAGTTACGTTGTTAATCACTGCATTGTTTTCGTCAATTATTTCCTAATGTTTTTAGCTAAAATGTTGCTTTTTCCATGTACTTCCTAAGAGAAGAAAAATTATTTATGAGCTGAAAGTTGGTTATGTATTTGCAGTGACTCATTTTACTCTTAATGAGGGTTTACGATGAACGAAAGAATAAATATTTCCTTCATTGCTCTTTCAAAGTCTTTTTTTCACACTCTTACCAAATTTATTTCTACAAAATGCAATTCAAGTATCTCAATTTTACAGCAAACAAGTAATTTAGATTAAAATTAACTTTAAACTTCTCTCTCCCTCTCATTATATAAACTCAACTTTTACCTTGTTTAAATTCTTAATGGTTTCGTATGTATATTAGGAGGGATTGAAAACTTTTTTCAGCACTACAAAACCTACCTATGGAAATGTAATTTACTTAATGTTACACAAACTACACGATTAATGCTAAACACTTTATTTATGCTAAACACTTGCGTAATTTAAACTTTTATGACATTTTAAATTGCAGAAGACTCCTTGCTTTTTACAGCTGCATTTAATAATTAGAAACACTTCTTTTTTTACCTTGTATAATTTTGTCCTACACTACTTGAATTAGTTACTGGCTGCTTCACTCAGCATCATTTCTTGAGAAGAAATCCCATGCATGTAAAGTAAATGTACAGTACAAAATTACGAAGTGATTACGGTTATAAAGAAGCTGCTTGAAGGTACCATTTTTGTTAAATAATTAATGAAGGCAGGACCTTCTATTCTAACAACGACTTGTAACACGTTTTGGGCATTTATGTGACCACGGTAGACATCAGAGACTTTTATTCGTGGTATGCAAATATCAGCGGGAGGAAATTTTCTTCTTGAGGTTTGTAACATTTTCGTTGTTTGTAGTGGAAGATTCTCTCTCGTGGTAGCTCTTTGATATTCCTAGGAATTCATGCTTATCAAAATAATTATTTGCTATCAATATTAAAAAGTGTACCTAATATCTATAATTGTAATTATTATTATATATGAAGAAAAGGATACTCCGATTAATAAAGGGGGACAAAAGTCGTTTTATTTTTTTTTAACAAGAGAGTGTAGGTTAAGATTTCATAAAAATTTCAAAATTTGACATTTTTATTTTAATCGCTTAGAATAAATGCTTATTATACAAAATCATTCAACCCTTTGTGATATGGTCGCTCTATGGTGACTATCTTTGATTGTCAGCGTGAATTAGAGGTGTGGGATTCTCAAAATGTGATCAAAGAACGCTTTAAAATTCTTAATATGACTTTGTTAAAGGCACATAACTTAAATCTCTAATATTTTAGAGAAATTTACAATAAGTGAGAATCCTAATAAACCAAACACACAGCAATAGTTAAACTGGATCGCGTAAACAGACCACTTATCTAAATAATTATATTATCCGCCTACTTTCAATTCTGATAAATATTACCTATATCAAATAATCAGTCTTACCTTAATCCAAAAATAGATTCTCACATTATGAAACACCTGGGCACGCGTGCAATGGTATACTTGCGTAATGGCTCGATATCTTGGTAGCTTTACGATAGGCCGTCAATTCACTCAATATCTCTTCCAAAACATAACTTTCCTAAATTGCCATTCTGCTTACTGAAACTTCTGTTCTTTTTAAAAGCTTTTCTTGTTGCATTTCATAATCGTATTTCACTTCTTGGATTTGGGTTTGGAAAAGATTGCCATTAATCTTAGCCGTCAAAGAACCCAGAGGTTATGTTACAGAAAAGAGACGCGTGAGCCCGTCATACCTTGTGTATCGTCAGGTGTTTCAGCAACCCTAGGCATTCAGCAGTCTTTACAATCCCCAGCAAAGCGTTTATATGCCGGTGACATACCATGTGTGCGTGTATGTATGTGTGCGCGCACGCGTGAATATAAGAATACTACTTAAAAGACTGAAATGGCTTGAGTATTAAAGATAAAATTATTGAGTTTTTAAAACTTAAAAAGAGATAGATGCTGTAGTAATATAAAGAGTGATGACTGCGGACAACTTTTAAGTTTTCCTAAAAGTAATTTTTAAATAGTTTTATAAATCTAGCAAACCATCTTCCCTTTCTGTTTAAAATACTGAACGAAATTCTAACAAAAATAATGGATAGAATTTATAAACCCATTATAAATAAAAGTTAACTTACCTAAAGATACATTCAACAATGCTTAGATTATGGTATCGTGTGTAAAAAAAAGTGTCTGCATAATCTAGCTTCTATTAACATAATATTCAATTAAGCCCTCCGAGGGAATTATGTCTTAGTTTTCAAGATTTCTCCTTTTGACATTTAAAATATCTTTTTCACGATCGATATATATATATATATATATATCCGGTTTTTAATAAGCATTATAACTTTCTCAGATAAAATGAAGAGTTTACTCAATGAAAAACAAAATAATTAAATTGGAGACGCGAATTTAGCTTTTAAAAATTCCATTTAGAGTAAAACGCACTTCAAAGTTTGACATCTTACGTAAAGTTATGTCATCTGCTTTTACTAAAAAACTTGTAGTTTTTGTTCTAGAGAACGGAAAATAAAACACTTGGTATTTTTATAAAGCTAATAAGATGGTCTATAAAATAAAATAATAAAAAAATTGTCAATTTTCTTAAAAAATCATGATTTTAGGGTAGTCGGATATCTTAATCGAAATTAAATATTTTTCCATTTTGCAAAAATTCAACCCTCTGTAGCTATATTAAATTTTGAAATTTTTTTAAATTACTTTATTCTTAATTTCCGTACCATAGAACATCTTTTCCGCAAAGATAAGTTCCGATTAATAGTAATTTTTTTCTCTACGGAGCCGTAATCCACACTAATATATGTGCTTGGCATATTTTTATAAAACATACTTTAAAGTATTTTTCAATTAAATAAAAGTGACACTGGTAAAATTTTCAAAGGTAAATGGCAAGCGAAATGAGATTAAATTATTCTAACTTAACTGTTACAGCTTAAGAAGTTAATTCAGTATGGTTGTTGTCGATATTATACATAGAACTTTAATAAATATTTGTGTTAGATAAAGGACCTATCTGAAGTTAATTCAAAAGCTCACGTTTAAATTAGCTATAGATATGTATAAAAAAGATATTTTGATTTCCTTAACATAAAAATTTTATCATAAAATATGCCAAATTTAACAAATTTCAAAAAATTACAGCATTTTGCTTATAATTTAAAATCACTTAAAGAAATAGAAAAGTTAACAGGTGGAAAATATATTACAATGTGCAACACAAATAATTTAAATGCACTTACAGGAATATACAGTTTATTAAATTTAAAATAAGTATACTATGAAGAAACTTATTAACTTTTATGTAAGAAACAGCATTTTGATTAGATCAAATAATGTATACTAAGAGGAAAATCTGTATTATCTCCTATTTTAAGAAGTTGTTTACTTCCTTATGATGTATATAATGATTCTCAAAATGCTCATAATAGTTATCTTCTAAACTCTTTGAACAATTTAATTGAAAACAGTTAAATACAGAAGAAATTGAATACAAATAAATGCATTAAAAATTTATTAATTCTTAAAAATTTGAAAATTATAAGGAAGATTTAATAATATATGAAATGCAATGATTCTCATGGTATGAAATTTAGAGAAATATTAGTTCGTAAACATCAGTAATAAAAATGAGAATTAGAATTAATTTACATACATATTGAAAGATAAATTAAAAGATGGGTATAATAAATGCTTGAGGTAAGAAATTTTTTTTAGAATGATTAATGTATTAAAAGGATTCTAGCCAAATGTTTCTATCAATATTTTTGTTAATTAAAAATGAAGCTTCATAGTGCCAAAAATGTTCAGAGAATCAAATTAATTTAAAGTATGAGAGAACAACTCTTAGAAGAGAAGAAAGAAGAATGGCATACAGATTATGAAGAGCAGTTAGAAATGTATTCATTCATATATCATTCTAAATAAATACTATTAAATGATAACTTATTTACGAAAAATAAAGACATGCGTTAGACATGTTGAATTACCCTGCGATAAAAAATATTTGATTCTTTTATCTTGTTAATATAAGATGATAAAACTTATTGGACGTATATATAAATATTAAAATCAATTATATATACATACAAAAGTATTTTATAAGAAAATTTAAAGATGGAGTATACAGTAATAGAATATATCAGAATATCAAAATTTAAGTGAATATTGTATAAGAAAGTTTCAAGAGAGATGTAGTTAATTGGGATATATTACATTCAAAAATCAAAAATTATTTCAAAGTTTTATATAAGAATTTAAAGACAGAATTTTAGACATGTATATACACTAAATTAACAATTTTTATAAGAAAATGCTATTGATAATATAAATTTAAAATATTTGTTTTGGTTGTTCAATTAGAAACTAATTAATAAAAATAATTTAATAATATATATATATGATATCTTATAATAAATACTTTACTTTTTAATGGTATGCTTCCAACCATTCCTTACTATAAGTTTTATCCTATTAAATCAAGTTATACAATTAATAACTCCTATAATTATAAAATATTCTAAAGTTTTAGTAACTCCATAACAATAACATTAATTGCTAAAACTTGTAAAAGAGATCATCAATGAATTTTCTCAACCTGCTATATACTTTTGGATACAAATTAAATGTGATAATAATTGAAAAATACTTCCTAAAACCAATGAAAATTACAGTATTTATATTCTAGATATATATATATATTTATGTTACTAAACAGCTTTTAATTCAAAAAAAGATATTACAATAGCGTATAAAGCTGATTATTTATTGTGAAATACTTGTATTTGTTTTATTATAATATGTTAATTTTATTTTAATATGTTCTGAAAGAGAAATAATAGTATCTTTTTTTTTTAAATTATGTATATTATACTTATAAAAAATATTAAATAAATGTTTAAATTAAGATTAGATCTTAAAGAGTTACATTTGTTAAAAATTAATAATCTTTATGAAATGTGTAGTGTATTAAAAGATTTGCTCAATATCAAACACATTTTTGAAGGAGTAAGCCTTTAAAACTTAATTAATAAATTAATGAATAGAAAGATTTAAGTAATGATCACGGAAGAAAGTATTAATGGTAATGAAATTAGAATTTAATCATCTAATATTGATAAAATAGTATATTTCCATGTATGAAAACCTCCTAATTTTAAGAGAACCTTTAATAGAAATTCATTATGAGTTAGAGGATAAATGTTTATATTTCAATTTTTTTCCTAACTAAAATCAATATTATGTATTTTCATATTTATCCACGCATTTGTTATTTTCAAACACGTTTAGTCACCCATTTTATAAGGGTAGCCCAGTGGTCAAGGTGTCGGATCATGGTAGGCATGTCATGAGTTCGAGCCCAGTACCACTAGAGACCCGCCGTGTAAGGGGCGATGCACGTTAAATCTGTTGAGAGCTCAAACGTCCTCCCATTGGTGTGGTGTGGTAGTTAGGAGAGAGGGTACCAGCTGAGGTGTTGTCCTCGTCACTTGACCATGGTTCAAAATTACGAGGTCCGTCGCCAAAAGCCCTAGTGTAGGTGAGCAGTGTGCAACGTTAATATTCACTCACTCACTCATTAAAATTTTTTTTAATTACCTAAATTTCAATAGGGTATCCTCCTGGAAATCTTCAATTCTTAACCTCCTGGAATCTGGAATTTTTTTTAACTTCCGATAAATTTGATGAAGACGCAAAAAAACATTGAGAAAACACAAAAAGGATTTTAATACAAACTATATAACATTTATTTTACAGACTCCTGAATTTATCTCATGAATATAAATTACTCAAAAGTTTAGCTTATGTTCAAAAAGATTTTTTTTAAATAAAATCTCCTTTGATATTTTCCATCGGATAAATGTTCCCTACTCTTAAAAATTATTATTATTTTATCGATTTTGCATATAATTTAACTTTTTTTTTCAGAAACTATCAACTATTTTCGTTTTTAAAAGGTCTGAAGATTGTTAACAATTTGGATATTATATACCAAAATCAATATTCTTAAAAAATGATTTTCTATAACATTTGCATTTCAAAAGTATCAGGGAAGTTAAAAATGTCGGGTGTTGTAAGTATTATATTGCGTCTCTAGATCGCATCTCCCTTGTCATCTATGTACTGCTTATCCAAAACATTTATTTTTAGCATAAGTTGAAAATATTGCTTCAACCAAATTTGCATTAAGTAAATATGTGAAGAGATGATGAGAAACTCAATTCATGTGTTAGATTTCATTTAGTGACTTTTTATATGATGAAGGGAACATTTATATTTTCTTTCAATAATAACATTAATAAATTTGAATATATTGATTCAAGTGGGGGGAAGAAAATCAGGATTTCGATAAAAATTCAATTTTAAATTATAATATGTTTTCAAATAATGAAATTTAATGTTTATCCGAAAAATATATAAGTTTTTTAATGTTGTTTTGCATGAAAATGAAAGATTTTAATAAAAAAGTATATAGTCACAGCTATATCAAGACGCAAAGATAAAAATAATATATCTTTTTATAATTTCCCTCCGTGAAATTTCCCCGCTTTGAAAACCAAATTATAAAAATAAAATTTTTAAAAAAAATAATAATATTTTCTTATTTTTTCGATCTTGTTTGTAAGTTAAATTTTTTTTCATTTGAGCTATTTTGATTTTCAAAAGTCTCAAGAATGTTAGTCTGAATTTCATGCTTAAATCAATCTCCTCAAAAATGGTTCTCAAAAAAATGAGTGAATTTACATTTAAATGATATGAAGAATATTAAAAGTTTGGGGTGTTGAAGTAGTATGTACCCCCTGAAATCCCACCCACCCATATGTGTGTGTGCCTAGACCACCCATTATTTACATAAATTGAAAATATTGCTTCAGCTAAACTTGTATTAAGTAAATATGTGTGGGATACTGAGAGACTCATTCACATGTTATGCAAAAGGATTTCGTTGCATCAACCTATTTGAAGCATATCAAAGAATTTTCGTAAATTGAAAGGGACTTTTTTATTTTTTTATTCAGAATTTAAGTGAAAAGCTGGAGTTTTAATGTTATTTTGTATGAAAATAGAGGATTTTAATGAGATTATTTTGATTTTATCTGAACCAACTACTTACCAAAGAGTTTTATACATTAGTAATAGGAACAAAATGTGATGAACTCAGTTTATACACTTTGCAATAAAATTTCTATAAAGAAACTGTTATATTATAATTTATATATTGTTAATTATATTTCTATAAAATAGGAATGAAAAATAATATCAAGCAATATTAAAACTTATTAATTTTAGACAAGATTCTGGACAAAATTAAAGACAAAAGAATTATTATATTATAAAATAAATTTGATGGATTCAGCAAAACGTGTCATTATCTTTTAAAAGAAAAAAAACTGGAAAACACCCAGTGGCCAAGTAATAGTGTATCGCGCTTCTGCACCTCAGGTCTGAGGTTCAAAGCCTAGGCTGGGCGAGGTCGACTCAACCTTTCATCCTTCAATGGGTCGACAAATGGGTACCGAGCTTGCTTGGGAACGAAACACTGGAGATTTCATGTCAGAGTAACGGCTGACTGGAACATCTGCTCATGCAAACTCAGCTCCTGTCACGAAAACTGAGATGGGCGCAGTAGGTCTTGAGCCCTCCATGGGCTGTTGCGCCACTGAGCTTAGTTTAGTTTAAAAAACTGGAAAAAATACACATACAGGAAAATTTAAATGAGGTGCTTAATCATGTTAAGGTGACTTTATAAGTATATTTTTCAGTATTATTTAGTGTTTTCGCTTTCTAATCTGTTAGATTTAAAAGTTTACAAAATACTAAACAGCAAATAAAGTCGAAAGAAAGTTTTTCTAATGAAACACTCCATATCACCGATATAGGGTGTGTTTGAGCGAAAGATTGTAAAAGAAACGTAATATATTTGCTCATTATTATATTCAGCATTACTTTTTACTTTAAATGATAATTTAAACTGCCTTGTTTCCTTACTTCATAAGTATACTTACCCTCTTTATCTCAATTATCAAAAAAAAAAAAAAAACTTGAATTCGATATTCTTGTTGCTAAATAATTAAACATAGTAAACAAAATCACATATTATTATTTTATTCTTTACCAATTCGTGTAAAGTTTGCTAAATTTCCGGAATAAATAATTAACTTCCAACATTGATTTGTTTGAAAACACAAAAAAAGCAAATACTCATAAATTTTAACCGATTCATCCAGATCCAACGAGATTAAAAGAAAAGAAAAGATTTAAATTAAGTAGTCAAAACAAACTCACTTCCTCGTAAAAAGAAAGGAATTCGAAGAAAACAGATAAGATTAATAAAAAGAAAAAAATTTCAACGTTTTTGAAAATTTCAAGAACTACTAATTTAGGAACGCTAAACTAACTGTTAAAAAAAAAGTATTTCTAATTTTCTCTAAGTAAAACTCTGCAATGTTAAATTTTTAGATAATGGTGAATGTTTTTTTTTTGTATCTCAAATGTGATCATGTTGTAGATCCATCAAAGAACTTAATGTGTTGAACATATCAAAATTCGCAAATACTGTTATTAACTATACATAAATATCATATTTGACGACATATTCTCTATTCTGTTTAAACTTTAAGCAAACATTAAATGAAAAAACAGGTTTTTGGAGATACTAAATAATTTATTATAAACCACAATGTCTCGAAATAGACCATCAAAGTAAAGTTAATACATTTTCCACATATTTAAAATGAAATAATTTAACAGTTTTATTTCTTATACGCTATTACGAAGTATTAAGTCTTTTAGTAACTAAAAATACTTGAATAAATAATTGTTTAACAGCAGTTATGTGTCTTAACAATTTTTGAAAGTGATTTCTCAACTTTTCTGTGAAAATTTGGCTTATAAATCTGATTTGCCCTTTATCAAATATTATTCATTGTTCTCAGCTATACTCAAGATGTTGTCCTTATTCCCTCTAATTAGGAATTGTTTAAAACTAAGAATTACTTACCTCAGCTAATTATTAGATCAATTATAATTAATATATATATATATATATCCTTCCTTCCTTCCTCAGTGGCGCGACAGCCCAGGGTGGGCTTTGGCCTTCTCAAGAAGCCTTTTCCAGGCCAGACTTCTTCCTGCCAGTTTTCTCCAATTCCTAGTTCTCAAAACTAGAAGATCTTTTTGTAGGTCATCAGTCCATCTGAGATTTGGCCTGCCTTTTCTTCGTGTGCCGAGCATTGAAGACTTTTTTAGTGGTGCGGTATTCGTTCATTCTGGTAACGTGACCTGCCCATTTAGTTCGCTGTATTTTGATGAAGTTGACAATGTCCGATTCCTTATATGATCAATAGAGCTCTAAATTTGATCTTCTTCACCGTGTTCCATTTTCCTGAATTCCTTGAAAATGGATCTTAAAATCTTCCTTTCATAGATTCTTATTATATTCTCATCTGTTCGAGACATGGACCAAGTTTCACATACATAAGTAAATACTGATCTTAAAAGACTTTTATACAATAGAACCTTTGTTTTTCTTTTAATTAAATTTGATTTCATATATTTTCGAATTCCATTAAAACATCTATTAGCCATTGTAATTCTCTTTTGGATTTCAGTAGTACAATCTTTTCTATTGTTAATTTCTGAACCTAAATAAGTGAAGCTGTCAACAACTTCAAAACTATACTTTCAATTTAAAATGGGAATTAAACAGTATATATATATATATATATGATATATATATAATATATATATATATATATATATATATATATATATATATATATATCAATTTTGCAAAAAGTTTTAACAATGAAGCTTGCTTTTAATCATTTTACTTTAATTACATGAATATGATCTTTGAATAAAGAGAGAATATCGGGTTTACCTTTTCCTTATGAACAGTATAGAAAAATAATTAATTGATTATTAATAAGAAGGATTATTAATTGAAGGACACGAATTCAATCAGAGATGGACCTTATAATTGTGAACCATGTATAAATGACGAGGAAGACACTTCTAATCTCCAAATTTCTGCACTAAGCCAACTTGAGGACTTTGAACCTCTATATAACATTAACGTTCATCAGTGTCACACGCTGGTCTTTATTAGCACCTTGAACCCATTATTCGACAAAAGCAAAGCTGGCCACTAGTTAGTTCGTGACCATGACCACTCAGCTACCGCTCCTGAACAATATGAAACCAATTGGCATGATTGAAATGTATCGATATTATGAATAATAGCTATTATTTATGTAATGCGTATTTGACGTATTATACAAAATAATTTAAGTTTGAGTCTTGGATTAAGTAAATTATTTCTGAATTTAATGTAATTCAACAATAAGAAGAATAAGTATAAATTGCATATGTTGCGGTGCTATCTACATATGCCAGTAACAGCCACCACACAGTGGTGATCACTTTTGTGTAGTGGTCGTATTACTCGGCTACGAAACCATAAGTCACGGGTTCTGTCCTCCGGATTTGCACCACTTCACATCCTTTTAAGTATGCATAAAAAGGAACACACATAAGATTAAATTACATATAATACTTCAGAGAGTTGTGTGTGAGAGAGAAGCAATATTTTACTTTTTCTTAGTCATATATATTCCGTTTTTCTTAAAGATTACATATAATAAATTTGTGACACCTCGCGTCGTATACTTTTGTAGAAAAAATTAGATTTCTTTTGACCATCGTTCGCATCATCTGATAAAAACGCGGTAAGAAATAAATGTCGAATAATAATATTAATTAATCACATTTTTCGGAGAGTTTTTTAAAAAAATACTGGCATTTTTCGAAGGTGTTTATTAAATAATTCTACTTATATCAAGCTCTATATTTCTGTAAAAGACATTTCTCTCACTTTCAGATAGAGAGGTTGCATAGTAAAAAATGTAAATCATATCAAAGCTACTTTTCTCATCAAATTAGAAAATATTAAAGTTCATCTCATTTCCAGTCATTTATTAGTATTCTAAGACATAATCATGTTTAACAAATAGAGTATTCTTTACAAAATCAAATACATATATATTTATGACTGTTACCTAATACAAAAATATTTCACATTCCTTTAAGGGGCAAACTATATAAGCAATTTGAATCTTTTCAAAAGTAAAATAAAATAAAATGCGGAATTCCAATATTTATTGAAATATTTTTCCTCTTTTAAATACTTTTTTTCAAAGTTATTACACAGTCGAATTCCTTAAAAATTCCAATGAATATACTCCAAATATGTGTTTTTTCCTCTTTCTTATCATGAGTTTTATTAATATATATATGTGCTAAATAAAATCTCTCTATTTTTTTAAGAAAGATGATATCTTCTATAGTAAATATAATGACCCATTTCAGTAAAACGTTCTCTAGTTTACAGTTTCATTTTTTTTAACATTCTGAGTGGCACATTTCTATAAACAGGTTTATTTTCATGCAATAAATCTAGTAGTAATATTTTTGAATGGGTGTTATTTTATCAACAGAAATATATCCCTGAGTTCACTTAACCCCTTTCAGGTTCCTTTTATTTCTGGATTATGGATTAAAAAAAATCAATATATTTTATGCATATTTTTGCAATTATACATATCTTTTTAAACATAATAGACATTCGCATACAAAATTTCCCCAAAATTAATGTAAATCTATTTAAATTAATGAGTAATTTATCTGTAAAGTTGACTTTCTGTATGACAGAAAATCATTAGACTTAGAATAAATTCACATTAATTATAAATATGCAGCTTAGAATAACTAGCTTTTTCTTGAATTACAAATTTTATTTACATCTTTTGCATTTCCATAAATGATTATGAAATTATTAATCAAAATTTGGTCATGCATGAAGAATTAGGAAACACGGTACTACATATAACCCAACATCACACAATCTGAATATTAAAATTGAAGGGGATTAGAACCCGGTACCTTCTGTTTCGTAAGCACATAACATATCTACTAGACTAAAATTTTCACCTTAGACTGGAGGCTGTTACTGGCTTATATAGATACCACTGCCACAGAATCTTGTTTCTCTTCTTACCTTCTTCCCTTTATTATCACTCTTTGAGTCAAGTAATTTACACTGTCGTGTTGTATGTGTTTCTATGGTGAAATGTAGTCACAAGTTGTTGCTTTCAAACAAGGTGAAGGTGGAAGGTCTCAACTTTAAACGTTCAGTTTGTCACAAGAAGATTAGTGTACCTTACTTTGCCGTAAGCAATTAAAAATCCACTGAGATTAAATGATCACCTTAGTCCGGAGGCTGTTACCGGCTTATATGGATACCACTGCCACAGAATCTTGTTTCTCTTCTTACCTTCTTCCCTTTATTATCACTCTTTGAGCAGTAAATAATACACTGTCGTGTTGTATTAGTTTTTTCTATGGTGAAAAATGTAGTCAACAAAGTGTCTTTCAAACAAGTGTGAAGGGAGGGGGGTGCTCAACAGATGGACGTCCTTTTTTTTTCCGCAGAAAATTCTGTCTAGTGTTACTTTTTAATTATTCGAAGCCATAAAAACCACATCTGAAATAATTATAGAAAGACTAACTGCACAGTGTAAATTTTCACGGTGCCAGAGCTACACTCGGGATGAGTCAGGATGGTACGTTTCACCTGCAAGAGATCAGCTCGAAAACACCGGGAAAGGGTTATGCTCATTCGTAAGAAAAATTAGTTCAAAAAGCTACATATGCTTAATATGCATGTAGAAGAAATAAAATTATTGAGTAATTCTTGAAGGTCTTCTGAGTCAATTGAATATTTTATGAAAGACAGTGTTGATTATTTTAATATGTATATAAGGTTATTAACATATTAACAACTCAAATATCATCTAAATTACATTTCATATAAGTCATGCAATTATTTTATTTTTCTTGCTCGTTTTGGGAAATCAATATAATTTGTTTTCTCTCGCGTAAACAAGTGAAAAAAATTAATTTAAGGACAGTAATCTGAGCAAACGAACAGTGGCTCATTTTAGCGTAACAAAACTTTAATTAATTACGCAATTTTCTTAATTAAAACTACTGGAAAACAACTGTTAGGGAAAGTGAAGACGAAAACATATAAAAACGTTTTAAAAAGGCCATTTTACACACACACACACACATCTCTTTCTATATAAATTTTAATTTATATGATAATGTCAACTAAAGAAACTGTATGTTTTACTAAATCTTGATTAAATATACGACTTTGGAGACATGTTAACAATAATGTCTGCCAGTCTTAAAATAATTCATTCTTTGTTTTAGTAGCACAATAATGAATTCTCACAAAAAATTCTTTAATAGTTTGCATATTTTTGGGCTATTTAAATCTCCTCAATTTTTTAGGAAATGTCATTTAAGGCACTTTTTCTTTTTCCTTATCTTTTACATTCTGAAATGTTTGACATTTTTTAAAAGACAAGTTATTGTTTAACTGTAGTTGGTCAAACATATATTATCTTTCCTATAAGATTTCTTATTGAACGTTTCACTTTATAGAAAGTCTTTCATTGGAATTAGGTATTTGAACAGTTATATATTTTTGCCATATAAAATACAAATTTACATTGATATAACCTAATTTTAATAATAAGATTGGACTATTTTATATTACAAAAATATAAGAATAAAAGCTTTATTAGTCATAATAATTCATTTTAATTTTTCGTTGTTTTTACGACTGTTTGAACAAGATCATATTCAAGTTCAGCTTTTGTTACGTAAAAGAATAACTTTTTTCATCACATTAACTTGTAAATAAAACTGGATAAAAAATAGTTTATAGTTTGGAATATAAGTAGAAAATACAGTGTTAAAAATCTAAGACTTTAAATTTTACTATACCTGTTGACTGCCTCAATCTACATGTTCTTTTGAAACGCATATACTATAAAGAATATGCATGAACAAAAATAAATTCACCTTTTTTAAAATTATATGCCTTTTGCACTTTTATCAATTATACACGCACGCACACACACAAACGCGAAGGCAGTGTTAAGAGATCCATATTTAGGTTTTTTTCAAGAGCTACCTGACCTTACAAACACTCTAAATTTTGAAATTCTGTATCTCAATACTTAAAGGACACCATTTCTACCATTTCCGATTTCAAAATTAAAATTCTGATAACGTGAAATTCTTGGCCTCTGTATAAAAAGCCATAAAGCCATTATTTTCAGGATCTCTTTATGAAGGCATTAACCGCCGTTGAAATAACTTATGATATTAAAAGGAGGTAAACGTAGTTAAAATATTGGCAGTTAGAGGTAAAAAAAATTTTAATTAGCTGTTTGTAATTAATGAAAACTAGCCATTATAATTATTACCTTAAATAATTTAATATAATCAGTCTAATTAACTGTTTTTAGTGAGATTTAAATAATGAGGAATGAAATGGGCGAAAACGGAGAGTTTTTTGCCTTGTTATTTGACATTTTGTAAAATTATGAAAGTAAAAATACGTGTCCATATATATTAACTGAGAGGTATATAATTACGAAACAGTCACTACTAAAATAATTCTAGTGTATTCAGATTTGGTGAATGCGCAACTTATGAGTAAAAAGAACCTTCCTTGTTTAAGTGTAAAGTATTATATGATCAAATCAATTCACTGGAATACATTTCCTCAATAACATTTTTACGGAAATTATCATTTACTAGAAATTTAATAACATACGTCAAATGCAATTTTCAAAAATAAATAAATAAACATTCCTTAAAACCTTATTATTATCGTTAGAATTATTTTCTTATATGAAACTTGACAAACTGAAGATGCAATTATTTAAAAATAATAAATTTTGCAACTAACCTTGAATCACTTGCCACTTAAGTATCTTGATAAAGTAATATAAAATTCCTTTAGTCTTCCAAACCCTTTCACATTTAATATGAATTTTATTTGATATTTGCAGCTCGATGCTTCTACGAATTTGACAGCAGTGTAAGCAAGGTAGGCAATTTTACGTCTCCAAACTTTCCTAAAAAGTATAACGCCAGTGCTTTCTGCTATTATAACTTCATTGGACATGACTTTGAGACCCTGAAGCTTGATTTCGAGGCTTTTGACTTGGAGCAGCCGTATTCGAAAGGGTGAGCATGGATTTTTGTTATTTTTTTTTTAGATCATTTTGTCAAAAAGTTGGAGTATGAAAAAGTATGTACTGGTTTCAATTTAATTTAAGTGTATACATTTATTTAATTACTTTAAGATGAAATATAAGTTAGCTTTTGTATAATATAGTTTAAATTATAAATTTATAAGTTTAATTAATCAATTTTGCTAGATCATTATGCTTAATAATTCAAGCTTTAAATGCACTTGATATTTTCTAATAAGTTTTATAAATAATTAGATGTTATTTTATAAAAGTATATATATTTTTAGGTTTTGTTCACCTAGTTTATCATAAAGACAAAAATTAGAGATAATTATACCTTGGATAAGTATCCAGGAATTTCAGTGTTAACCAATTGATTTTTAAGCACAGGAGCATGTAAACAGGGACTTTTTTGTCAATTATTTCCTTTTATATATTCTCAATATTTTTTTCTTTTCTTTCACTAATATGAAGAATAAATCAGGCATATTGCTACTTTTAGTTTTATAAATAAAAATGTTAACATACATAAAATAACTTCAATTCATGAATCACTAAAAAACTAATTTTTTAAATAATTTTCTTCCAAAAAAGTAATAAAAAATGCAGAATATGGAAACTTTTTGTGTATTTTAAAGACACTCTCCAGTGCCATACAGCTGCTTTCAAAATATATTTTGATGTCGAAATGTAGACTAAGGATAAGACATAAGACAACGATCAAAGGCGTTCTCTTTTGAATTCCAAAGTAGGTATAGTTTTTGTATTTTATCTAACTGGAAACTTTGATAATCATTTGACTTTCGTTAGTCAATAAATACAGAGTGATTGGTCAGAATCAGTAGCTGACGCAATATTACATCATTTTACTTTGAAAGGTGTTAAAGTGGTAATTTGTGATAAAAGAGTACTTCTCATTAGGTGGGTAAACTAAAAGAATTAATTATTACGTGATGGAAGTTTCAAGACCATCATAAATTAAATAAAATCCCTCGAGAAAAAAACTTAAGATATCCTACTACGTTCGGAGCCATGATTTTGCAAAAGAGTATAAATGGATAATATTTAAGATATTTAGTGTCACTTATATTAGAAAATGTATATAAAACTGTTTTAAGAATAGTGATACAATAAAAAATCATTTCAATACAATATTTTGACAAAAAATGGACAATGAATGACCCCCTTTCAAAATATTCTCCTTTTGTGAAAAATGCTTCTATTATAATAATATTTTGCCTATATATAAGCTCAGACCTCTGTACAGAGGCTCAACTAGACCTTTTGAAATATATAACTTAGAAGTGGGTTTATCCATGTTTTCGACAACAGAGGGGAGAAATTTTAAGAAAAAAAACACCGATAATTATTTCAAATGGTTGTAACTCTGAAAATAATGTGAATTTTTCAAAACTCATTGTTGAGCCTCTGTACAGAGGTCTGATCTATAAACAGGCAAAATATTATTACAATAAAAGCATTTTTCACAAAAAAAGAACATTTTGAAAAACGGTTATTCTAAGTTAATTTTTGCCGAAATATTGTATTTAAAAAAAAATTTGTCAAAATGTCCTTAAAACAATTTTATACATGTAGTCTAATCTAAGTGACACTAAATATCATGAAATGTTTCCATTTATGCAATTTTTTAAAATCACGCTTCCGAACGCGTAGTCGGATACCTTAATCATTTCTTTATGAAAGTCCTTTTATTTGTTTCACTTCTTAATGAATCTTCCTTAAAATTATTTAGCTAAAGCTTCAACTTGTATCTGTGTTCGCCTAGTTCGGTATCATTTTTAAAATATCAGCAATATATATTGTCAATTCTAAGAGAAGGAAAAAATATCTGATTTAATTTCTTGTGCTGAAGAAGTAAGCTTGAAGATAAATATGTAACTTTTACTTAAATATGCAATCTCAATCAAAAACCCCCAAAACAAATCAAATATCAAACTGTCTGTTTCTCATATGCTATATTTTTCCTTGCTATTTTTGCTCAAATTAACACTAGAAAGACTGGAACTTAGTAAGTACCTATATTGCCCAAAAGCAGTCAAAATGACTGCATTGTGAAAGAATGATTAATGTGTAAAAAACTTTACCTTAAAACTAACTTTTAATATTTTTTATATTATTTGCAGTCATATAACAAGTTATTAGTTAATATTAACAATAAAAAAAGTTTACTTCACTTGGAAAAAAAATATATTCTAAAAAATTCCATGAAATTGTTCATTATATATGTAATTGTTTTTCTAATTGAAATTTAAAAGCAGTCAAAATGACTTCCCTGAGCAATCTAGTGTTAAAAAAAGCTCTTGTTATTAAACTTTTTTTTCATCATTTTTTGTACTTTATAAAAATCTACAGTCTAAAAGTTTTAAGACGTTACATGACTCAGCTTGTTTGAAAAGGAAACAAATAGTCACATTTTACAAAAACATGCATATTTTCATTTAAAACATTGAATTAAAACCTGAAATATCTTCGGATACTTATGCAATGAATATAGTCATTTATAAATAACTTATATAAGATTTAAGGTATCCGACTACGTTCGGAACCGTGATTATGCAAAAGCATGTAAATGGATAATATTTTTGATATTTAGTGTCACTTAGATTAGAAAATGTATGTAAAATTGTTTTAAGAATAGCATTACAATAAAAAATTATTTAAGTACAATATTTTGACAAAAAATGAACATAGAATGACCCGTTTTCAAAATGTTCTCTTTTTGCGAAAATTGCTTCTATTATAATAATATTTTGCCTGTTTATAGCTCAGACCTCTGTACAGAGGCTCAGCTAGAATTTTTAAAATATACAACTTAGAAGTGGGTTTATCTATGTTTTACGACAACAGAGGGGATAATTTTAAGAAAAAAACACCCCGATAATACTTTCAATGGATTGTAACTCTGAAAATAATGTGAATTTTTCAAAATTCATAATTGAGCCTCTGTAGAGAGGTCTGAGCTATATACAGGCAAAATATTATTATAATAGAAGCATTTTTCACAAAAAAGAACATTTTGAAAAAAAGTTATTCTAAGTTAATTTTTTGCCAAAATATTGTATTGAAATAATATTTTTGTCAAAATGTCCTTAAAACAATTTTATACATGTATTGTAATCTAAGTGACACTAAATATCATGAAAATTATCCATTTACGCGCTTTTTTAAAATCACGGTTCCGAAAGTAGTCGGATATCTTAAGTTGATATTATGTTTTTGTCGCTTAATTATAAAACTAGGGATGGCAATCTGAGATCAACTAATCGAAACATTGATTTTTTAAATCGATATGTAGTACTGAATCGATTCAGTAAATCTATATTTCATCCTAGAAAATCGACATTCGATTTTTTTGTTTTGGTAAAAACCATACAAAACGAAGAATTTAAACAGTATTTATCACAGGCACCTGAAGTATGGTCTATACTTTACTGGCAAGGACAAAAAAATTCTATTTGTCATCACGTTCACTCAATAGTCAGGTGTAATGAGTATTGTGGGATCATCTGTTCCTCGTGAGCACGTTTTTCGATTGCTGGCAACATCGCAAGTGATGAGCGGACTGCTTGGATCCCATTAGACTTGACAGACTGTTGTTTTTAAAAAGTTTAGATATTAAGCATTGGGAAATATAAGCTAAATAATCTATTTTCGAAACTTTTTAATGCAACAAATACATTTAGAAAATAAATGTCTTCTTTTATACCTGATACTTTGAAACAATAATAAAAATAATTGCAGTTGTCGAATTCCCTGAACTAAAAAACACCCTGATTTTACTGATAAGAGATCGTTTGTTATGGTATTTTTCTTGTTTTTCATAAAATGGATTTTTATTTACATTGTAAATGCAGACTTGAAAAAAAAATCGATTTTTTTGTGAATCGATTCATCAAGTTATGATTCGAATCGATTTAAAAATCGATCTTTTTCTCCACCATCCCTATATAAAACCTAAGTATTTAAGCTTTGTGAATAAATTAAGTATATTGCACTTTAAAATTAAATACCATGTTTAAAAATGTAAATACTCACCTTAACATATACATCTCTTTACTTTTTAAGAGTCTAATACCTTGTATCCAGTGCACAGATAAGTGAACTCTTAAATATATACTTGATGAGTTAGAACTGGCTTATTATACATAAAATAAGGCATCAATTAGATGAGTAATGCAGACGTTATGGCACTTGAGAAAAAAATGTACCTTTGCTCAGTGAATTGCTCGTAAATTTTACATCAACTTGAACCAGTTTTAAACAAAAGTAGTTAACCTCTACTAATATAGTATCTGGAAGGAAAATATATGTTGTCTATCCTCATTTTCAATTACTTTTGTTTCATAAAAGGAATCTTTTAGTTCTTACAACGAGGCGGCTGGGTGGCGTGGTTGGTTTGTCACTTGCCTTCTCTACCCGAGGCTGCGGGTTTGACCCCATGCTAAGTTGGTGGATTTTCATGATGCAGAAAATCGACAACGACAATGTCGTATGATTATACTGCATGAAAACTCCCTTGAGTGCCTGTTTGAATTAGGTGCTCTCGGCAAAGTTAAAATTCTAAATACGGTTTCGCATCCCCAGAGCTCAGGTGAGGAAACTGATCGTCAAAATTACCTGGGGTGATTGGTATCCGTCTATATGGTGCCGCACTAAAAAGTGATGTCAGCTCTTGGGGAATGTACTAGGTCTGTAAAGATTATGCAACTATTATAATGTTTATGCAATTTCATTGAGCAAGGGTGTAATCATTTCATTGAAAAAGGTGAAGTATTCTGTTTTTGTAAGTTAGAAACTATATTTATTTTTAAATATTGCATAAAATAATAAATTAAAACCATACAATTTTAAAATTATTTCATATAAAATTCTTTTGTAATCCCTTTTAAAACTGTTATTAATGCGTAAGTACTCTGTTATAAGGTCAATGTGTTAAGTATTTGAAAATATTAGAATCAACATATATGTATATTAGCATAATTAACATAAAAATAATGTGTAACAATTTTCTACCAACATATTAATTTAAGCATAGTGTAAGCAGTTTTCGAAATTTACATTTTCAAGATAAAAGTGAAAGAAATCGTCTAGAGCAAAATTATACAATTCGGATCATCTTTTTATTAATTGTTTAATTTAATTTATTTTAATAATAAATATTAAAGAATCGTTTAATTTAATTGTCAAACAAATACTAAAATACTAAATAATCTCAATGGAAATGAATTTATTTTTCATTAAAGTAGAGACTAAAGTGGAAATAATTCGCTTCAAGCTTAAATAAAATATATTATTTTTAATTGATAAATACATATTTTTTATAACAATCTTTTTAATTAATATTATAGACTTCAACCATATTCGTATTATTTTATAATATACTTTTCTTAGAAGAGTTCTCTTCTCATACAGATGCTTGACTGATTACGTGGACATTTCCACCATTACGGCATCTAATGTGAAGGAACTTGTCGGCCGTTACTGTGGCAACAAGATTGACTCGCCAGTACTCTCCATGCATCCAAAGGCAGAGATCATTTTCCGTTCCAACCACGTCATTGAAGGCCATGGTTTCTTTGGAACGTACGAGTTCAAGGATGAAAGTTAGTATCAGGTTCTTTGATGAATTTGTTTTAAATGATAATTCCTAAATGGTAATAATTGCATATCTTATAGAGACTAGTGGTACTAGAAAGGTTTCTTCCGTTTTCTGTGGCACTGAATTTTTTATCTTAGAAGTTCTTAATCCCTCCTCCTTCCTTTTTTAAAAGATACATTACATTTTAATTCCTTGGTTGCGTCAAAAAGTAAAGTGTTTTTTGGGGTGGGGGCTGGGGTGAATTTTAGATTTGATAGTGTGTTTTTCAGATTTTGTTGCAGGATAATAACTTTATTCTTGCTATTTAATTTTTCAACCCTGATACATTGAAATATGGAATCATTAAATAATGTATTCTTAATATATATTCCAGATATTCGTTAGATTAAATAGGTAAACGCTTTTTTATTTAAAAAAAAGACGGACGACTTTTTAGGGGAAAAAATTAAAAATCGATTTCTAATTCATTGTGTTCACTAAACATTATGATTTGAATTTCTGTTTCTTAATTTTGTTCGAATGTTCTTTCTTTTAATTGTTTTTGAAAAAAGTAACTCGAAGTATAATTTACATTCTACTTAATGATTTTGAAGCGAAAAGGAAAATTACCTGTGATACAATTATGCATAGTGAAAAGTTTGATTTCGAATAATATTGAATGTTACGAAAATGACATGTGTATGATTGAGAAGAAGGATTTTCAGCTAAAGAATTTATATGGGAATACCATGAGAGATAAAACAATAAACAGCGTATTTGAAGGTTCGTGTAAAACAACAGTTGGTTTGAAAAAAGCAAAAGAAGTATAATTTAGATTTTAATTATGATAAATATGTGGGTTGGAAAGGCCAGCTGTTACTTCATTTCTTCTGTGATAATATTTAGGAGAATAGAGTCACGAAGGATACATTCTTTAATCCTTTAACCGCCGATTAAAAGTTACGCTATTCGCTCCTCAATGCCACCGTTTTTCACACAGGTGAGCGTATACAATGTATAAGGGGAGAAAAGGCAGAAATAAGCAAACTTTTCTCTGAAATAATCCTTCGAAAACAGTGTTAAGGTCCTTTTATTGCATTCCAAAGCCGAAATAGTTTTACTAATAGCAGCGAAAATAAAAGGATCATATTTCAGAGAGACGTATATGTCGCAGGGAAATGACGAAATTAGGAATTTCAACAAATCCTTAAGGGATATGAACAACTGACGGGAGATGTTAAAATAACGTCTCTTCAAGGTCATTTTCTTAATGAAAGTAAGTGATTTTATCAAAACCCCTGAACTGTTTCAGTGAAATGAACTATAGTCAGGATTTCCATTGGCAAAATGCTGTCCGGGGTGAGGGGGAAGACACCTGGGGGCTCGAGTCCTTGTACTTCCTAACCATACAGGTAGTACTATTGATCCCCTAAATATCAACCCCATACCTTTAAAAAAATGGCACCATAGGATTAACATAGGGATTGATATTTTAGTGTGTAAGCAACCGAGAGGAAAGATGTTACACATAAAAAAATACTAACATAATTTCTAATTATTTTTTAATTAGTTTCGAATTAATAATTTGTATTTAATTAACTATTGTTTTATTCCTTACTTCTGCGTTTAATAATGCACCATATTTATTAAAGAAACACTTTTAAACTCTTGACAGTATTATTTCATCATTTCACTGAAACAGATCAGGGACTTGTTTAAATCCCTTCCCTTTATCATGGAAATGACCTTAAAGAGACGCTACTTTAACATCTCCCGTCAATTGATCATCTCCTTTAGGGATTTGATGAAATTCCTAAGTTCATAATTTTCCTGCGACTATATATATAAGTCCGAGGTATTTAACGTACCAGTTGAGCGAAACGTATATATAAGCCGAAGGCAGTTAAGGAGTTAAATAAAACAAGCTAAATCGCTTCGTGTGATAATCAATTCTGTTCTAAGTTTTCGGAGTACATATAGTAAACGATGTTTAAATCAAACTATGTCACTCAGCTGTTTCGTATCATCTCGATACTCATAAAAATATTTCGGGAGATTTAGAAATCCAATAAAGCCATAGTGGTTAGTGACGCTGACTGCTGGATCGTAGAAATTGGGTTTGAATTCCGAAGAAAACATGAATATTTGTAAATGTACAGTGTCTGTGCAGCATGATGGCACTCTAAATAATCGTCGATTCTCTAATCCTCTCGAGAGGTTGGTGGAAGGAAAAGAGGTGTTCCCCTCAAAGTTGGGGTATAACCAAGATAAAACGTACTGTCACCTGTATTGTGTTCAAAGCTGCGTGTTAGGACAAACCTAAGACTAGCCGTTTACCACGATGAATTTCATGAACCTCTATCTGACACCGTCGATCGTGTAACATCAGAAACAAAACAACAACAGAAATCTAACAAAAAGTAAGTTTTTTTTATGTAAGTTATAATTTATATTTGATTACGTTAAAGGTTTTCTGTAGTTTGCTAAATAACTTCAGTACTATCACAAATAAGTCACTGTTGTTTGGTATTAAAAGTTACTTAGTTACCAGAAGATTACGGACATGTGACGCAATTTATTGCAAGTGGAATAAGAAGTTTTTGTATGCTCAATTCTATTGAACTTTGAAATTCATAAGCTTAGAAAATTACATTACGGCTCAGATATCCTGCTTGGCTTCCTCCTAATAATGGCTTTGAAATATGAAATCCATTGCATACAATGACGATGGAATGCTATTGAAACAAATCAAATTTAATTAAAAAAAGGCTTCCTCAACTGATATCTTAAGATTTACATTAGAATAGTGTTCATTTTAGTTTTGAGAGATTTAAATTCATTTACTGCCAGCCATCTATGCATTAAAACATGTAAGCAAACTTTTAAATTTAGCTTTATTGTTAGAAATTCCAACTGGAAGTATTCCGAAAATCGGATTGGGAATATACTTAAGATAGAACTCTTCGAATTGTTTTGGAAGAAATGCTCATACATTCCCGTCAAGAAATATGTTTATGCGCAACAATTTCAAGATCTCATCTTTATCAATGTTGCTCTGAAACGAGATACACTTTAAAAGTTGAAGATTCTTAAGAGAAAATCAAAAATGTATAGTAAAAAGAATATAAAAGCTATTCGATAGAGTTTCAATAATTCAAAGTATTTCTTTCATTGGATTTTTATTGTTAAATACTACTCCTCAGATAATAATACTTGGTTTAATATAGTATAAAAGATCATTAATATTGCTCTGTATGTCACTTTTATTTGACAATACACTCATATTTATCTGTGCTGAAAAATGGCAGTACTGTTCATAAAAAATAGAATACAAATACAAGCAAATTAGGAATTGAGAACTTTCTTTGCCTCGACATAGGTAAAAAACTCAGAACAAAAATAAAATTAATTAGCCTTTAAAAAGCTGTCCTTAGGATCTGTTTATTTGCAGCCATTTCATGCTGCGTTATTGCTCACGAGTCTCCTTTTTATAAACTTTACGAATGCAATTAAAATTTTAAAAAAATGCGCTGAAATTTTTCAATGTTTTCTATTTGCTTCCAGAAATTTTCTTTTGATATGGAAGCAGTATACGTTTCCAAAAGTAGAAGAAAATAATTTCGTTTCCTTCTTACATTTAAGAACTCTCATTTGATATTTGCAGAATATTTTGTATAAGGAATTACATTTCATTCAGAAACGTGCTTCAAAAAGTAAGAAAAGAACTCCGATGAATGTGCACAACTGCATGTTAAGCTCTCTACTACACAAAAAGCGAAGCTAATTACAACGTTCTAATACCATAAGTAGATAGAGTTAGTTGCGTGGAAGCACGTCGAAATCCTAGAAATAAAAAACGGAAAACTTCATGCAACTAGAAGAAATCTTCCGATCTAAATTTATTAGCAATGCACATAACGGATGTACCGTCATAAAAATGTGTAGTTTTGGGTGCACAGAATTCGACAAAGGCTGAAACAATGTACAAGATGAACAAAGGGCACGGTTTCCAAGCAGGAACACAACAGATGATAATGTTTACCATGCCGAAGATTTTATTTAACCCGATTGTCGCATTTATATGAGCAAGGATACACAAGAACACAAGATCTGTACTGTCACTGTACATACTATCATATACGAACAATCGGGCTACCGGAAGGCGTGTAGTAGCTGGGTACCTCAATAACTCATTAGGAAGCACAAAGTCACGCATATGGAGTTGTCTCTCGTCCATTTAATATGTTTTTAGACAGAGGGCATTCCATTTTTGCATCGAATACTTACAGGGAATGAAACATGGGTACAGAATAGGCTACCTAAGACGAAATATACACTAATATCATGGAACAACTCTTACTTTTACATCTATCAAAGCGAAACATAGTAAGAATATTTTCCTTTAATCCATTGGGTAGCTTGCAACCATTCTTCCCGTTTAAAAAATAGTATACTTCTGTTGGAAAAACCTTATACATTATAACTACAAATAAGAATATATAACAAACTCAAATCTAGTTGTCGACTCAAAATTTATCCCTGTTGAAATGATAATTAGATATATGCACCTTTATTACTTTATTTACAGAATCAAAGACATATATATAAGAGTGTGTGGGATGTTTTGAAGTAAACATCGAAAACTTTCCTGAAAATATAGTTTTTATTCAGCCAGCGATCGACACATCTTAGCAGTAAGACAAACCAATGTCAAGTGCTTCTTTTTTTAATTGGATTGTATATTTCTTTCCAGAACTGATAAATAATCATTTTTTTTAAAATTTAGAATTCGATTGGAGAGTAAAACGTGAGAGCGTACATGCGAAGACCATTACAATTAATGAGATAGAATTGGAATCTTAAATTTGAAATATCTTTTCTGAGAAATGATTAGAGCTATTTAATTTAAGACTCGAATATGTACTGAAAATAAATGTTAGATAGCAAATAGAATTTTTGTTTTAGGTATAAATTAATTATCTTTACATAGATAAGTACCACTTATAAGAAAAGAGTACCTCTTAACTCAAAAAAGAAATTCCAATCACCTGCCTCATTTCAGTCAAATGATAACAATACAAATACTAGATACATCACAAGAAAAGCCATATATCCCGCTTTTTCCAGGTACATAAACACATCAAAGTATGCTCAATATATGATACAAAGTTTCTAAAATTGTGGATCGAAACACATTTATTTCAACTTTGCTAACATATTAAAAAGCTGTCTAAAAGAACAAGCATTTGTTTCCGTTTAATATAGCCTGACAGCTTTTATTTTCCACCCAACTTGATCAAAACTCGCCGAAAGGGAACTCTTTCCATCAATTCATTGAGTAAAGATCGAAAGCCACAACCTTTTTCCCCTTTTAAAAAGATTGGCAAGTGTTTGGATCGGTCAGAGCCAAGGGAGCAATTGCCTTAATCGTGATCGATGGCTGTCTCTGGAATCGGGAGACAAGATTAGAGATAAAAGGATTTCCGATTCGCATTTACTGTTTGCCGGAGGAAATGTCTGCTAGATCACGCACGGCATTCGCAATTTTGGGCTCAGAAATTGAGGAAGCCTTTCACAATTCTCCAGACGCATCATGGACAAACGTTTAGTGCCAACTCTTTTTACAATGGCTGCCTTGATCAAATCTCGATGGTTTGTGCCTCGGGTTTTTTCTTCCCCCTACATGTATTTGTGTCTGATCTTTAAAAACAATGGATATAAAAGAAAACTTTTCAAACTCGAAAAAGTTTGATGTACTTTAAAAAAAGGAATTATGTTCTTGAAGTCCCTAAAGAGAGAGGGGTCAAATAATAAATTGCCTTCCTTCATTTGTATGAATCATAAGTGATCTTTTGTTACAATAAAACATGATACGGAATTTAAGGTATCCGACTACGTTCGGAACCGTGATTTTTCAAAAGCGCAGAAATGGATAATTTTCATGATATTTTGTGTCACTTAGATTAGAAAATGTATATAAAATTGTTTTAAGAATAGTATTACAATAAAAAATTATTTAAGTACATTATTTTGACACAAAATTGAACATAGAATGACCCATTTTCAAAATATTCTCCTTTTGCGAAAAATGGTTCTATTATAATAATATTTTGCCTGTATATAGCTCGGAACTCTGTACAGAGGCTAAACTAGAATTTTTAAAATATATAACTTAGAAGTGGGTTTCTCCATATTTTACGACAACAGAGGGGAGAAATTTTAAGAAAAAAATGCCGATAATTATTTCAATGGGTTGTAACTCTGAAAATAATGTGAAATTCTTAAAAATCATAGTTGAGCCTCTGTACAGAGGTCTGAGCTATATACAGGCAAAATATTATTATAATCGAAGCATTTTTCACAAAAGGAGAACATTTTGAAAAAAAAGGTTATTCTAACTTAATTTTTTGCCAAAATATTGTATTTTAGTAATTTTTTTGTCAAAAAGTCCTTAAAACAATTTTATGCATGTATTCTAATCTGAGTGACACTAAATATTATGAAAATTATCCATTTATGCGCTTTTGCAAAATCACGATTCCGAACGCACTCGAATACCATAAAAGCACGTGTCTTGAATTAGATTTGTAAAATTAACGTGCTGTTTATTGAAGAAAACATAAAAAAAAATGTATATTTTCTTTTAGGACAAACATTTAAAACAACAAGTTAAGAATAAATTAAATGGTTTGTGCCTCTGGGGCTTTCTTTGTATCTATTTCTTAAATCAAAGGATTTTTTTTCCAATATATTTATTTGAGTCGTTGTCTAGTAACAAAATGTTTTTATGCTCCCAAACTTAAAATAGAAATCATTAAAATAATGTTTTCCTTCTTCTACATAGAATAAATTGGGTTGCTTTAGTTAATCAGTGGTTGAAATAGTATCTTAGAATATTCATTTTCAAGAGAGTACACAATTATTGTGATAAAATAAATTAAAAAGTGTAATGTTGAATGTAATTTAGCTCTTATTTATACAGCAGAAAATTATAGAAAAATGTTAGAATATGTACAATTTTTACACAGTGATGTATACATATATAATGATTCTATATTTCAATTTTCTTGAGAAGGATTTTCTTTATTTCATTATAGTCATGAATCTTCTAATACATATTGGGTGATATTTAACTATTTTTATTTACCCACTTAGCGAGAAATACAATTTTAACTGCTTTTGAAAAAGCGCTGCATCTGTAAATACTGTAGCCGGGAGAAAAATATTGCATCAGCCACCGAATCCTACCAATCGTCATTGCTAAAAATAGGAAATCGTGGAAAGAAAACTATAGAACTTCCATGATAGAAGTACATATATTGAGATCAATTTTTCCTACAATTTAGTTTATGTCTGAAATTTTTTTTAAGAGAGAATTCAAAGAAATCACAATATTTGTACGTTTTAGACATCATGCAGAAAGATGTACTATTTGACTAATAATACTTATACTAGTTGATTATAATAATAGGGCTGCGGTAGCCCAGTGGTCAAGGTATCGAGTCAGTTCGAGCTCAGTACCACTAAAGACCCGCCGTGTAGGGGAGCGATGCACGTTAAATCTGTCGAGAGCTCAAACGCCCTCCCATTGGTGTAGTGTGGTATTTCGGAGAGGGGGTTCCAGCTCAGGTGTCGTCCTCGTCACTTGACCATGGTTCAAAAATACGAGGTCCGTCGCCAAAAGCCCTCGTGTAGCTGAACAGTGCGACGTTAATATTCACTCACTCACCCAATTGATTATAATAATATTGTGGGTTTTATGAATCTGTTTATATGTATATCCACTTCTAAAATGGAGTTTGTATAGTTATTCCAATATACAAGGAATTTAAATTCTCATAAAAATACCTTATTTTTTAAGTTATATATTCTGAGTGAAAGCAAAAATTACATTTAAAAAAAATCACTTTTATATTTCGGTTTGTTTTTTTTTAATCTTAGAGATTTTTAGAAGCATTCAAACAGATGCTGTAACTGTTTAGAAGCCGATACACGAGCAGTATTCCATAAAAGAAACCATTCACTTTATTTTTATGTGTTAGATAGATCTTTCTTCACGAAAGAGTTAATTTATGAAGACACGCCAAACTAACTGAATAAAAACAGATTGTACATACTCACAGGTGAAACTAATACTTTATTTGAACTTTTTGTTTGGAAATGATGTAGGCATTTCTAGATTTTTCTTAAGAAATACTGTTGTGGAATGTAATACTTTTCAGGAAACAGGAGCCTTAGCAAACATAGTACTTAAACTAACCGTATTTACAGAAAGCATCAAAATATAGCTTTTAGCTTACACAAGACACTGAAACCAGTTTAGGACAATCTGGAGATGATCACATTCCCTGGTGAGGTAAATACCAATCAAGAATGTTGGAACAATCTACAGGGAAGCTCACATTCCCAAATGGGGTAGACTCAGCTCCTAGCTTCTCATTTTCTCTCTCTGGGCTCATCTTATAAAACTCCCTAAAGTGTTTGTACATGGCCTGCACAAATGAAAAACTACTTATGGACGTTTCTTTCGCCACTGGAAAGAAAATCTGCATAACTGTGTTGCTTCTTTTCTGGATATAGTTGTCGCATGGGCTTCTGAAAAGAATTAATCAATCAATTATAGTAAATACATTTTCACATTACTCAAAAAACACGTATAAATAGAAAAGATGAATTCTCTTTTAACATATTTTTGCCATCTACTAAGTCTATACTGTAAAACAATATGGATTTCGGAGATTATAAGAAAACTTATTAAGGTATAAATTTTCTTATACACCCCAAAGCTTATTTTAACGAAATAAAGTATTAAATACATTTTTTACATTTACAATAGCAAAAGTTTTGATCAATTCATATTGTTCTATAAACGTATAAACGTTTACTTTTTCAATTAAAAGTCTTTGAAATTCTCTAAATTGAGGTATGCATTGCTTAATTTCTAAATCTCTAAGTAGAAATGTTTAGTTTTTAAAAAATTATATCATATATAATATAGTTGTCTCATTTGTAACTTATTTTTGTGATCAAACAATAGTTGCTTCTCAGTGATCCCTTAAAAACGCAATACCTGCAGCTGTAACACCGTGTAAAAGTACCGAAGAGAAAGACTTCCATAAAATATTCGGAAGGAAAAAAAATAGAAAATCAATCAAACGTATTTGGTGCTTTTCTAAATCAAATTTTACGCTGAAGAAGAATACAGAGACAGTAGTTTTTGCATGGAGTAACAAATTAGGTTAGAGAATTTTATGGAATCATATTCGATTAAAAAGCAATCTCTCCCTCTAAAAGCTATGATGGATGGCACGAAATTCCTAATGGAATTTTGTAAAGGATGCAGAGAGAGAAACTCTCCTTTAATAACCCTTCACTGAGTTTAAAAGGAAAAATGGAGTGATAAGGCATAAAATCAAATCAGTGTTTAATAAACAATAGATACTTGTAAAAGCAACACTTCAGATCAAATGTAACATTTGGAATTTTAGTAAAAAATTAGTTAGAGCCTTTTGACTAGAGCTATTCCATAAAATAAAACAGAAAATATGCAAGTAGCCTAATCCTGGTTCTATAAAAGTTTAAATATTTGAATTTAACTACTTTTTTGCAGCGAAGCAAAATAATAAATTAAAATCATGTAATCCTGACATAAAAAAAATTCCTATATCATTTTTGTGTTTTAAATTTTCGAAGAAAGCACTGCCACTCTATAATAAATTTACTTCAAACTTTATATATTCATAACGTAATGTCTTATTAAACCTCTAACTAAACAATTATTTTGAAAACAAAATTGTCCCACACTTCCAATTTTTTTATTGTTGAATTTTAAACTCTATTATGAATGTAGATTATTGTTCCGAATATTATATTTACGAATGTAACGATATTCATTATAATTTACTATAACAGATTAAGATATTTTATATTATTATCGTTAAGAATACAGATATTGTAAATTATCCGAATATTCTTGGGCTTTTACTCGTAAGTTAAAAGATTAATAGGGAAATACCCTTTTGTGGCCATTAGTCCTTTTCGTTTAGTGACAGCTCCAAAACTTGAGATTCAACATGAATAATCTGTCTAAGTTTAATGTAACTTAATGGTTAATAAAGCCTTATAAGCATTATGAGGATTGAAGCATATCGTGGGCAAGATGTTAAGCCGTCTCTACTTATCTTTGCACTATGATTAAGGTCACTAATACTGAAATGTTTGGGATGAAGGGCAAAAATATAGTTACGTCCGAGCTTGTCATCCGAGATAAACATTATTGGCATGACATTGTCAACGCAAATGCCATATCTTAATTCCCTTGACAGTGATTCACCGCTTGTACTAGAAAGGAAACGTTGTTTGACCGTAGATTTAATTAAATTATAGAATTACGGATATGAAGACTCAGATAATCCTTGAAATCGTAAATCCTTGAAGTCTGGAAAATCAAAGATGTGAGCATTGGTTTTACAAAAACTTAGATTTTAATTTACTGATTTTGATTAATTACTTCAATAGCAAATAGTATAGTTATTTCGATTTTTTTAACTTGGCAATTATATTTTATTCCTAGATATTAATAAAAAATACTTGATAAGAGGCATAGCAATAGTGAGAATGCGCCCACAATCTACAGCTGGATTAAGAACGCGAACAAATCTTTATTCTATTACAAGAACATAAATGACTTAAAATACTTAATCAATAGTCTATAAACAAATTTTATTTATCCATCACATCTCTTAATCAATTAAAGAGAAAAGTTTAACTAGCTAGTACTTAAATAAAGCATTACAAAAAATTGTCAAGTTAAATTTGCATCATTAGGGAAAATGTTAGATCAGTATTTTCTTAGTAAATTATTTTCTTTTTAAAAAACTCTTAAGCTACAAATTATGTTTCATTAAGTGTTCTGTTAATACATTTAACATGTGTTTGAGTGGAAATGAGATGTATCATTAAATACATGCTTAAGTATCAAACATTTTTAAATACCTTCACTTGAAACTAATAGTATAATTATTAGCATAGAGTAATATATTTTCTTGTATTGAATTAATAACTAATACTACAATTCTGTGAATATAATTGATAAATACAGCAAAAAAATATTTAAAATATGGAGAAATCATTTTTTTAATCATAACTTGAGGTCTTCTTGAATAAGAATTTGGATTATATTCAAATTAATGTTGCAGATTCATGCCTTTTCATTAATTCTCATAATTCTATTTAATATATTTGCCTTTAAATACAAAAAATTTATAAAAAAATATGGAAAAGTTAAATTTCTATTTATTGATTTCTATTATTTGATTAGCTGTTTAAAAAACCACAAATTTTAAATGCGCTTCAAAATCTAAAACTCTTTTCTTCACTTCATTAAAAAGTTCAGATAAAGTTTAACATCAATTCTTCTTTTTTTCTTGCAAGTTATGCTACTGAAAATGTTAACATTAGCTTTTTATTTTTCAAGTGTGTTTATAGCTCAAGTTCTGAATAGCATTACTCTATACTATAGAGATAAATTATCGCTAGAGGTTTCGTAAGCGAAATAATTTTTTTCAACGATTAGAACATGAAATTTTTTTATTATCATTCTTGCAAATGGAAGTAAGACATTAATTGATTGTTTATTCATGTCACACTATGAAATGACACAAAAATTGTCGGTGACAGACCTTGTAATTGCACAAGGCATTGAGAAATGTCTTTGCGTTTTCTTAAAATATGTTTTCAGACTCCGAATTCAGGCTAAAACTCCAGCAGTCTCGTCAGAATGTAAACAACTGTCTAGCAAGCGATTTGGATAGAAATATGTCTGAATTTCTTTAAGAACTTTATGCCTTAGTACTTTTTAATACTTTAGGGTATTAAAGCTTACTGGGAATTTTTTCTCAATACACGTTAAAATATTATATTTGCTTCCCTTTCTGGATTCGATTTTATTAGAAATCATTGATCGATAAACTATATTGGAAATATATTCCTTAATTTGATTTAAAAACGTAAATAAATTCTTAAAATATATATTTTTGATTATTGAAATCGACTTAATTTTAAAAATACAATCCAGCAAGTTGGAACATGGATTTTGTTAGAAAATGGGCTAAATATAAATAGGCACATTGTTATTATTTATTTAAGTGATTTTTAAAAGCATAAATACTTTTTTTTTTTGAAATTTTATAATATTTTTATTCAAATTATATTCCAATGAAGGCATTGAATGCAAAATAGTTCAATATAAAAGAAACCTAGTTAATAACATTATATTAGAATTAAGATCTTTAAACGCAACGACACTGGCTGATTCCTCTATAATTGTAAGTCTATGAATTCCACGAATAAAACTAGCGACTTGTGCAGTATCCGTTGCATTCTCGTTGATTCATCAATCGCTACAGAATAAAATTTAAATTGGATTTTATTTTAGTTTAATATATATGTTGCGAGATCCTCCACGCGTCTCGTTGTTGTTACGCAAGAAAAATAAATATTGGATATGATTTGAGCATGTAAGATAGACAAAGAGTATCAAATATACACTCTGAAGAGATAATTTTACAAACTCTTCATTCTTCAAAGGGTTTTTCATGCTTAAACAATTTTTTCTGCTATCATTAAGCTAACATGAACTCTATTTTCAAATTCTTTATATGCTCTGGTGAAAAAAGACTGCTGACAATTAAGCTTCGGTTTTAGTTCACTCACTTTATTACTTCGAAAATATCCCTCTAATACAGAATATTTCTTACTGTGCTTAGTATCATAATATCTCTTAATGTTGTATTCTTTCATTACAACTTTACTTTCGTTACAAATAAGCTAAGCTACTTTAGTTTTATGTTCAACGAAAAAATTAAAGATCTGTTGACTTTTCTTGAAAAAAAATCACTAATTTTCTTCTACAGTAATACCTCGAACTTACGCGGCAGATAGGACTGAGTGATTACCGCGTAAGTCAAATTCGTGTAAGTCGGGGCATAAATTCGCATTTAAATACATATAAATTAATTTTATTTATGACCAGAGACGAAAGAAAATAATAATTTAGAAAAATAAAATGTTAAATAAAATTCTAGGTAACACAAATATATTATCGCAAACCGAAGTTATTTTGATGTAGAATGTTTCATTAAATCTAACAAAATAGTCTGTTCACTCAAAGATTTTTTTTCTCCCGCAAAATTTCCTAGTAGTATGCTAAATAAATTTTTAATTCCTTGTTTTGTTGAAAAAATACGCCTATCATTGGAGTCTATATAATACGAAATTTGTGTGTGTTGTGTGTGTAACCCTTTTTCAATTAACCCTCTAAGCGGTCTGCACTTAAAGTCTTGCCATTCTGGAGATGCTTCGAAAATGCACTGCACGTATTTTTTTTGCCGTCAGGTGGGGTTCTCAAAAGCGGTTGAGCCGTATTTTTAAGAATGTGGCTCGGCCGCTTTTGGGAATCTTGCTTCAAGGCAGAAAAAGCATCTCTGGAATGGCGGAATTTTACGTGCAGACCGCTTGGAGGGTTAAACTGATGCCTTCTATCAAATTCCTAACCGTCTTTCGATCTTCTGATTGAACTGGTTCTAAAGACTCAAGTTCTTCAATTTGCTTCTTATGCATTTCTACCAGTTCATCAATTAGCAGCTCTTGATTGTGGGAATCCAATAGTTCTTGAACGAAAACACTATCCACTTCTAAATTTATTTGCCTGGCAAGATCAACAACTTCTTCAATTACATTAGCATATTTTCCCCTCAAACAAAAGACGAATCGACAAGGTTTGAATGTCGCGTAAGGGTTCGTGCAAGTCGGGGGAACGTTAGTCGAGGTATTACTGTATTATATTTTTGTTATCACGGCTTGCCCTATGCACTCATTCAAAGATTATAAATGCTTCTGAATTTCAGAATGAGGAACGAGTGTGAGTAATAACTATCTAAAATTCACAGTACAAAACCTGCTTATTATTAACAGGATGCTTACAAACACTCGTCCTTGTGACAACTAACTGCAACATTTGAAAAAATAGTATTCTGTTTGCTTATCGCCCCAACCTCACTGGCGTAGCTTATCCTGAGTGGGCCCTTAAAACTACTTGGGGGGAGGGGATTTTCAAAAGCTGGGTACTCTCTAAATGGGAAGATCGACAACATTTTAAGACTTAATACTTAGACATGTTGGGGCCCTTCTAGCATGAGGGTCCTGTATAATTGATATAGACATGAAGGTAGCTAGGACCTTTGATCTCTCTATAGTGGCGGCATGTTCAAGTTCATCATCGGCGGAGTATTGACGAAGGATTGACATATGTTGCAAACCTGTTATAGTTAAGAAACCACCTTTTTTCCGGCAATTGCGGAGATTTTATACGTAGCTATATTTGTCCAAAATATAAACGAAGTGAATGCTCTACCGAAATATCGAAGCGAATGAGTGTGTTGCGTACTAGTCCATTAAATAGCCCAGAATAAGATTATTCATGAATCAATTTAATTATAGTAATGATTAATAATGGACACGAACTTGCTGTGTGGTGCGGCTTACATTCTACAAATCAAGTTACACACTAACAATATTTACATTTCAGATACTGAGGTGCGCACAGCAGCGCCCTCGCATGACCCATATTTCGAAACAATATTTTTTATTTTTAAAGTTGCTTAAATTTCTGGGAAAGTTTTTAAACGTTCGTCATTTTTGAAACTTTTTTATTTCAAATGGATATCAAACATGTCAACGAAATGTTTTAAATATAGAGAATAAAAGAAAAAAGTTTCTTGCAACAATAACTGACAAAGCAACTTTTCTTGAAATTGCCACAGTTTCAAATTCGGGAACCACTAAAATGCCTTCAACGGGGCACTCATGGTCAGTAGACCACAGGTTGAAGACACCTATATTAAAACGTGGAATGCACATTCTTTTTTAATTAGTTTAATTATTATTCAAGAAATATCTTATATTTATAATTTGAAACCACCAAGTCCCACAGGAAATTCTCTAACGATCACACTCTAATTTTATTTAAAAGTAATCGAAATGATTCTATTTATATTCTTTTTGAGACAGATTTTGGAAAAGTGATCTCGTGTATTTAAGTTACTGAATACTTATGAAAAAATGCCCTATCTTTTTATTAAAAATGTGAAAAGCTTTAATTAATAAGTTTACTAATTATGTATTTTTGACATACATATACGACGTTTATCAGATTGTCCAGAAAGTGATCCACTGAGTGATTAAATTACCGGTAATTAAATAAATTGGTTTAATAGCGTCACTTAAAAGCGGTCATGTGGAAAAGGATACAAAAAACGATAAACAAAATGGCTCTTTGTAAGAATAAGCAAGCTTCCTGCCACAGATAAAACTTGCGGTTCTACCAGTGTACTATAAGCTGATTAAATAACAATGGGATTTCATAGGAAGCCCCTGTTATCTACTTAACATCGTTGTAATCTAAAATGACGCGCTCCTGTTTAGCGATCAGGAATAAAAATGAAAGGTGGAAGAGAGTTTATTTAAACGGTTGCCTAGCAACCTACTCTTTCGGTCAGCTTTCGAAATAGCAAAAAGTGGGGAGCTCAGGTGTGGGAGATGAAATATCTACAGAACTCATTCTTTTTACAGGATGTCCCACGGAAAATCAATACCTTCCCCTATCTTACGACCTTTTGTCTTTAGTTAGAAGTGATTTTTAGAAAAATAGGGATTCTTTATAAAGTAAAGAACGCCACACACAAACTGAGATTAAGTTTTATGAAAATAATTATAAAGTCAGTTCATGGGAATGTATGAAAAATCCAATATTCACCGTAAAGTATAATATAACCCAAAATTATATTTAACAATTTGAAAAAGGAATTGAGGCGAATTCTTAGAGATTAGAAGTCTACGGCTTCACATTAAGGGGTTTCTACTTTCCATCAATTTTTTCTCGTTGGTGAAAACTTTTTTAGCAACTTATATGAACTTATTATTTTAAACGCATTAATTATATAAGCGTAGAAATTAGAAATAATTACTACAAGAATACTTACATTTGGAAGTGAGCAAGATTTTTTTTGTTTGATAATTTTCTTTATTCAAATGATTGCACAAAGTTAATTTCATAGAAAAATAATGAAACGTGCATTGATTTATAGTTCTGAATTTAGAGAAGATGAATATTATCCGTTTTATATTATAAAAGGGAAATTGGATAGCTAGCAATATGTTAAAAACATGGTAGAAACGTTTAATTAAATTTATATACTAAATGATGTTCCAACTAATTTCCTAATTATTTATATGCTTTCAAGTATTTGATAAAGCATTAGATCGGTTTTTTTAAAAATTATTCAGAATTTTAATGTTTATAAAACTGATTTCAAAATCTAATGAAAATATTTTTTAAGCTAGCAACTGAAAGGAAATGATTATATGTTCAATGATTTGTGTTTGCTAGTTTTATAAAGGTGATAGTTAAAATTAATTGTGTGATAGTCAATAATTAAAATGTATCATTAACAGTTATTAATCTTAAAGAAATTATGTAAACTAAAACAAAATATGCTAAAGAAATTCCAAAAATCCTATATAAACTTATCAAGAACTTTTTAATTTTGACAATATTTTTTAAAAGGGGATAAGTGCAATATCCCTTAACTGCCGATTAAAAGTACGCGATTCGCTCCCCAGTGCCACCATTTTTCACACAGTGTATTGGGGAGAAAAGAAATAGGAGAAGAAATAAGCAATTTTTTCTCTGAAGTCAGTAAATCCTTCTCAAACATTATCAAGGTTATTTTATTGCTTTCCAAAACCTTTGGAATAGTTTTTTTGATAGCAACGCAAAGAAAAGAATCGTATTTCGGAAATACGTATACAGTAGAACGTCGTTTATTCGGATCCATTGGGACCGGACACCGTTTGGATACGTGATTGTTCGGATAAACGAACACCGAATGCGATCCATGCAGAAACAGGACACTATGCAAATATTCAAAATCCTCACATGCGGGAAACGTGCTTGAAGAAAAAGAAAAATAGGTGCAAAATGACGCAATTTTACTTTAATTGTGGAAAATAATCACTTATTTTTCGCTGTACCACTGTACACCTTCGTCTTTTCACTGCAAGGTCTCTGATACTCTTGAGCAGCAGTAGTTGAGTAGGACAGCACTCTGATTGTTGTTCGTACAACTCCATAGCTGTCTCTAACGCAGAAAACGCGCCAGCATTTGATGGACCCTTGCTACTTATGTTGTTGTTGTCCTCGTCTTCATCCGTTTCATCGTCGACATAGTCGATTTCTGCTTGCACAGAAGTCACAATCTCGTCATCATTTAGCATTTGAAATCCACTGAGTCTTCTGCATCGATTGACATCCAGGTTTCTGTATCTTCATCTCTTTCTCTTGAAATCTTGGGATCGATTGGGCAAAGTCGGTAATCTCCTCCTTGTGGAATTTAAATATCACAGCTAACCAATCATAAAACCTGTACGTGAAGATATTTAAAAGAAAAACATGCACAAAAAAGCATATCAATTTATAACATATTTTATAGAAATAAGTATTTCATCCCACGTCTGCAAATTATTAAATTATATTATAAATTGTATTATTAATTTGTATCAACTTTGTTCATAGCACTCGTTCCTACTTCACAATCGGTATCACATAGAAAACCTAACAGTTATGGACCGTTATATTTCTCTTTTTTCACTGCTACAGTTCCCTGGAGATACTGCTAATTACGTTATTTCGATGCCTCAAAATCATTATAGACAAATTCAACCACTTCAAATGTGGTCAAATTGCCGAAAAATATAAACAAAGGCTTTCTTCCACAACGGGATTTATGTTTTGCTATTCTAAACAAAATTTTTAATCTTTCCAATTTGAAGATCATTAAATACACATTTAAATTGCTATATCAACACCTAAATATGTACTTTGTTACATACTCGACAAATCCCTCTTTTCCAATTTACAACTTATTTTTATCTTTATTCCAGCAATACATACAAATTCTTAATCCCAACCTTATACTATCGAAAAAAGCTTCTGAAAAACTAACTAGGTATAGTAGTTTCAAATTTTTAATGACCTGTTTCATTTGTCTATCTATTTTTTACAGTGCTGATTCCGCCGCCTAACAGCACGGCTAACATCCTCGGATGTGGCGGAATCGTTACGGGAGTTGGAGGAACCATTGTTTCCCCAGGATATCCGCAATACTTTCCGAAGGATATTGAATGCGTATGGCTGATCAGAGTAGATCATAACAAGCATATATACACTCGTATCCTGGAGCTTCAGCTCTATGGGAGCATTGGTGAGTAGATTTATTTTCAGTCTATAATTCTGATTAAAAATACGAGGTATGTTCAAATGAAAGTGATTCGAAGCATCGCATATGAACAGTGATCAATGTATTTTCGTGAAACAAACACGATAGTGAAGGTGTATGTACCACGCATGCGTGTGAGGAAGAAGATTTTTGATAACTACATTTATAAGGATGTGGCATTAATTTAAAAAGGGCTGGTGTTGATGCAACTGAGTCCGAAATGGATCAGAGAACTGTAATAAATTTTTTAAGGTATCCGAACGCGTTCAGAGTACTTTTTGACAAAATAACATATTTAAACATTATAAAGACTTTTTTTAGGACTCAATACCAAAAAATACTAATATTTAACAAACAATATTTAAAATAAATTGCCTAAATTTCACAAAAATCACAATTTTAGGGAAATTTTAGCAATATTTTTGTATAACTTCAAAGCAATTGGAGAAAAAAGTAATGAACTTATATTAGTAAAAGTATTATCAAAACAAAATATAGATGCATTAGCAAGAGAATGTACTAAAATTTTAATGTTTTATTAAAATTTTAAAATATTGGAGCTGATTGAGTAAACATTATAAGAAAAATCATATTCTTTATGAGACCATTATTTAAATAACAAGCCCTAACTCAAAAAATATTCATACAAAAAGAAATATTTTAGTACATTCTCCAGAAATAAGCATAAATATCAGGTTCAAAAATTTTATAGAAATACATTTGTAATATTTTGAGTAATCAGACTCGCCATGATAAATTTCGAACGATTTAAATGCATACTTCTGGTAGATCAAAGACCCACTTCCGGTTTTTCTAACTTAAATAAAATTGATTGTACACTGCTGGCCACCACGTAAATGCAACACCAAGAAAGACAAGAGATAGCACAACAAAATTTATTTTGTAGGTAACATGTTGACCAAGTATCAAATGATTAAATTTATAGACTTCTGTGAAGGGTGGTTCCTGCCAGAATCAGTAGCCAGAGTAGCCACCATTGTTGGAGATCACCGCTGCCACACACCTCGGCACTGATTCAAAGAGACTTTGAATGTGTTCTTGGGGTACAGCAGACCAAGCAGCTTCCACACGTTGCCAAAGTTGATCAGCTGTGGTAGCTGGGGGGTGTAATCTGGGTCAGTCGTTGAGCAACCATGGACCACATGTTTTCTATCGGCGAAAGATCTGGAGAGCGAGCCGGCCAGGGAAGCAATTCAATTTGGTGATTGACGAAGAACCTTTGGACAATGCGTGTCACGTGTGGTCGCGCATTATCCTGTTGAAATATGGCTGTGGCTCAGCCCTGAAGGTAAGGAAGGACAACTGGCTCCAACACCTCGGAAATGTAGCGCTGGCTGTTTAAAGTGCTGGCAATGCGTACTAGAGGAGTGCGAGAGTAATATCCAATACCACCCCATACCATAATACCTGGTGCAGGACCAGTGTGGCGGTGCATAACGCAGCTGGTCAGCATCCTCTCTCCACGGTGTCTCCAGACTCGAATCCGACCATCGTGGTGTTGCAAACAGATGCAACTCGTCAGTAAAGACAACTTTATTCCATTCTGCCGCCCACATCCTTCTTTCATTGCACCATTGGCGGCGGAGACGTCTGTGGTTCTGCGTCAAGGGCAGAACAAGCAATGGACGTTTTGTGTATAGACCACTCTGCTGTAAACGACGTCGAATGGTACGCGCAGACACTGAATGATGTGTTACAGACTCAATGTGCTGTGCTATGGTTCGTGATGTGACTGAGCGATGCGTCACTGCCATGCGCACAATTCGCCTGTCCTCACGTGAAGTGGTGCACTGAGGTGGATGCGATCGACCACGTCGGTCCGTCGTACCTTCCTGCATCCAACGGTCATATATCCGCATTACAGTTGTTTGGTTTCGTCCAACACGTTTACCGATTTCCCAGAAAGATAATCCACAATCTCGGTAGGCCACTATCCTTCCTCTGTCGAACTCAGATACTTAATCAAAAGCTGATCGCTGTTTTGTACGAGACATAACTGATCGTTTTTTGAAAAAAACACAATTGCCCAACTTGAAGTCGTCGAAATTTCCAAGCCTTAAATAGTGCTTTGAGGTGGCGCCACAGATGCGCGTGATGTGTGTCTGCGCTGAAATTCTAATCATTTCCTCTAATCGCTCTCTAATCATTTCCTATCTCACCTCCGCTAATGCATGTTATAATGTCATTTTCATGCTTCCTTCAGGGTGTTGCATTTACGGTGACCAGCAGTTTAGCTTGACCTCTACGTAGAGTAGAAACAAAACAAAGTATGTTTTGTAAGGCCAAAAGATAGCTCTATTCAATAAAATAGAAAGCAAAAATATCTGCCTTGTCCGAATTTGGTTAGTTTCAACGTGTTCGGATACCTTAACACTGGAAGTGTGCAACCGGTGGGTGCTCATTGTAGAATGCTTGCATTGTACGGTGACACATGACTTCGTGGGGAGAATATTTAGCGATGGTTGACAGAAGACATGAGATTTGCCGCTTCCTGGTCAGGCGTACAAAGTTGCGACTAAAAGCTGATTATACACATTGACACCGGAATCAAGGGAAATCTACATCGAAACATTCGAGAAGTCGCAAATGAGTTAAACGTTTCCATCGGTTATGTTCTGAACTGGTTCAATGATCAACTGACATCGTTCTTCGCGGACCGAATTCGTAACCTTCCTAAGTAATGGGAAGCCTGCCTAAACACCATGGGTGATTTATTTTAAAAACTTTGCATGCAACTTGCTCATTAAATACTGTTGTTTCTATCTATGTGTTTGTCTCATTTTTGTCACTACTCGTCTTATGGATACATGTCCAGGATGACTTTCATTTGAACACCCCTTATATATACATTAGTGGATACGTTTTTGTTCTCTAAATGATGTAGTTTCCATAAATGTGAGCGAATTATTCAGTTTTCAAAATCTTCGAATGAATTTTTTTCATCATTTTTATTTAGTCTGGGGCAGATTTAAAAATATCAATTCTCTACCCATGGTAGGGTGTTTACCCTTCTATTATAATCATGTTAGGAATAAAAATGGATTCGGCGCTAATAAAAAATGATATCTAATTAAGAAATTTCGGGTATAGTAAACAAAATATGAATATACTGGATGATTAAAAAAATGACAATACTCGTAAGATTATTGGAACCAAATAAAAAGTTATTTTCAAATTCCTCTTGCAATTTTTATTCCTACCCTGTTTTATTCCTTTCTGTGCTTGCCCTGTTCGTAAGCAAAATATACAATATAGCTTCCTAGAGCAAAATCCTTAAGATTTTGTCAAAATCCATGCCACTGTTCAACAACAAGAGGATTATTGTGTATGAACTTTATATTTCTGAGCTACGGCAATTTAATAACTAAGATAAGTGAAATTACTACAATCGGCAAAAGTGTGACATTTTTAATACTGATACGAGTATAACAAGGAGCTTTTCATACAAAGAAGTATATTAGAGTCGATAATTTAACATGCTTTATTTAAACCCGGATGCTATGCATTTACCTTTATTTGATTTATTCAGTTAAACAATATTCCAAATTATATTAGCATGTATTGAATTTAATTGATAGAATTTGTATCATGCAGAATTAATTTCGTGCTATTTTTATCATTTAAGCGATATGAGTGCCAGTGAATAAATTGATCTTAAAGGATTTTAGTAGCAGTAATGTTTTATCAAAAAAAAAATCATTTACAAACTTAGATTTTTTTAAAGGATTATTGCTATAAAGTTCATCTAAAAAAAAAACTAATTACTTTAAGACATGTTCAAACCTTCTTATTATCTGTATTTATGTTATTTTTTTTAAAAAAAAGTACTTCAGCTTTCTACTTCAAATTGCAAGATCAATCGCCAACAGCCTTAAAAAAATTTAGAATACTGTTAATTGAGATCAAACTAATCAAAAAATTACTTGAGTGTTTGTATCATTCATATGCATTCTTGTACTTAAATTAACGATTATAAATTATTTTTCACCCTTCCCCTTGGAAAGTACTACCTATTTTATTGCATTACCACTTCATTTTTTAAAAAGAATAGCCCTAGTTATAAAACATCCAATATATATATATATATATATATCTATAGTTCTTGGCATTAAGTGCACAAATTTTTGCTTTATTTTTACTTATCGCTTAGGCTTATTTAAGTCACTTATCGCTTACTTAACTTAGCAACTTATGGCTTACTTAAGTCAAACTACTCTCACTTTCAGCCAACTGCAATGATGTCGAACTTTCCATCTACGACGGCTACTCTAGCTTCAGCTTTAATCCGGAGATCATCAAGAAGTACTGTGGTGACTTGAAGTACTATAAGAATGTGGAGGAGCGCACTCAGATGTCGAAACGTAATCGTCTCCTTGTGAGGTATGTTGAAATTGTATATTATAACGTAAAACTAGAAGCAACAGATTTAAAGATAAAGACGGATGTATTTATTTTTTCTGTACTCTTATTTGTAGATTCCTTAATAAAATAAATAAGTTGTCTTGAATTTTCACGGAGGAAAACAATTTATTAGTTAAAAGGAATTAAATCCTGTTTCAAAAACGTTACTTTAAAAAACTTAAGAAAAAGAATATAAATCGGTGGTGATGGTGGGGGAGGGGGTGAATAAATATTCTGACTAATCCTAACTTTGAAATTGTTAAGCAGTTTAATCGCTTAGAGTCCTTTTATATTTATATAAGATTCTGTTTTTAATTTTCATGCCCTGATTAGAAGTAATTCTTTGCAAAAATAAAAACTACAACAAATGCATTATTTTTTCTAAAAAATAAATTATAAAGTGCTTAACTGAAATTGTTTAGTGTTACAATTTTAAATGATTCTTCAAGTAAATATCTATTTATCTAAATATCATGATGGCGAATTTCGATATTAAGGAGTGTAAAAAAATTATTTATAAAAATTCTTAAATGAATATATTTAAAAAATGCATTATTATTGACTTTAAAAGCCATGATATTATACTTTTGAAATAATAGTACTAATAGGAAATAATTATATGCATTAAAAGAAAAAATGTACGAATAAATAATGAAGTAAATATTTGTTTTGTTTGTGAGATGAAATAAAGCGAAATGATCATTTTTTTTTTGTTTATTTTCGTTTGATTCAACGTTGTTCAAGAGCTAAGCAATGGCTAATGGTGATTGACCCTTTAACTTTAAAACATAGTAAGAGAGAGGAGAGAGAAAATTATGATAACGTTGCACTATGAAGCTACGCTAGGGCTGTTAGTAAACTTAACTTTGAACTTCGGTGAAGTGACGAGGACGAAACCTGAGTTAGTAACCCCCCTCACCTAACTACCACAGTGCGTCAATGGGAGGACACTGAACCTCGACATATTTAACGTGCATCCTCTAGACGGCGGGTTAAAACAGAGAAAAGTACAAAAAGGCTTACTTTACAAAGAGTACTCCCTCCCCCTGTTAGTTATACATCACACCTTCTTAAGGTATTATTATCCGATTGAATCTCTATCTAGAAATATCCCTCTATCCCAGCATTTCTCAAACTGTGGGGCACACCCCTAGGGGGCCGCGATATTTCTACAAGGGGGCGCCAGCATATCGAAAAATTGAAAACAAAAAAAAAGATTTTTTTAAAAATTTTCATTTACTGAAAATAAACAAACAAAATACATTCTGACATAATAAAAAATAAAATACCCATTTACACTCATTGCACAATGTGTTTTATAATTTATTTAACTATAATAAATTAAGAACAAGTTTCAGAATTAGCAGTGACCCCAGGGGCTTGTCATATAAAAAATTATATACAAAAATTAACGTTTATCTTGATAATTAGTACGATTTATAATTAATCCCTTATGATATCCGAATACGTTTGGAAAAGTGATTTTTCAAAAGCGTATAAATGGATAATATTTATGATATTTAGTGTCCCTTAGATTAAAAAATGTATATAAAATTGTTTTGAGAATATTATTAAAATAAAAAATTATTTAAGTACAATATTTTGCCAAAAAATGAACATAGAATGACCCATTTTCAAAATATTCTCCTTTTGTGAAAAATGCTTCTATTATAATATTTTGCCTGTATATAGCTCAGACCTCTGTACAGAGGCTCAACTAGAATTTTTGAAATTTATTACTTAGAAGTGGGTTTATCCATGTTTTACGACAACAGAGGGGAGAAATTTTAAGAAAAAAACGCCGATAATTATTTCAATGGGTTTTAACTCTGAAAAAAATGTGAATGTTTCAAAAAAATAGTTCAGACTCTCTAGAGAAGTCTTTACTTTATATAAGCACACACACACACACAAAATATTATTGTTATAGAAGCATTTTTTATAAAAGGAGAACATTTTGAAAAAAGGTTATTCTAAGTTAATTTTTTGCCAAAATATTGTATTTAAATATTTTTTTTTGTCAAAATGTCCTTAAAACAATTTTATACATTTATTCTAATCTAAGTGACACTAAATATCATGAAAATTATCCATTTAAGTGCTTTTTTAAAATCACGGTTCCGAACTTAGTCGGATACCTTAACTGCCGATTAAAAGTTACACGATTCGCTCCCCAATGCCATCATTATCCACGTAGGTGAGCGTATGTGATGTATGGGGCGGGTGAGAAGAAAAGGAATAAATAAACAAATTCTCTGAAATAAGTAAATCCTTTGCAAACAATGTTAAGGGGGGTTTTTTTTGCATTACAAAGCCTTCGGAATAAATTTATGGATAGCAATGCACAGAAAGACATATATATGCGTCTGAGGCAATTAATGGTTTGGCTGTTCAAGACATTTATATACGCCGAGAGGTTAAAGCATTATTGTAGCTTTAGCGTCAAGTTATAGTATCATTGAATTCAACACATTGTTATTGTATGGGGGTAGGTGATGAAAAGTTTGGTTGTATATTGGGTCGCCAATATTGAGAGTTTGAGATGTACTTCTCTATCATATTCATTTTCCAAGATTTTCCTTAGGGGAACCAGGACTCGAACTAATCTGGCCATTGAAGCTCACGACCTTTTCAGTCCGTATAATGTGCATTTTAATCACATACTGTCTCAAAAGAATTTTTTTTAAATACATGTTTGATGAGATTTATGCGTTATTATGCGTTTATCTTCTCGTTCTAAGTTTTATCTCTAAGACGCATTTTTTACCGTACTTTTAGAATTCTGTCCAATAGAAAATGAATGAGAACCTAATTGAAGAATTGAGAACTTCTCTGAATAGTCAGGCAGGAGGCCTGTTCTCAGGCTGAGAACAGGCCTCTGAATAGTCAACACAGTTTAAGTCTTGTGTTCGTTTATTTTTGAAGCATCAGAGAACGTGTTTTGTGTTAAATCCATAACTTAAATCATGTATCAGACTTAATTTCTTAAAAATAATTGAAAGTACTACCGTATTTTTATATTAGTTTAAGTTACTTTTTGCCATTTTATCACTCTTTTAATTTAAAAACAAATCTTGGGGATGATTCATCACATAAGGCAGTTCAAATAGAAATACAGTCGGACCTCTATATAACGAAGTCGCTAAATCCCGAAAAAAAGTTCGTTATATGGAAAATTCGTTATATAGAGGTTTATCTCTTTTAATATACTTCATATAAACCCCATAAAACAATTTTTAAATTCATAAACACTATATATTAAAAAAAGTAATTATTCACACCTTTTTTAAAATTTATATATGTTTATTTTATATATCTTACCCATAAAAAATAAAGAAAGAAAGAAAAACTGCAAGGAAAACAAGAAAAAACAATGTCGAATGTGTCACTGTTTTTTTCAATATCAAGAAAATAATTCAATATTAAAATTAATGAATTTTAAGGACATTTTCTAAATTAAAGCATACAAGTAATATTAAACATACATTATTTTATAACTAGAACTCGGGGACACGGGACAACTCCACTGAGTGTGAAAGAGGATATCGAAGATGTTTCTAATAAACTGGACAATAGGGGTTAAAGGTTGCACTTCTTGGATAAAACGTCCAGAACTCTATTTCTCTCGGCGAGTTAGAATCTAATAAAACCAGTTCTAGGTTTATGACCACCATAAAATGTGTTAAATAAAGAATAACTTGAAATGTTCAGAAATAGTTTAAAAACAGGGAGGAAAAAAACAGAATCACAAAAGAAAAAATTCGTTATATAGAAAATGCACTTCGCTATACAGAAGTTATTTTACAAAGAAAATCGTGAAATGTTCAAGGTTCCAGGAAAAAGTTCGCTATATAGAAAAATTCGCAATATAGAGGTTAGACTGTATATTCAATGATTTCTTAGTAGACCATGAAAAGGTACACACACACCCTGTTATAAATTATTATTTAAAGTTTCTTTCTGCCACATACCTATTTCAGCCTTATTCCTTTTAAAAAATAGATTCAATACTCTTTAACCTTTGCTTGCATCGAACTAATCCATTTGAAGCAACTCAAAAGTACCAAATTTGGAGCATCCGAACTCAATTTGAGCAATAAGTGTTTCTATTCCAAGAAGCTCGTTATTAATTTATTTTCCTTTTGACAGATGTTTAACGAAATATGATTCATAGCTTTATAAATTAAATTAAGATGTGGCTTGAGATTCGGGTTTTAGTAAAGAACGTAATAATATAAACTTATATTCTGTGACATACGTATCATATTGTGAAATATATGGGCAAAATTTCATATTCAAAATAATATCGCTGTATAGTTTATTATATTGTTACGGAGCTGGAAATATCTTGTTTACAACTTAGTCAAAACCGGACTCAGTTTGAAATTATCAGGCTCCACAACAAAGGTAGAATAGAAACTTTATGTAGATGGTTAAAAGATTTTACATCAGTACTTATACGTAATGGGTCTGTCGGAGTGAAGAGAGGCGTAGAGAAGCAATCATTTCTCTAGTTGATTATGAAGGAGTCAAAAAGTCTGAAAAATCTGACATTTCTCGCCGTGCAGGCCATTAAATACCCTGCCTCGTTACATTGAAATAAATCCTCGCTGTAACTCTCTTTTGCGTTCCCTTACTCATTTCCATGGAAACTTCTCTGTGGTGCAATACTACATTTAAAAGAGTTTCGAGTTCTTTGACCTGTTGTTTTTCAAAAATTCCTCCTTTCTGCGGAACTCGTCGATTTCATGTCAACAAGGGCCAAAGCAAAAATTACTGAATTTAAAGATAGAAGACTGCTTCCCTTCAATATTAACTTCAAAATAATTATGTCATTCGATTTATTTTGCTATGATAAACAATTTTAAGTAAAATATGTCTAGGATCCATTAATATTTTGCATGCGTGTCAAAATATTAAAATTAGTTATTTCTTTAAGAAAAATGTTTCAAAATAATTTTGTTTTAACTTTATTTTAATTGCTATAATGAACAAGTCAAAAGGAAAAGATATCCAATTTCGGCACCTTTTTTTGAAATACCGACCTTTTATTGAAGTTAAAGATAGAAGACTTCTTCTCTCTTCAATATTAAATCCAAAATAATTATACCATTCAATTTATTTTGCTATAATAATCAGTTTTAAGTAAAATATGTCTATAATCCATTAATATTTTTCAGGCGTTTCGAAATATTAAAAATAGTAGTTATTTCTTTAAAAAAAAATGTTTCAAAATAACTTTGTTTTAACTTTATTTTGATTGTTATAATGAACAAAATCGAAAGGAAAAAATATTCAATTTCGGCACCTTTCTTTTAAATATAATTCACAAGTAAAGAGTTAAGTGGAACTAAGTAACAAATTGAGGTACTTTGTACTATACACTGTCCCCTAAAGAAACATATCCTATTCTTAGAAGCTACATCGAAATTAAGACACGTTTCTTCCGTATTGATTAAATGTCTCAGGATCCGTAGGTGGTTATCTGTTTCCTACAGAAGCCTTAACAGGGAAAGATAACAATCACAAAAACTCTCAACAGTTCCCTCTACGTACAAAGAGTTACATCCAGTAAAATATTACGAGTAGATTTTCCACACGAGAACATATCCTCTTGTTGATGTCTTTACTTTCTTACGGTGAATATCATTTACAGGCCAGTTACGGAGGATTTGAGCCGGTCTTTTCGGAGTAGCTGTAATCCGTAAATGATTACGGCTTTTCTGGTATTTTATAGGAAAAGATAAAACTCTGTAGCTGTGTTCTAATGCAAATGAAAGACTGTTGAAGAATGTTCATGGGGAAAGAAATTTAAGAGATTTAAAATGTTGTGTTAGAAAATCTTCCACTAAAACTCTAAGAGAACTAAAATTTATTTAAAACAGAGTATACAAAATTATTATATTCTAGAATGGTGTTCTGTGTTAATAGCGTCTCATACTTTTGTCTTTAACTATATTTCTTCAACAAATTATCCTAATTGTATAAATAAGGTACACTATACCTAATATTTTCATTGTTAAGAGGTCTCAGGGGTGCTAATTTTGACTCGAGGGGTGAAAATTTAAAGAATTTTTTAACAGGTTTAATTCTTTTAAATTTAAATTAAATAATTCGAATCTTTCACACATTATTTACAAGGAATTGCAGCTTCAAAAAAATGTTTGAAATATAATCATAATTTTAAAAATTATAAGTATATCAAAATTCATTAATGAATATTAAGTAATTTTTGCGTTGCGTACGCAATTTTCTAAAATAGTAGCCTATGATGTATAAAACTTTATCGAATTATAAAATGCATTATACTCTTTAAACCCTACATCGTTTAAGAATATATCTTTTATATTTCAAAATATTTGAAAAATATTGAATTTTTTTTAAAAAAAATTTGAAAAAGTAACTTTTTTATCTTTTAAAAAACATAATTTATTATTCTATTTATATACAAATACTACAGTGTAATAAGGATACATTTAACTTCATTAATCAACTTATAGCTAGCAATTAAAGCTACTATTTTAGAAAATGGTATTCGCAACGTAAAACTTAAATAATATTTCTTATGGAAGTGCTTCTTATTTTCGTATGCTTATGATTTTTAAAATTATGATTATATTTAAAACATTTTACACTTTTCTGAAGCCCCATTCCCTTATAAATAATGTGTAAGAGATTCGAATTATTTAATTTAAATTTAAAAGAACTATACCTATTTGAAAATTGTTTATATTTTCAGCCCTCTAGAGAAATTTAACACCCCTGAGACCTCTTAATTAAGGACGGATATGTGGCAGGGTTGGTTAGGCGCTGGCGCTGTAGCCCCCAAGTTTGCGGGTTCGACTCCGTCCCAATTCGGTGGATTTTCATGATAAAAAAATCGACAGCGCTCATGTCGTAGTATGTTAAATATCCCTTTGGCTTGGGCGCATATATATGTATGACTTAAATGACAGTTGATTTATATTGTCCTATACGTAATGTTTTGTGCAAAATATCTGCAATTAAATACCAATTTAGATGTGGGATTTATATTTTATATTCAAGAAAGAAACCTGAAAATTTATATTTTAGAAAACACTTATTTTAACATCTTTTTTATATCTTCAGTAATTTGTATTTCATATTATGAAAAAATATAATTTTGTGACACTGTTTAGGAAAAATATGGTACGATTCCGAGAATAGCCTATAGGTTGCTAAATGGCTATTTTGATAAAAGTATAATATTTAAAGACAGAGCTGTCCTATAGTTAAATTAATAACTTTGATATTTTATTTTGGCAAGCATATTATGGTATAGAAGGGATTCTTTACTCTTACCTCTTTTTTGGTACTAATCAAATTTTAACAAATTAATTCAACTGATTTAGTTATTCAATAAAGTTATAGAAGGATTTTGGAATTATGTGCATGTCGTTTTTCTCGAATTGTCTGTTATTTCAAATTTCTGAATAACTTATTTTTCTCTTGATGAAGTAATTCCTTTTATTATTGTTAAAATTTCAATAAATACTGAATAGGGCTTCATTATCTAGAATCTAAGCATCTTTCAAAAATTTTATCTGTAGTGCTCATTAGCATAAATAATCAATACCCTTAAAATCATTAAATTTAATAGTTTGTAAGCAAACACTGAGAACTATGAAATAAGAGTACCCATTGGTAATGATACCTCAAATAAGGTATGATTTAAGACCTGTAATGTGTGTGACTGTACTCTTAAATTCGTTCAACGAATGAAACAATTACGCTCTCTCCATAAAGCTGAACTTTCTAAATTGATGACTTATTTGTTTACAGAATCGCTATTAAATAGAACGGTGGTATTATTCAGTAGGCTATCAATTATTGGAGTTACTGAATATTGTCAAAAGATGGCTCTAAAGTTACTTACATTGTCTGCATTTTAAATTATGAACTAGTAAAAAAAAAATCACTAGTACATTTTGAAAGTAGAATATTCTGCATATTATTTAAAAATTTTACTGTATTATTCGTAAAAATTTATGCTGTAACCATCTTCTAAAGTTTGTTACTTTATGGTTAAATCTAATTCAGGCATTAAATAATTGTGTGTGATAATGGTAAGAAATTAACTTGGGGGAATATTTTTCTTGGTTGGTTAAAATAAGAGTTTACTGCTTTTTCTAAAATCAGATTTTTTAATTGGAATTTATTTTACATAAAAGGAGAGTTAAAACTCATAAATTCATTTTTGGTACAGAATAAAATTACATATTTTCCCAGTTATTTATTGTATTATTGAACTTAATTAAGAATTAGGGGTGAAGTTTTTTGACCCGTAAAACAGCAAAAATATTTATTAAATCATTATTTACGAAATAATTTATTAAAGTTATTCATTTCAAGCCTGAAGAGATGTATAGCATTTAAAATGCTTAGAAATAAGTTATTTTTTTTATATTTCGTAAACTGTGGAGTCTGTAAAAATTAAATAATGCAATTGCTAGTATGTTTCAGGGAAAAAATTAATTTGGATGTACCAAAGTCCCATTATCTTTCTTTGCCTTAATTACTACAAATTCAAAGAAATCTTAAAAGATATTTAGCACTTGGTAACAATGGGCTACTCATGAGGTCCAACTCAGATTCTCTCCAACTCAGATTTTTTTTGCCGTCCTGCCAAATTGACACTTTGAGGTAGAACAACTCCATTCTGCAGCAAACAAACATCACTACTAAATAGTATACAAATAGCCAATGAGAAAAGGAATAGGAGTTGTTGTTTTGTAGACATTATAATCACACACACACGCTAGTGATTTCCTCAATTATATATAGTCGCTTAGCTATTATAAGATATTGGAGGATTTATTTGGCGAATTTTAGAAGTTGCATCTTCTTTAATATAAGTACTCATTCTTTCTCACTATTTATTTTGTCTTGTCCACTCGTCGCGTAATCAGCTCTAACGTTAAATTAATAAAAATGAGTTATTTAAAAATATATTGGTCATTATTTCGTATCCGACTTAATGGAGTTTTTATCACTACCCACCCCCTCACCGAGTGCCTGGTTAATAAACGTGATTTCCACCTCAGCCAACATGAGGAGGAGGTACCACGATAACTTATACCTAAATTATGACTTCTTATAATGTGTTGGAATATCCGAATCACACAGTGGTGTTGGTCAGTTTCTTAGAAGGAAAAGATACGTCATTCAAGACAGTTAACTATTAGTGGCATGGATCCACACGTTACAGTATAAGTTATTATTTGACGTACATACATGAGGAAGAAACTGTTAAATATTCTACACAGTATCTACAGTTATCCGTTCAGTATTATCCTTTAGATAACCAGTTCTTGTCCCTTTAAAAAAATTAAGAACTGTATCTACCTTCCAACTTTTCATTGCAGAATGAAAAGCAAATTTTCTGACGTGAAGTAAAATCTTCATGTGCTTTATCACTTTGTTTACACATGGTGTTGTTGATGTTTCTAATTCCACTTTGATCAACGGTGCCAGATTGAGGCCCTCTAAATTTCATCGTTGCAAGGGGCTAATTATTACATATGTGGTGGTGTGATATCAATATAAACCAGTAATAGCCAACACGCGACAACGATCCTTTTGGCGTGGTGGCTAAAATACTCATTTTTGGAGCAGAAGGTGCTCAGATCGAATCTTCCTTCACATATGTCGTTAATCTCAACTTTGAGCGTTACACAGGTAACAGTACGATTTGGCTCGGTTCCACTCCAAATTTGATTGAGAACACCCTGAGAATGGTCAGGAGCTTCCTACCTCTCTTCCCCTTACACGAATCTCTTGAGAGGACTTGCGACTCGACGAATATTTAGAGTGCCTCCATGTGTTAGATGTTGACTTTTCATTTACAAACATCCCTGCCTTATTTCCGAGAACCCAGATGGCACAGTAGTCAGCATCACTAACCACTTTACCGGATTTGCAGCTTACACGTGATAAATAGTTTAATCAGGGTACGATATATTAACATGTTCCTAAGAATACATAAAAACGAATATTAGTACTGGTTTATAAATAAACACCAGGTACTCTTTATACTTGGAATTAAAAGGTCATAAATTAGAAATAAATGGGAAATCTCGTCACAGCAAATCCACAAGCATAATATTCTAAAAAGAAACATTAATGGAAAGAGAAGTATTGTAAAAGGGAATAGATTCCTCCTCTCCCTCTTAAATCTCTTAACCTGAATCTATTAATCAATCCCGGAATGTTCCGAGACTTTGAGATGAAATTGTTGATCCTCATGTTAAATCATTTATCATCGAAATACTTGATTCACTTATTTTAAAGTGTGTGCGTGTGTGAAATATCTGACGGAGTAAAAAAGCTTAAGTCGACTGGAATTTTGACTACCGCAGTAATTAAATTTATTGGGAAGAAATCTCCAGGCATTGGTTCAGTTAAATATTTCGAGGACAACTATGAAAAGCAAAAATAGTTTCTATCTTACTTGAAGATCAATAAGCGAACTTGGAATTCGTTTTTGATAGAAGCTCTTAATGACTTAAGCATAGCTCTCTAGATTTGATAGAAGCTTTTAATGACGTTGAAATATCGTATTTATATTTATCTTGCATTCTTATATGGCATTGAAAAGAACCCCATTTTAAACTCTTTTCTTAAATTTATTTGTACAAAACATTTTTTCCCTTTTTTTTTATATAAATCGTACAATTAATTAAAACTTTTCGAAATGAAATTGTTTTCCAAAATAAATATTTAAAATAAGAGATATGACAATTATAGAGGGAATGAATCTTAAATTATTTAAAAGATAAAATGTCTCAAAGGTATTAAGTCGGTTTGATACATAACCCAACTAGTGAAGAAGAAAATTAAACTCGATCTAAGAAAAAATGTTAATCTGGGAAGTAAAAAGAATCTTATTGCAATGTAAGGTTGTAAAAGGGTTGATTGAAAATAAAATTTCATTGCATTTAGAAATTTTTCGTGTAACAGAAACAAAACTAAACTTCTGTCGTTACTACCATGGTACTTTTATCAACCAACTACCCCCTACCCCCCAATTTCGTCTCAAACTAAAATAATTTGAACAACCTGTACAACATATTTATAATACACTCAACTCTTTTTTTGCACGGTAGGTACGTTTTTTAGAAAACTGTTAAAAAAAATCACGTAAAAGCATACATGCGACACATGGTAAATTTGAGGATATTTTCCACAATTTTAAAAAGTCGTGAATGATAAAAAATCTCTAAATATTTTCCAAAAAAATCGTCCATAAAAAGTAATAATGAACTTCATGTTAGATATTTATAAAACAGAAACAATTATTTTTTATTACAAAATAAATTAAAATTAGTATACAGTGAAAACTCAGTATATAAGTACGTATAACATATAAAACTTCAAATTGAAATTAGGAATACAACTATTAATCGCTACTCGATAACAAGCGTGCACGTTTATTAACAACTGAATTAAAAATGCTATCTCAGTTGTACGTCAGATATGTCTAGTACAACTGACGATTTTTGATTCAAATGAGGAATTTAGTTCGTCATTAAAGGCCTCATTTTTTTTTTTTTTATTAGCGGCTATTTTTTGGTTTCTCAAGTTGCTTGTATAATAAATGATGATACCCTGCTACACAAAACTGGTGATTACGTTGAAATTTTAATGCACGCTCTATGTCAGGATTATGAGTAAGAATATGTTCCATACTAGTATCGAATTTCAAGCCCTCGCGAATTAACTCAGCTATTAATAACTGAACTTTACCTTCGGCTTCGTCTCATTATTGACTTTTTTATCACATAAACTGTCATAAATTCGATAAAATCTTCCTCATCCTGTGGGCACCAGTTCCCAAATTTTTTAAATTCGTGCTAGAACAAAATATTCGCGTAAAAAAAATCGTTAAATTCGTGTACCGTATTATTTCAAAATAGAGTAAAAAAGATTGGGTGTATATATGTATATGTGCTCACCATGTGTAAAGGGTCTGATGTGTGTTACATTTATCTTCAATTGGCATAATGTGTTAAACTTGAAGAGTGGGAAACTAACTCAGATGTAGTCCTCGTTACTTGAACGTAAAGCAAAATCGCTACAGCTCCTGTAGCTCTCAAGTGTGACGTTAATAAACAAGGAATTAACCCATATATATGCTAAAAGTGTTTCGAAGCCAGCTTTTTTCTTTCAAATAGAGTATTGTATACAGATACTAAAATAAATATAGTACTTAATTTACACAGAAATATTTAACCGTAATATTCTGGAATTAAATAACAATATCCTTTATGAAGAAGCTATTTGTCTTTTTACTACGCGTTAAGCTCTTCAAATGTAACGCCGATATAAAATGCTTGTTTTATTTTAGTGGTATGTTCTTTTCTAAAGCTTTGTGTGACTTGGTCTCATTTTGGCTTAACATTCTAAGCTGAAGTCTCAACATAATAAAATAAATGCAATACGCGTTGGACAAGTGTAGTAATAAAAATATTAAACCAGCATGTGAAACAAGATTTACGACTCGATTAACTTAATCTTAAAAAGTTTTTAGTGTTAAGTAAGACAGAGAAAATAAATTTCTTTTTCAACAGTAAATCAATTCAGACTACATTTATGAGGAAAATAACAATAAGTATTTTAATAAACGTATTTCAAAAGCTGGGAGGACTAATATTATAGTAAAACGCAGTTATAATTGCAGTTGAAGAAAAATAACACCCATCTTTACGTTAGATATATTTTTAAACGAAATATATAATACTTTAGTTCCTATCAAACTCGCATAAAAATTTTAATAAGCAATAAAAAGGTATATTAATAACACTACAAATGTATCATACTGCAGATTTGATTCACCTTTTAAAGGACTTAAATAATATGCAATGAGTATGCGTATTAATTGCGAAACGGTTTTACTTCTGTCGTCTGTGTTGTATTTAACGCATCCAGCAGTTTATTTCTGCAGGAAATAAATCTCACCTAAGCACATCAAATACTTCTCGTAATTTTGAGCTGTGGTCAGATTACGAGATCGACATCTAAGCTGGGCCTCTAACTCTTAACATCCATTCCTCTAATACTGAGAAATTTGAGCCCAGACATTACACAAAAACATTTTGTGGTTTTAGGTTAAGTGGAAGAGATTTTACAACTAAATATATCTAGAACGTCCGCTGGTTTCGTTTCAACACCAAGGCAATTTATCATTATAAATAGCTGTTGTTTAGCAGAAGATAGTTCACTAAGTAGATATCATTAGTAAAACAAACTTTCTGAAGTAATGTCACACATTTATTTGCTCTTGAATACAGTATTATTGAGTTCACAGCGGAAATGAGTTAGTTATACTAAAATCATTGTGCTAAGGTGTTTCGTTACATAACATTTGCTAATCTGCTCATAAAAAAATTATTCGATTTTCCAACCTTGTGCACAGCAGACATCCGGAAACGATGGAAGGTCTAAGCCCTGATGAAATTACTAATTTGTTCTGAAAGCTTTCTGAAAATGAATAGGATGGTGGTCTCTCACTCTCAGCTGTGTTACTCTAATTTAGATTCCGATGAAGACATAAGATTGAGGGAAAGTGACTACGCAGAATCTGAAGAAAGTGCAGTGTAATTGATAATATTCCAGTAAATCCTGATATACTATATGTCGCTAAGGATGGCGCAGAATGGATACCGCATAATAGTAATGTTCCTGGCAGATTTTCGACAAAGCAGTGGTCCAACAAGCTTCACGAAACATAATGACAACGTCAGTTTTTTATGATATAAAGGGTCAAAAAGTATAATAATTACATGAAAAAATATTTAAGTGTTTTAAAACTAAACCCTACTGAACAGAAGTCCTGCAATTATTTAGTTATTACAACTATTTTACATATTTATATCCTGGTGTCGAAACGACACCGTGGAATTTCAAGGGTAATCGAAATCTCGGACGTTTTAGTGTTTAACTGGTATAAAAAAAGATTCGTTGATACTTCTTATGCTGCTTTTAAGGGATATATTTCAAACAAAACACACTAATTTGTGCAGCAGTTAGCCTGATTACAGAAATATCTCAAGTTAGAGATTATGATCTGTGTAAAGATAAAGTGGATAAAATGGTATTCAACTTTCGTTTGATTCAAATACGCTATGATGTGAATATTAGGAGATAGAGGTACAAGAAGAGAAGTCATCTTCATCATTTAATCATCCTTCAAACTTTCAAATTCCATTCCTAATAACTTGGAAGCAGCTCTCAACGATTTTAAAAGTAATAAAAAAATTGATTCAATGTATTAAGATGACTAAAAACAGCCTTAACGAAATTTGATGTAAATATTTATTTGATAGCCTCAGAAGATATCCATACATATGCTTATTAAAACAGACTAGAAAAAAATGACCAAAACTTTTAATACAGTTAATACTTTTAAATTTTGGGGAATATACCGACAATTGATATGATATAAAATTGGACAATAAGCAGAAGAAAGAAGATTTCTAGGAGTTCGAATTTTCAGCAAAATGATCATAACACCCGGTCTCTTAAGCAAATTTCATTTAAAGGATAAAGCTGTTTGTTCAACCTGCAATAGAATCAATGATTTGGATCATATTCTGTTAACTTGTGTAAAATGTACCAATCACAGGAATGATCTCTCGATATACTATCACCTTCAAAAAACTTTAAAAAAAAGCAGTATTAAATAAATGCAGATGATGAAATACTTTGAGAGTGATTGATTGGAGAAAATAACTTTTAAAAAAGGGATAATAGCCTCTATCCTTCCTCGTCATCATAATCATTTCGTATGATTGTGATCAGGAGGTAATAGACTTTGTTGCTTCATATCCCAAAAAACCCGTAACTGTAACTGTAAATGTAAGATGGCTAAAAGTATTGTGTCTTATCATGAATTCCAGTCAATGATTTCTGAGTTTCAAACAATTTTGGCATGTGAATGTATCAGCTCCATCAGAAATTTCCACGCACACACACCCTGTAGTTATTGTGTACACAATTTTACGTTTGTTCTCCATTGCATTTTTATAACTGCTTACATTTTAAGGAACACATTGCTTAAGACCTTTTCTTCGAGGTAAAAATAATTTAAAATTATATAATTGTATAACAAAATAAGCAAAATTGTATAGTTCAAACTTTTTTTTTATCTCTGGTGCCACTAAAAAGGGGCTGATACATATAAAATACGTCGAAGTTCAAAGATCTCCCATTGGCGTAGTGGTGTGGAAGTTTTGAGAGTCGGATGCCTTCTCAGGTATCGTCTTCGTCACTTACCGAAGTTCATAACTAAGAGTTTCGTCACCAATAGCCCTAGTGCAGCTCAAAGTTCAACGTTAATAAAAAATCAAATCAAATTTATTTTTTTCCACATCAATGTTAAAACAAAACAGATATAATAATTTAATTAACTTGTCCAACAGACTTTAAGAGGAGTTATTTTTTTTTAATTTTTCCTTTTCTTTATTTAAAGGTTCAAGTCCAAAGTGGGAGCTGATCAGAAAGGTGATCCTTCTAAGATCATTGGATTTAGAATGGTCTGGACCGCTGTTGCGTTCGAGTTCAATGGTAAGCAAGCAGGAATTATTTTTTCTGATTTTTTTAATACTTATCCTAGATTGGCAGATTATCTCAACATAAAAAAAATAAATATTCATCAACTTTTTCATTTCATTTTTAAATTTCTTTAGTGAATATATTCTACTTTTGCAGTAAGACTTGCTTCTAACTTTTAGCAGGCTTTTTTTAAAAATAATTTACTTATAAACCAATGAATAAATAAGACGTTATTTATTATACATCTTTGTTGTTGTTGCTTATGCCGCCTGATTGATAGTAACATCAGACCAAGGTCCACGAAATTTATAGCGGCTAAGGGCTAGAATCTTACGCCTGTCGTTAGCTTTAATTTTGCGCACCATGCAGGTGACAGTACGATTTTGCTCGGTTACACCCCAATTTCGAAAAAGAACCCCCTGGGAATGGTCAGGGGTCCCCCATCTCTCTTCCCCTTCCACCAACCTCATGAGAGTACTTACGGCTCGATGGCTATTTAGAGTACACCCATGCCGTGAAGGCAATATACATTTAAAAACATGCATACCTTCTCCGGGATTCGAACCCGGGCCCTTTGTATTCATCAAACGTCTGTTCTTTTATATTATGCATTAAAATGCAATGCAGGAATGAAAAGAATTCCGTACATAGAGCAATCATTTAAAAAAAAAATTTTTTTTTTTTTTTTAAGTGGATATCTTTATATATATACTTCTTTTCTGTGCGTGTGTATGTGACTGAACTCCTCCTAAACGGCTGAACCGATTTTGATGACATTTTTTGTGGGTGTTCAAATGGATTCGAAAATGGTTTAGATTAACAATTCGGTCCCATATAGCAATTATTAAAAAATATTAATTAAAAACCTTAAAACGCATAATTGTTTTACCCTTTTATTGTTATTCCGCTAATTTCGCTGCAAAAAAAAAGAAAGAGGGGAAAAAATTTTGTTTTCTCACGGCCAATTATATTTGCGTGCCCGGGGGTTGGGAAAATCGCATTTATTTATTTATACCCTGGGATTAACCAAAAATATTGTGCATTCAATGGCTTACGAAAAATTCATTTATTGTGCTTAAAAATATCCTGTTATGAAAATAGTAGTTTTATTTTTTTTTTATCATTTAATTAAAATAATTTTATGTGTGTTTTCTATTAAATAGCTTCTACTATATTCAACTTAGTTATAGTAACTTTTTCCCACCAATCGATGGGTCGAATTGTGGTAATGTGATGACGTCAAATTTAATAACTTTTTATAAATTTTCATCAGAAATTGGTCAGTTTGGGTAACTTTTCAAAAAGCTTGAAATTTTGGATTTAAGACTGTTACAGGATAACTCTGTCGGGGCTTTAAATTATTCTATATTTTTTAAATATTTGATAATCTTCGATCTTTTAGTGCTTAGGATTATCTAACATACTGCGACATATTTCTCCCGTCAACGTAAAGATTGAGACTTAAATGTCATATTAATTAAATTTATATTTATTTTAATTATAAAAGAAAATAAAAATTAATTTTTATAAAATAATTAAAATATTTGATTTTTTATAACTAAAATAACTCTACACAAACTTTAATAACACTGTATTGATAATTTTCAACATATGAAGAAGGTAAACAGCATAGTAATTGTCAATTTTAACGATAAAAACTTAAATCATTTCCCTTACAAAATATTTTAATATTCTAAAAAAAAGTTTGAAATAAACTAAATATCCTTAACTATTAGTTGATTTTCCCAGTTTTAACAAACTCATTTATTTAAATATTGCTTATTTACGACATTTTGTCTTAAATATTCTTTTCTTTCTTATTCAAATATTAGAACACTGTCTGTACTGTATCCATTCTCTAATTGATCATTTTATTCTCAAATAATTCTTCATATAACTGATCATTTGATTCTCTGAATAATAGTCGCCTTAGTACAATAGAGATGAACCTCCAGTGACGGATTTAGGCTTAGGCGCGAGACCTGGGCCTAAGGCGGTAAATATTTAGAGGGGGCAAAAATTTTCGAAGCTGCAAAAATTTGAAACCGAATTTGTTTTTATCAACTCCAAGACCAAATTTTAATGCTCCTTTTCTTGCTTTGATAACCTCAAGATGTCGATATTAAATAGGTAGAATTATTTTTTTTTAAATAATTAATCGTGTAAATAGTAAAATTTAAGGTATCCGACTACGTTCGGAACCATGATTTTAAAAAGCTCATAAATGGATAATTTTCATGATATTTGGGTTCACTTAGATTGAATACATGCATAAAATTGTTTTCTAAGGACATTATGACAAAAAATTTTTTAAAATTTAAAATTTTTTGGCAAAAAAATTTAAATTTAAAAATTTTAATCCCCAAATGTTCTCCTTTTGAAAAAATGTTTCCCTATTGGTTTTTAATATTTTGCCTGTCCCAAACCAAAACCTCTGTACAAGGGGGGCTCAACTATGATTTTTTAAAAACTCACTTTATTTTTTAAGTTACAACCATTTTAAAAATTAATTTTGGGATATTTTTTTTTAAAATTTCTCCCCCCTATTTTCGTAAAACATGGGAAAAAACCGACTTCCGAGTTTTTCATTTCAAAAAATTTTTTGAGCCTCTGTACAGAGGAAAATCAGGAAAACATTAAAATACAATAAAACAAAAAAGAAACAAGGGAAAAAAAGAAATTTTAAGTTCTTTCCCTTTAAAATATTAATAGCAAATAATTTTTTTATTAAAACTAATTTTAAACCCCAAATTTTTTAAACATTTGTCCCCCAATCTAAGTGTGCTAAAAAATTATAAAATATTATCCATTTCCCTGCAAAATCCAGTTCCAAAATTGTCGGAAAACCTTAAAAATAAACTAACAAATAGGTACTAAAAAACAAATTTTTGTTAAGTATAGTATTTATCTATTGACGTTAGATTTTTCATAAATTTTTCGTAAAAAATTCTAAATGTAGCATTTGTTTGCTCATCATTATAAGTATTCGTATTATTATTATTATTATTATTATTTTCACTATTATAAATAAGGGCGTCAAATTAACTTGGGCCTAGGACGCTATCGAACCTAATCGATTCTATCCGTCACTGTGAATATCTAACTATGATGTATGAAACAATCAAGTATACCGATTATCACACCCCAGCTATTCAGTCTTTAAACTTAAACATCACACCTCATCACGTAAATTTCTTTTTAAAAACCCAAAAAATTAAAACCTAAGTCATTTTCCCATTTGGAACCTTGTTTGCCTGATTAGCAGAGCATTTTTGTGGCAAGTTTGAACCTCAGCTCAGTTAAAAATAGTTGTTCACTGAACTGTTCACTGCATTAAAATTAACTATTGCTTAAGGTATCCGACAACGTTCGGAACCGTGATATTGCAAAAGCGTGTAAATGTGGATACTATTTATGATATTTAGTGTTACTTAGATTAGAAAAACGTATATAAAATTGTTTTAAGAATAGTATTACAATAAAAAATTATTTAAGTACAATATTTTGTCAAAAAATGAACATAGAATGACCCATTTTAAAATATTCTCCTTTTTGAAAAAAAACTGGCCCGGGAGCCAGTGGTATAGGTATTTCGGGTCGTGGCTTGCTTTTTACGAGTTCGAGCCCCGTAGCCTAAGACCCCCAGAGGGCAGCGATGCCCTTAAATCTGTCAGGGCTGAAAATCCTCCCCTTGGTGGGTAGTTGGAGAGGTGCCAGCTCGGTGTCTCTCTGACCATGGTTCAAAATTACGTGTTCCGTCGCCAAACCCCCGTGCAGCTGAACAGTGCGACGTTAATTTCAATCAATCAATCAATTGTGAAAAATGCTTCTTTATAATTATTCTGTCTGTATGAGCTCCAGCCCCCTCTGTACGAAGGCTCAACTAAAATTTGAAATTTATTATTTAAAAAATTGGGTTTATCCATGTTTTGACAACAGAGGGAAAATTTTTAAAAAAAAAAAGCTTACCGGAAACAAGGGGTTTTGTAACTCTAAGAATATAATGTGGGGTTTCCAAAAATCATAGTTGGGGAAAAAAGGGGTGTCTGAGGTATATACGGGTAAAATATTATTATAATAAAAACTTTTTAAAAAGGAAAAATTTTAAAAAAAAAGGTTTTTCCCTAATTTAAATTTTTTTGCCAAAATATTGTATTTAAATAATTTTTTTTTAAAAATGTGCTTAAAAAATTTTATACATGTATTCAAAATCAAAAAGTGACATTTATCACCAAAATTACCCATTTATGCTTTTTTTAAAACCCGGGGTTTCCCGAACGTAGTCGGATCCCTTTAAAAAATCATTCGATTTAGAGGGGAAATTAAATTACTTTTAAAATTATTCTTCTTTTATTTGATCTTGTTTTCAAAATTAAAAATTTCAAGAACCCTATTTTTTTTAAAACTCTAATACGGTTTTTTGGGAAATTTTTTTTTTTCATTGAGCAGGCCCCTTTTTGGGTAAAAAATTTTTTAAATTTTTAAAAAAAAAAATTTTTTTTTCCCCCCTTTTATTTTTTTTAAAAATTTTAAAAATTTTAAAAAAAAAACCCTTTTTTTTTTTTTAAAAAAAAATTTTTTTTTGGGAAAAAATTTTTAAAAAAAAAAGGGGGAAAAAAAAAAATTTTTTTTTTTTTAAAAAAGGGGGGGAAAAAAAATTTTTTTAAAAAAATTTTTCCCCCCCCTTTTTGGGTTTATCCAAAAAAACCCCAAAAAAATTTTTTCTAAAAGGGGGGGGGTTTTTTTTTTTTTTTAAAAAAAAACCCTTTTTTTCCGGGAAAAGGGGGTTTTGGTTTTAAAAAAACCCCCGGAAAAAAAAAAAGGGGGTTTTTAAAAAAACTTTTTCCCCCGGTTTTTTTTTAAAAAAACCCCCCCCCCAAAAAAAAATTTTTCCCCCCCAAAAATTTTTTTAAAAATTTAAAAAGGGAAAAAAAAAAATTTTTAAAAAAAAAACCCCCCAAAAGGGGGGAAAAAAAAAGGGGGGGGCCCCGGGGGGGGAAAAATTTTTTTTTTTTTCAAATTTTTTTGGGGCCCCCCGGGGGTTTGGTTTTTTCCAAAAAGGGAAAAAATTTTTTTTTTTTTTTAAATTTTTTTCCCCCTAATGATTGTTAGTCTCATTGAGCAGGCCCTCTAAATTTGCAGTCCATCAAGTCACTTGATCTTCGAGAGCATGTACTAGTCTTAATAATACAACTGATGATTAATTCAACATATCAGATTAGATCCCCATTTTGTTGCATTAATGCATTTTATTCAGTATAAATATATCCCCAAAGTATTTTTATTTTAAAAAAAGAACTTGTATATTTTTTAGAATATTTTCTAAAGAATTTTGAATTTTTGAGAAAGCAGAGCTTACAGAGAAAGCAAATGCGTTATTACATGTATTTGTCGTTTTACATCAATAGGCAGAAGAATAGTAAAACCCCATTTTAAATTTTGATTCCCCCCTTTTGGGACGGGATGGGGGTTTCCACCCCAGGTACTTTTCCCCACCCCACAATACGACTGTCACCTCAAAAAAATTTTTTTATGGTGAAAATTCAATCCATCCTCTGAGCGCTTAAAGGTGTGGCAGAAGTTCATTTTACCTATGTTCGCGGACATAGTGGTAATTTTAGAAATGAAAAAACCAACCCCCTGGCTAAACAAGTGACCAGACGGGATATTGATCTAATTATATTCTTTTGCATTCCACGGGAAAATTTTTTTCCCTAAAAAACTCCCAAATTTGGGATGCAAGGAATTTCTTGCCTTTTCGAGAGCACAGTGGACCAAGAGATTTTTTCTGGCAGTGTTTCATCGTTTGGGAACCCCAAAAAAATTTTTGAAAACAAATTTTTAAAAATAATTTAAAACAACCCCTTTCGGGATGTGGGAAAATTTTTAAAACAATGGATATCCAGATTTGGCATTTTGTCAAATGGTGATTGTAACTGTGGTGAAGGGTGTGGGATCATTAGGCCCTTTAAAGCCCCCTTGGGGCTATTGGGGTTTTCGGGGGAGCAAAGACCCAGAAAAAAAAGGGGTATTGAGAGGGGGAAAAGGGGGGGCTTCGGCAGTTTAAACCCCAAATATAGCCCCAAAAAGACAAAAAAAAAACTCGCTGATTATGTACTAACAAAAAATAAACTTTTTTACTGGTTTTCCTTATGTCGATTGGAAAAATTTTTTAAATCATTCCTATCAGGTACGAAAAAATTTAATTTTTTCGGTAATTTTGGGAAAATGGGGAAAAAAATTTGGTTTTATATTTCATTCAGGGCCCACTTTAAAATTTTAAAGTTTTTATTAAATTTTAATTTCTTTTGTGTACGTGTTGGGGTTTTTTTGTATGTCAAAAGGGGTGGGAAAAAAGTTTCTTCCACTGCATTTCATTACGTATATTATACAAAAAAATAATTAAATACGTTAACCCAAAACAGAAATTAACGGGGGATTCTTTTATAGCCTGGGAAAATGTTTATTTTTATTTTTTATTTTGAAAAAATAATTTTTTTTGTGAATTTTCTATATCAAAAAAACCCTTTTTTAAATGCGTCTTTTTAACGGGTTGGTTTAAAAAAATTTTATTCCACCTTTTTTTAAATAAAAAAGAAAATTTAAAGCGTTTTAATTTCCACAATATCCCAAAAACCAAAATATGTAATAAACATTTTAAAAAAAATTTTTTGGGAATAGCTATTTCAGGGTTCCCTAAAAAAATTGAATTTTTTTGAAAAAAAAAAAAAAACCCTATTCTATTAATAATAGAATATATTTTTTAAATTTTAAATTTTTATTTTTCACCATTCTTATGTATGCTCTTATTTCTCTTTTTAGGGGGGGGGGTGGTATCAAAATATTCAAACCTTTTAAAAAGGGGCCCAATTCAAAAAAAGGGAGGAACCTATGGTTTTAAGATGATATAGAGCACACATCTTTCTGCACTACAATCTTCGTGAAATACTTATATCTGCTTTCAGAACTAGTTAAGAGAGTCTATCAATAGGTTGGTCTTCTGTTTTACATATCTTGTTAGTCAATTGGAGACTTTCGTTTTTCTATCTAATTTTGTACATTGCTTTTAAATTTTTGAATCCTTGGATATTTTTACTTACTTCTGTAAGCCTCGTGGCATACTTTGTGGTACACGAGTAGTTTTGCCTTGTTACTTTATAAAAAAATGATGCTCTCTCATGTAAACAACACCATTCATTACATTACTTTGTTTATGTTTCAAGAAATCCTGAAACGAGCTTAATATTTTGTACTCACCCTGTATATCTCAGCTTCTTAAACGTTCTATATGGCTCTGCTCTCACGTGTTAGTTACATGCATACCATGCACTACCACACACATAAGGTTAGAGTTGTATTTATATGGGTCAGCGGATTGCTGACAGATTCTTTCTCTTCAATATTATTTTAGAAACCATCATCACATTTTACCATGCTCAGATAAATGCTTGTTTTCAGAAAAAATTCAGCATGCCAGGAAATATTATATTCTAACTTTGGAAGATTTCATTAACGCTTTTATGATGCCTTTATTTAAATGGTGAATATAACTGAAAGTTTTTCTCTTTTTCCAGGCTTTTCGAACCTAAACTTACTTTTAAAAGGTTCGGAGTATTAAATCTTTCTGAAACTAGGTATAATCCCTTTTAGTGACTTCTTGGAATATATTCACTGGTCTTATTCATAATTGTATAAATGGTTCCAAGTGAAAGAACTATGTTGACTCCTCTCTTAATACGATTTACCATTCACTTAATACATTTTAATTTCGTTCTTTATGTTTCATTTTACCGCTGAATTAACTTTCATTAAGAAAGTTAATCTCTTAGAAGAGTCATCAAAATTGTGTTATCTTCGTAAATTCTTTGAGTACCTTAGAGTCTTAATACTGTCTTATTCCTTCCTTTCATCCATTAATTATTTAAACATTGAAAACAATCAGTAACTTAAGTCTCAAAGGGCTCAAATATTGCTTTGTTGGATATCATCCCATTTGGGAATCAGAGATAATGAAATAGTAGACAATGCTTCCAAATTTGTATTTAAGATAATCTTTTCTGTCATTCTGCATTTGCTATATTGTTAAATATATTAAAATAATTGCCCAAGACAATTGACAGGCTCAATGGGTAGCAAGTTTGAAATGAATAATAAAGTGAATCATTTTAAGCCCATTATTTTTCACCCTGGAGTTATGTACTGTACATTTCTATTAGTCCGGACGTGGGAGTTTATGTTACCATTAAAGCTCGAAACCCACTAATGTGCAGATTATCTAGCAAATCTGAAGATTTACTGATTTGCTCAGTTAAAGAGCGGAATCAAAAGTTTTCCGTTTTTTAACTAGGTAATCTTCACATTAGCAGTTTCCATTTCGTTAAAGTTCAAAAGTTTGATTTTCTCAATTCCTTTCTGTTAGGAATTTTTATAGCAGGTTGACTCACCCCAGAATAATTTATCCTAAGCATTTCGAAACTGAGTGGTAAACACAGGATGAAGGCCTTCTTTAATTAATTTATAATAAATTTAATTACGACGATCACTGTATCTTCTGGAAACAAATTAAATGTTAAAAGTTCCACTATTCAAAGTATAGCTGCACATACTACATAATAAAAGAAACTATAGTTCATTATTACATGGCAAGTAGTTAGGGTTATGTTTTAAACCCCTTTCCTTAATTGTAATAATTTTTTTTGTTTTTTTTTGGGGGTTGTTTGAATTGGTTTATCAACTAATTTTTCCCTTTCAGGAACGTTTTTAAAAAAAAAAATAAAAACAAAATTTAATTTGGCAGCTTTTTTTCCCGCCTTATTTTCACTTTAATGAGTGCCTAGTAGTTAATGTGCTGATTATATAGGTAATTTGAAGATCACCTAGGTAATCTAAGAAATTAAAAATTTTCTTCACTTTTAAATATCACCCTAGTTTATTCACAGATTACCTAGCTAATCTGAAGATTAACTGATTTCTGCGCTTTAGAGGTAACATTTATACGATTGATTCTTAGGTGGGAATGATAGAATACTGACTTATTTCCTTTGGTGAAAACTTCCCAATCTTAAATCTTACACTTAAAAGTCGTTGAGAGAACTTCCTATTCACAAAATTGTAGCTTTTTATGGATTAATAAACAGAGAATTCTCGCATGCATTCCATTTCATAAAATTTGGATACGATTTGTTTTTCTTTTATCACAAATTTATGTATAGTTATTTTTTTATTTATTTAAAAATTTGAATTTCTTGAAACTTTAGTTTAGTTAAATGTAGTCCATGAAGAGACACAGTGCTGCATTAAAACTGACCTATACTTAAGATCGGTTTTATAGATAACAAATAGACAGGAAGAGAGATGTACTTCAACGTATCCCTTCCAACCATAAAAAAAAATGATGTCTTATTGCTTCTTTAAAAATTCGTCTTTTTTTACCACTTTTAAAAAGAATATTTATATTCAATCGTAATTTGCTACAAAGAGATGAAAATTAATAATAAAATGCACAAACAACCTCAACTAACACGTCAGTGTTTCCTATACCACAATCTAGAAAAAAAATTTGTAAAGCTTGAGAGAGAAACCCCCTTATTACGACGTTTTACATTAAAACAATGCTAGAAGTGCTTTACAGGGAAGCAAACTCTAACAATAAAACAAATATGTCTCCATTTATCAAAATAAAATAATTGATAATTATAATTAATTATATGTGTTAAATTAACTACAACTTTTGTTTGATAACAATTATCCGATATGATTGAGCACACGCTTATCTTAGTTATTAAATAAAAAGGCTGAATTTTTAACTTAATCTCTCTTGTTTTAGAATAGAGTAAGGCTTTGTTGTTCGGGCGTTTTTAATGGAATTTAACACTGTTTTATAGGTATCCTTACTAATATTATAAACGTGAAAGTTTGTGTGGACGTTTGGTACTCTTTTACGCAAAAACAACTGAATGGATTTTAATGAAACTTTACAATAATATAGCTTATACATCAGAATAACACATAGGCAATAATTTATAAAGATATTGTGTGAAGTGTCTAAAATATAACAATAATTGTCAAGTAATTACGAAAAAATTCTACCATCTGCAAAAAAAGTCCGCCACAGCATATATCTATCTTTTATATTAGATGCGCTGATTTTGTGAAGAAAGGAAAACTTATAAAAGTAGATAAAGCCTGTGCACAAAGCTGGACACTGAAGTTGCATAGTCGTTAATATTTTGAGAGCTGATATAGCAAGGCTTGCTTGTGAAAAAGTTCAATTGATTCTATGCAGTATTTTCGGTTGGTGTCCTTTCATATATGGAGAATGAAAAGCAGAATTTTTGGCATATTTTACTTTTTCACTATCGAAAAGGTAAAAATGCTGTTCAAACAAGGAAACAATTAGCCGAGGTGTATGGAGAAGATGTATTTACAGTTCGCAGTGCCAAAATTGGTTTGCAAAATTTCAATCAGGAAATTTTGATGCTGAAGATGCACCACGTTCTAGAAGGCCTGTTTATGCTGATAAAAACATAAAGGAAGGAAGATTCGATCTGAGCACCTTCCGTTCCGTACGCGAGTACTTTATCGACCACGCCAAAACGATTGTCTTCGCGTGATGTTTGGTACTAGTTTATATAGATATCACACTGCCACACACACAATAACGGGATTAACAGCTTGTCAGATCACTGAGAAATGAAATTTATCAATTTTAAATGGTCATGACCAATTGAAAGGTCTAGGTTTAACCTCAATGGTCGACATATGGGTTCCTCGTGTTCTCATGGAAAAAAATTTGTGCCGTCGCTTTGATGTCAGTGATTTGCTTCTCTAACGTCAAGAAAATGATCCATTTTTGAAGCGCATCCACACTGGGGACGAGAAATGGTTATCCGTACAATTCCAAAAGCAAGAGATCATGGACTCAATAAGGTAAACCGGCTCAAAGCTTTTCGAAAGCCAATATTCATCAGAAAAGGCTGATGCTATTGGTTTAGTGAGATTTAATAAAAATCAATTTATTTTCACCGGACAACAAAACGAATAATTCTGAAGTGGTGTACTTTCATCATCTGGATAAACTAAATGATTCACTTCAGCAAAAAAGACCAAAATTGGTCAACAGAAAAGGTGTAGTGTTCCACCAAGAGATAATGCTAGACTTCATACAAGTTTGGTAACTCGTCAAAAGCTTTTACAGCTTGAAGGGGATATACTGCCCCTCTCACCATATTGTCCATATCTGGTACCTTCTGATTATTATTTGTTTCTTTCTCTACAAAAAGTTTGAGACTGTAAAACCTTTATTTCAAATGAGGAGATCAAAATCATCAGGATTAATTTTTGCCAACAGAGAACAAAAATTTTATGAACGTGAAATCATGCTACTACCAAAGAGATGACAAAATGTATTGGACCAGAATGGTCAATACATAATTTAAAAAAATATTTATTCACTATATGAAGATTATCTTTCCTTTTCGCGAGAAAAAACGAAATTACTTTCCGAAAAACCCAATATTTATGGCTTTATAACAAACTTTAGCTAGTCAAATTTCGCTTAACAAATAGTTTCTTTTCATTCTAAATTCTTATTCATTTTTAAAAATTTATGTTTACTTACGCTCATCAAAAAGAAGCGTTTCCTTTATTTAATATCGATAATTTGTGTTTTTTTAAAGGGAAGTGTGACCAGTATGTGTGCCATGACAGCCACTATTGTCTGAACTCGGCTTCGACTGTCTGTAGTGACATGCCGGAATACTGCATTGACAAGACTCTGGTGTGCAATGGTGTCCCCAACTGCAGTGAGGAAGACTTCTCTGATGAAGATAAATGTAAGAAGAATTTGTGTTTAAGTACAATAAGAACTTGATTGTAGTGTGCTTGTAGTACTATTTTAGATTAGTTTTATTATATCGGATTTATAATACGAAGCCGAATGAAATCATACTGTCACCTGTATAGTGGTCAAAACTGCAGATAACGATAGGGGTAAAAACTAGCACTTTTCCATGATGAATTTCTAAAACTGCAATATAAAATCTCTCGATCACAGGTGACATTAGCAAGAGAAACAAATAATTTTATGTAAATATTACTTTCGATGGGAACATTTAAGAGAATTATTACTAGATGTGTCTTTCTAAAATGCACGGAAAGAGAAAAATTGGCATGTATTATAGAATTTTGTGTGTGTGCTCATCTATTATATTCTTATGAGTATTATAATTCTAAAAAATGAGAAGATCTACGTCAAAATAAGTATTGTGTTCACAAATTAAACACTTAAATGAATCACAAATAAACTCTATAGCAATTACGACTTTGCTGTTGGTATATAAAGGCAATTATTATATTTTGATAAAATAAAAACTGAATTTCTCGTAACTTTATCCTTTGAGATTTTATATGATATGAAAAGAATAAAAACATACAATAAAGGGTACTCACAATTATCCCGACCATACTGGCGACATTGAATAAAGCCGGACGAATTCTAAAAACGGAATACGCTGACGGGAATATGGAGTGCGTACTATACAAAAAATAATACATAATTATAAATCAAAAATAATCAATAAGAGAAAAAATAACTATTTTTATTATTTCATTTTATTTTTTTAAATTTATTAATATAAATAATTTTGTATTATTATTGTTATTATTATATTATTATTACAGTAATATTATTATTACAGTAATATTATTATTACATAAAATTATATTATTATTGATTTTATTATTACATTTTATTTTTTAAGAATTCGGTAAATCACAGACTCGCATTTTAGTAGTAGTATTTGCTATATCAACGAACAGTTAGGCTTAGAATGACGGAAAGCGAAAAAATAGGAAATGAAGCACATGGTTGCCAATTCAGTGCCTACGACACGTGCGAAATCTGGGTTGCCAACTTGTTGAGTTATCTTGAAAGTTGACATGGTTGCGAATGTACTTAAAGTGACTGCCTACCTTGAAAATGTCGTTTTTCGTTTACATAAGGCATTATTTTTTTTTTATTTCAAAATCTTATAGTTTGAACATTTTTCTTTCCAAAACAGTTTTTCTTTTTCCTTTACGCGAAATAGAAATAAAGTTATAGTGATTTTAAAAAACATCACTCTTTGCAAAAGGGCAGTAAGATAAAATTTTAAATGGGTTTTTCTCAAAATTATGTTTTCGAAAGAAACTCTTTACCAGATACATGATATCTTAAGAACCAAACCAGATAGAATTTTGAAATTTTATGGGAATGTTTGTTATACTATTTTTCATGAAGTGGACCATAAGTTTTGTTGTAGGTTAAATATTTTTTTCATTTAGGGTAGTTTTTATAAGGAAAAAACTTTAAAAAATATCAAAATTTTCATATTATTATGTATAATTGTCTGTAATTTTTTTGTATTTTAATATTACTCTTAGATTTTGGTTCATTTTAAATAGCACCGTAATATGTATGTTGTGTAAAAGAAAATTATGATAATTGTATTAGAAATTTTTATACAGTGTTACCCATTTTAGTAAAAATTTGGTAAAATTTCCTTGAAACATCCATTTTTTCTAAAAGTACAATATTTATTTAAAAAATTTTATGTATTTGCATATTTTATTTATTTATTTTATTTTATTTTTCTTCCTAAAAACACTCAATTTGTATAAAAAATTTGCTATTATAAAAAAAATTGGGTCCGAAGGTAGGCAGTCACTTTAAGTACCCAATAAAATATTTTTCATATTCAGTAAGTTAATTTAAGTTTTGTAAATCAGTCTGCTAAATACACATAAAAAAGTGAAAAAAAATGTCTAAAATGGAATGAAATAGTGAAATATAGTTAAAAATTATTTTATATTTTACAAATTTATAGCATTACGGTAATAAATTAAAATTATTTCAATACAAATCATCGTGGATTAAGGTTATAAAATAGCATCTTGGTACAGAAATATGTAATAAGATTACATTCATTGTACAAGAATAGCTTTAAATTAGTTGTATTTGAAGATAAATATTCGATATGTGTGTGAGAGCATGCACGTGCGTGCTTACGTGGGAGAACAAGTGTGCACAGTCGAAAATACGTGGGACTGTTGGCGCGTATATTCGCTTACAGGTAATCGATATTTAAATTATTTTTTTCCCAGAAAGAACACAAAAAACAGTCTCAATTTTCAGAAAATTTCGCATTATAGAAAAATATGCCAATTACTCCTTCTTTCGTAAACATCTTTGTTTGCGTTTTTATAACCAATGATCTTTTCAATTATTTTCTAAAAACTTTCATTTTCGACTAGAAAACTGAGCATCAATAAAAAAAAAATCTTTCTTTTTTTTTTATGAAGATTGATCCATTATTATCAATCTTTCGACTATATTTTTTCAATTATATTTTTTTTAAAAAAAAAAAAGCATAGCTACTAATTAAAATGGAGGAAATGCAAAATTGTTCGAAAGTAATATTTTTATGCAAATTTAGATTTATACAATCTTTTAAATAACCTATTCGATATAAATTCTTTAAAAAAAACTTTACCATTCATTATAATTTCTATATATGTACCATCAAAAATGCCTCATACGTTTTTATGCACATTTGTCGTACTAAGCAAATATCATGTCTCTAAAACTGTTTTTAAAAAGAAATAAAAAATGTATTGATTTAAACTTTATTAATTCATTTTCAAAAAGGTCCCTTAAGAAATAAATAGCTCACATAAAGGCATATTTCTTATTGCAATCTACATTTTATAAATAAATATTTTAAGACACACGTCTTCCAAAAATGGGCTTTATTTAAAAGTCTGTAAGAAAAATAAAAAAATACGCCTTCCTTAATTAAATACTTACACAGTTTTTTTTCTTTACATTCCTCCTCAGTTTAATTTTATCTATAATATATGATGCGTAAAATTAAACGCTCAGCTAGAAAATTATTGGAGAAAAGAAAGTCTAATTTTAATTTACAAAGCAAATAGCACTAGACATTAGAATTATAATAATTAATGTTCTGAATTATTCAAATATTTACTTATTAAAAATTTCTACACTTTCCATTTCTGTATATATTATTTTAATACTTACCTAAATTAATTATTTCGGTGTAGAGTTTATATGTTTGCTTAGAATAACTGTGATATGCTATCACAGATGTATAACACATCGTAAAATAGATAAGAAGTGTGCTTAGCTTAGAAATATTTTACAGAATTATTATCGAAGAATTGCAGAGAATTAAGTACAACTCTAATTTAGAAAGTAGCGCACTTTTATAAGAAAAAGATTATTTGCGTATGCAAAAGAGTTTCAATTTCACTGTTGGCCATTAAAATTGCAACGCCATGAAGGAGGGGTAACATAAACGTCGAATTCTTAAGAAAAGAAGAGAATGCTGGGATGTGTAAATGATTAGCATTTAAGCGCAATCGAAATAGCAGGAGGAAGAAACGCCATCTCAAACTTTATATAAAAGGAAAGTTACGCAGCTGGTTTCTCATTTAAAAATCTTGTTAGAATGCTGGTTTTTAGGGAAAAGACCATGTTACGTCTCGTATAAGAAGAAATGGGGCTACCAGTATATTTCAGAATTCAATAGCAGCAAAATCGTGGCCTGTCGAGTGTGTGGTTTATCGTTCCACTGCATTGCTAATCGCATTGGTCAGTTATGCAGATATCTCACATATTGAAAACATCTGGTCATAGGTTGCTGAGGAACTCGGTAACCACCCCTCTCGAGCCACTACAATTGATAAAGTGTGGCATAAAGTTGTAGCAGCATGAAATGAGTTACCTGAACGTGCCATCCAAGCCCAGTTCGGCTCGATGCCTGAAGGAATTAGAGCCTTTTTAGCTGCCAAAGGCGGTAACTGGATATGATAACTTCAGAGCCTGTATACTCCTAAATTGCTTCCAAATTTACTCGAGTTTTCTTTCTATTGTACGATGTATATGTACAGGGTGGGGCGCGGGAACTTCCTGTTTTGAACATGTTGCAGTGACGTTCATGGGGAGGGGAGGGCTAGGGGAAGGGTTCGATGGAAGGGGGGAGTGGTATATTTATATTCCTGCCCGTCTCAGTCACACAAACATGCTGTGGTCGAGGCAGCAGTGCACTTTTGCCGTGCAGCGTATTTCTCTAACGGGGGTCGGTGATTGCAGTGCAACGTGCCTTTACTCCGACGTCGATATTCTTCCACGAGGTTGTGTTTCTGATCGGAAACGTTGTTTAATGTAGATAGATGCCTTCCGAGCAACGGAAAAAGTCTCCAAAGAAAGGAAAGGACCTCCAAAGACCATTATAACACCCGAAAATGTGGAATGAGTTCGTGTGTCAATTCAGACCGACATGTGACAATGATTTAACAATTCTTACCCACTCTCCAAGAAAGGGATTTTGACAACGTGGGGTTTCAACAAGATGGGTCCCAGCCCACATCTCCAGGGTTTCAATAGCCTTTTTTTAGAACAGCCTTCCCCGAAGGACTGATCTCCCTGAGAGGGGACGTAAATTGACCTGCGCGCTCGTATGATTTATCCCCTCCTGATTACCTCCCTTCTCAAGTCTCTTGTTTACAAAGATCGCTCCAAGACCCTGAAAGACCTATGTAACAACAACCGAGCCGAAATTAACAATATCCCGATCGATATGCTTGAAAAGGGGAGTCAAAAGTTTTCGAAGTGGACTGCATCAGTATATTGACAATGGAAGGCGACATTTAACAGACATTGTGTTTAAAACTGCTCAAATTCAAAGTTCCAATGCTATGTGGTAGGCGGAAAATAACGAAAATGTTGAATGAAACACGTAGTTTGTTTTGTTACATTTTCAAAACAGGCAGTTCCCACACTCCACCCTGTACAGAAAGAAAAATTTTGTCATTTGCTTCCCTCCCTGGCGTAGCAATTTTAATGGACTGCAGTGTATAACTTTTTTCTGATCCATAACATACAGACATACAAAGTGAAATCCTTCAATAAAAGGTTGGTACAAATTTTTTATCGAAGAAGGATGAATGTTCTCTAAGCACAACTACAATTAATTAACTTATTAAATAAGAACACAGATTCTTATATAGGTACATTCAAACTCTCTCCAAAACAGGACACTTCTTTGGTTATTTCTAAATATTATTGAGTATTGGAAGGAGAGACGTCTTTTAGTGTAATTAGTTTTAAATTTGTTTCATAGTTAGACTTATTTTAATAAAATTGTCCATTCCAAGTGATTTTACAGCGCATTAAGGGCCAGACGCGAAATGATTACATCTGATCAAATTTTTACGAAGCGTGATGTAGAAGATAAGAGATTCTGGTACAATTTTAAATTCCTTAAATTTCAATTGTGGCTCAAAACAAAATTAGCTCGTTACCTGTTTAATGTGACGATAATTTTAAAAAATCAAGTATCGCAAAAAAAGTGAATAATTTGTTGTGAAAAAGTACTTAAGTGTCACTTACTTCACGTACTTTTGTCTTTTAAATAAAAAATGGCCGCGGTAGCCGAATGGTATAGGTATCGGACCGTGGCTTACCTTGTCACGAGTTCGAGCCCAATACCACTAAAGACCCGCCGTGTAGGGCAGCGATGCACGTTAAATCTGTCGAGAGCTGAAACGTCCTCCCGTTGGTGTGGTGTGGTAGTTAGGAGAGGGGGTGCCAGCTCAGGTGTCGTCCACGTCACTTGACCGTAGTTCAAAATTACGTGGTCCGTCGCCAAAAGCCCTCGTGTAGCTAAACAGTGCGACGTTAATAATCAATCAATTTAAACAAAAAATACAGAACACTAATGCTCCTTAAATTTCTTAACTCGAACGTTAACCCTGGTGTTCTGTTCGTATTTACTACACTTAATAGTGTTCGAGTCAATATGATCCGATTCAGAACACTAACATTTCTTGCCGTAAATGACAGGTGTCATTTAAGGTATCCGACTACGTTTGGAACCGTGATTTTGCAAAAGCGTATAAATGGATCATATTTATGATATTTAGTGTCACTTAGATTAGAAAATGTATATAAAATTCTGTTAAGAATACTATTATAATAAAAAAATATTTAAGTACTATATTTTGACAAAAAAATGAACATAGAATAACCACTTTTCAAAATATTCTCCTTTTGTCAAAAATGCTTCTATTTTAATAATATTTTGCCTGTATATAGCTCAGACCTCTGTTCAGAGGCTCAACTAGAATTTTTGAAATATATAACTTAGAAGTGGGTTTATCCATGTTTTACGACAACAGAGGGGAGACATTTTAAGAAAAAAGCGTCGATAATTATATTTCAATTGGTTGTGACTAAAAATAACGTGAATTTTTCAAAAATCGTAGCTGAGCATCTGTACAGAAGTCTGAGCTATATACAGGCAAAATATTATTATAATAGAAGCATTTTTCACAAAAGGAGAATATTTTGAAAAAAGGTTATTCTAAGTTAATTTTTTGCCAAAATATTTTATTTAAGTAATTTTTTATTGTCAAAATGTCCTTAAAACAATTTTATACGTGTATTCTAATCTAAGTGACACTAAATATCATGAAAATTATCCATTTTTGCGCTTTTTTAAAATCACGGTTCCGAACGTTAAGAAATGGTTGAAACAATAGTAAAATGTAAGTTTAAATATAGATATAATATATATAAAACATCTATATAAAAATAACAGAAGAATATTCGAAATTAAAACTTACTTTTATTTACAATTTGAACTGTAATATCTAAGATGAGTTTTGCAAATGTGATTCTTGCACTTGTAGGATAACATATTATGTTTTTTGTCATTGACAGATGGACAACTTTTCTACCTTGCATGTTTGACAAACAACGAAGTTTTCGCAGAGGATGATGGTACGCTTTCCTTTTTTCTCTGTGTATTCGTTTCACTATTTTTATTGAATCCTTACTTCTTGGTAGGTTTGGCCTGGCTTCAATGCATGGAAAAATGAGTGATATTTCCAGTTCTTCCAAAAATAACCTTCGTTTAATCAATTTGTTTTGGTTCTAATTATTATGTATTGAAGTCCATGGAACAAATGCATTGTACGCAGAAGTATCAAGCATGTTATAGAATACTATCATGGGGGAGAGATTTGTTAGTCTTTTACAAGTGTATGTGTTTAAAAGTTGATCAAGAGTATCCACAGTCCCCTTTAGTTGAATTATAATCTAAGATCATTAATGGTTTTTTGTCAGGTCTGCTGTGTGCTAATTCATTTGGCATAATGCAAAGTGCCCATAAGAATAACATTTTTATTCTTTTTGGGGATGCAGTTACAACTGCTGTATGTTCTGTAAAATAAAATAAGGAGCTGTGAACTTCTTTATGGGGCATTTCTTCGTTATGTTCTGGTTTTTTTGTTCTAATGGTTCCAAGGATAGTCATTTTCCGTTTTAAAAGAAGTTGTCCTAAGTTGTAAGATATGAAAAAATTATCACATGTATATTGTGCTCCAAATACCCTCAAGTGCGATCACACACTACTCGCCTTCCCTGGTTTTTCTCTGGCTTGACCCTTGTTCTTTTCCAGGGTAAATTTATGTTTTCAGTACATACGAAGTTTTACTGTCATAAAGTCCGTATTTTGATCACATATTTAGATGGCTTACATGGTATGTACCGTTTAAAAGGACATCGGCCACGAAATCGTACTAATTGTTCATATACAGTAATATTTTCATTTGGATTATATAATTTTGGTAGAATTTCTATCCACTTTTGCAGATATCTCGCACTGCAGCTAATTTATCCATTTTTTTTCTTTCTTGACGAATGGATTTATTATCAAAATGAATAATTCTCGACATGGTGCAAAATGTTTCGAGGGACATTGTCGCACGAAATATATTTTTGCCAGTTTCCTTATCCCATAAGGTTTTTGTTGATTATCCGTGTGATTTATAAACACCAGCTAACAATATATGCTTGAACAGTATATGCTTGAAAAGTTTTACTTTTGATATTGTACCGCTTTTTTCCATAAAACTTTTCTCCTTCAATGTTAATTGCTGCGGTTGCCCAGTGGTCAAGGTATCGGATCATGGCAGGCTTGTCATGCATTCGAGCCCAGTACCACTAAAGACCTGCCCTGCAGGGCAGCGATGCGCGTTAAATCTGTCGAGAGTTGAAATGTCTTCCCGTTGGTGTGGTAGTTAGGAGAAGGGGGGAAAAAGAAATTATAATTTGAGCCTCGACATCAAATTTGTCGAGGCTCAAAGTAACTTCATTGTGGCTTAGCGTGGTAGTTTGGAGAGGGGTTTGCCAGCTCAGGTGTCGTCCACGTCACTTGACCACGGTTCAAAATTACGTGGTCCGTCGCCAAAAGCCCTGGTGTAGCTGAACAGTGCGACGTTAATAGTCATTCACTTCCTTCAATATTAATCATTTTTATGATTTCGTTTTCAATTGTAGAACTGAATACTACTTCAAATACACGTTTTACGTCTATTACCATTGCCGTTGTGTATCTTGTAACCCCTGGAGTAGTTTTTATAATATTAACAGCAGTTGATTGAAAAGAATGAGGCAGAGGATTCTGCTTCCACTTTATTTCACGACTTTTGGACTGAATACTCTCTTTATAGTTCATTTGTTGATTATTCGAACCAAAATCGTTGTCAGAACTTTTACTCTCAATTCCATCTCTTGAATGATTTTTATAGCCGGATACTTCTTCGTTGTCAGAAGCTTCCAATGGCTTCGCTAAATCAGCGTGACTTAAATTTATGGAATTTGCCATTTTTTCTCTCTCTTTTGTAGGAACAACTCCTTTACTGTTTTTCAGAAAGTGAAATACAGCAGAAAAAAAAAGAAACTTTGCAATAAAAGCAACAGCCCCTGCAAAACGTATCAACTTTTTGACCTTGCACGTGCTCTCTTATCATATGACTAAACACATACATCAATGAAACAAGTTTTGGAAACGAAACGGATAAATTAGAGAAACTAGAGTTACTATTTTCTTTTAATTTATTCCAATCAAACGTGAACACGTATGAGCAAAAATATATGATTTTTTGCAATGGGTCATATTGACCCGAACGATACATTAGGTATAAATTGAAAAATATTCTTTCGAAATACAAATAAACACAAATCCCTCTAGGAGTATATATTTACATTGTTTATCTACAATGTCAAGAAGTTTCATAAAAATATTCCTGTTCTATATTTTTTTATGAACGTATAAATTTTATTTCGTAAGGGCCATGGTATAAAAATAGTGAAAATAACAGCATAAAGAACTAAACGTGAAAAATATCACAAACGCAGTTGTGTTACATTGATGTACAGTATTTCTCTGCACTACTTAACCAAAATCTTATAATTTATTTCTGTAAAAATATTTAACAGAAATCTGAGTTCAAAAGTATAAGAAATATATCAAAACTGTTATATATTTCGTGGCTTCAGAGCTCAAGTTACTCAAGGTAAAACAGTTTAATTAATTTGTAGGGAACTGAATTTGCAGACAGCTCAATGGATCCTTTATGGCATTTCCATTATAATCTCGACAGGTGCTCTATTACATATCCATTACAATTACACACTCCATGGAATAACCACAATTCCCAACAAACACTAATTGGTTTCAAAGGATTTGATTAATATGGCATATAATCCAAATTCAGGACATAGAACTACCATTACTTCTGTCCTTATTAAAACATAGGATATCCATTAAGCAACTTCAATGTTTTGAAGTAGACGTCTGTTGGACTTTCATATCAAATTTATGAAAAATACATTAAGTATGTCTCGTTTTATCTAAGCAGGTGATGGTGTTTAATGGAATATGCTTATTCTGTTTAATAACCTTTTAGGATGCGGAAGAATTAGAAGTAATGTAGAAGTCACGTATAGCGAAATTTATGAAAAAATATTTATCATATTAATTTTTTTCCTGTTTTAATAGATATGATGGCTCTCAGGGGTGTTAACTTCTTCTCGGTGGCTGAAAATATAAACAATTTTCAAATAGATATAATTCTTTGAAAATAAAATTAAATAATTCGAATTTTTTACTAATTATTTATAAAGAAATTAGGCTTCAAAATGTTCAAAATGTTTAAAATATAATCATAATTTAAGAAATTATAAGCATAGAAAAATAGGAATCATTTCTGTAAAAAATATTAATTAAGTTTTACGTTGTGCGTCATTTTTTTTCTAAAATAGTAGCCCTAATTACTCTAGCAATAAGTTGATTTATAATGTTAAATGTATCCTTATTACACTGTAGCTATTTTTTTTATATAAATAGAATAATAAGTTAAATTTTTTTTTAAAAAAAATTTTAATTTCAATTTTTTTCAAATATTTTGAAATACAAAAGATATATAATACAAAAATTAGGTTGGGTTTAAAGAGTATGGTACATTAACATTTTATACATCAAAGGCTAATATTTTAGAAAATAGCATGCGCAACGTAAAATTTACTTAATATTTATTACAGAAATGTTTCTTAATTTTAATGTATAATTTTTAAATTATGATTATATTTTATATAAACATTTTTGTATTTTTTTGAAACCTCGCTCCTTTATAAATAATGTATAAAAGGTTTCGATATATATAATTTAATTTTAATTTCGAAGAATTATATCTGTTTGAAAATTGTTTGTATTTTCACCTCCCACCCCCGAGACGAAATTAATACCCCTGAGACACCTTAATGAGGAAAATGAAGATTATGACAAATTATAACGTCAAATGAAATATACGCTTTCACCCCCTAAATGCGTAAGGGAGGGGACTCCTGACTTTTATTATAACATGAGTGAAAAGGAATATTTACAATAAGCAAATACATCACGAAGTTATGATTGCAAGCTCGTAGTTGGCGTTTTTTTTCCGTGCGTTTTTTTTTTCCCGTCGAGTTCTGGTGCCATTAAATGCCCTTTGTGTGAATGGGCAAATTCTTTATCTTCATCTTCATTTGTACGGCAGCCAAAAATGAGCTGTAGCCTTCTTCAAAATTCCATTTCAAACCGTCCAGTGCATCAGGCAGCTGGATATTTCATTCTTTGATTTTCGTGGCAATTAGGTTTTTTTCCAGGGTGGGGTTGTTAGCCCCATACCCAACCCCTAAAGGGGAGGACCAGTCCCTTAATATAATCCCCAGAGGCAGGATACTCGTCTGTATACACAAGCACAGAATGTAACCTCGGTAGTCTAGAGGTAATGGTCACGAATTCGTGACATGAACTCTAGCTCTATTGCCGTTGAAGACCCTCTGTGTAGAAGGGTTGATTAATATCAAATTTGTCGAGGCTCAAAGTAATTTCATTGGCTTAGCGTTGTAGTTTGGAGAGGGGTTTGCCAGCTCAGGTGTCGTCCTCTTCGCTTGAATATGGTTCAAAATTACGAGGTCTTTTTGCCACTAATAACCCTCATATTGTGACGTTAATCAAAAATCATTCTACCCTAATAAAACTTAATCAAACTTAACCCTCTGGATTAGGTTATTTCTAAGTAGTATACATCGCTGTTCTATTTATAGAAGAAAGAAATTTTAGGTACATCTTTGTTTCAAATTGATTAAATCATAGATCATCAGGGTTGGACACAATACATTTGTAAATTCATAATATGCTTTATAAACGAATAATTTTTATTTTTAAATTATCAGATTTGAAGTGATCCTTTTCTTCTATAGCTTTGCCATAAAATATATAATCATAACTATTCAGATAATTTCAATAAACTGTCACACTGAATAAGCCGTTATAGTCGAGCAGTCTTGGCGTGGATTTTGTAACTGTTCATTTTTAGGTCGATCCGCATGTTCAAGTCTTATTACCGTAGAACAGTGTTTCCCAAATTGCGGTACGCATACCCCCAGGGATACGGGAAGAGTTTGGGGGCGGGGATACGCGTTGCACCGGAGTTTGGTGGGGCATGCACTGCACAGTGGTTAGCTGCATCTAATTCTACGTTCTCATTAGTCAAGTCAACACAGTCTTGTGAGACGTTAGATGGTTCGGTATGACACGGCGGGAATATAACACTCTTCATTATAGTGACAACTTACTTCGTTAATGTTTAGTGGCTGACATTAACGAAGTGTGTATTTTTAGATTTTCTGCGATTTTTCATACAGGAAATAATTTAATACCTGTTTAAAATTGCCTCAACTTATCATTACAAGGCAAAGAAATTTCAAGATAAATAAGCACTGCCATCATAAAACTAAATTTATGGCAAAAGAGAGTTTGTAATAAAGAAGTAGACACGTTTTCACTCTTCATCAGTTTATAATAAGTTCGAATACTAAAATTAATGACGATACTCTGAAATGCATAACACAACATTTGGAGAGTTTGCAAGTGGGCTTGAAAAATTATTTCCCTGATTTTAACAAAAATATTGAATGGATAAGATATCCGTTTAACATTAACACAAACTTCCTGCCAGAAGTTTTGTTACATGTGGAAGAAAAGCAATTCTTGTGGAATTCTCTTCAGACGGATTCTTGAAAATCAAATATAAGGATGAGACATAGCCATCCTGCGATAGCCATGTCTTACATGATCCGCGTAAGCTAGAGGTGTGGGATTATCTAAAAGATGAGACATTTGCGATTCTTAACACAACTTTTATTAAGAATAACTTAAATTACTTAATTCTAAATAACAACTTTCTTAAAGTGAGAATAAGCCTCCAATTAAACTTAATATTCAAGTCAGATCGCACAACTAGATCACTTATATTAATTATATTTATTTAACTGTCTAATATAACTTCCTATACAAAATATTACCTTTTATAGAGTCACCTTCCTTCCTAGGTTGAAGATATTCCTATTATGTTCTTTGTAGGAGAGATTACACAAGCTTTCTTAATCCTTCTTATTATTAATGGCGATGAGCGTATCCTTCTTTCAGAGCTGTAGGACGACTAACATATATTCCGAACAATTCCGTACTAAGTTATCTCTAGGCTTGCCGTCCTATCTCACCAAACCTTCTATCCTTTTAAAGTATATCTCATTTGCATATTCGTTCCATTTCTCTTCTTGGTATTGGGTTGGAAAAGTTTTGCCATTAATCGTGGCCGTCAAAGAACTTAGGAGTTATGTTAGAAGAAGAACGCGAGAGACGTCACAAGGAGAGTACTTTAACACCATTCTGGTTACAAATGCAAAACATCTGTATCCGTTTTAACAAAAAAAGTTCTGAAATACATCGTGCTTTTTTAAACTTCATATTTATATGAAGTAGCTTTTTCAGCATTTGTAGAGATTAAGTCGAAAAAAGGAACAAACAACTGGGCGTGGAACCACATCACAGATTCAAATTAAAAATTAGGGAATCTGTCATCTCAGCAAAAACAATTTCATCCTTTTCATTAACCCAAATAAATGTTTTATTTATAGTATAACATTTATTTCTATTTTATTATGAATAACTTTATTGCTCTTTTTTTGCTATTTTGTGTATGTCACAGAAAAAAAAGAAATAAATATATTTTGAAAGTGTAAAATAGATCTATTTTTAATTTGAAGGGGATGGGGGGGGGTATTCAGCATTACAAAATTATTGAAAAGGTACACATGTGTCAAAAGTTTGGGAAACACTGCCGTATAAAATCCGTCGTGTAGAAAAGCAAGCAACATCTGAAGAGGGATCCATTACTTGGCTTCTAAATCGGTGAATGTGTGCAAAAAGTCTATTATATAAATTAGATTAAAGTATACTTTGTAAATGGGTTGAAAGTTTTTGAACGTCGAATGTCTATGTTTTTTTTAAAGATTTTAAAGAATGGGTTCATATGATTAAAGCTTGTGTGATCTTAAAAATTTTTGACAAAAATTACATTAAAATTTTTAAGAACCAAAAACACTTTTTTATACTTGGTAACTTCACAAAACATTTAATTTTATGTCCATTGTAAAAAAGTCAAAAAACATTTTATACGGCACAAAAGATATAAAAATTATATTACCTATATGCTAATCGAAACTTAAGACCGTAAATAAATTTCGTTTATTTTTTAATGTATTAAAAATATTAATAATCATGATAATGATGCAATTCACCCAACAATATTACTTATTGCATTAAAATGTGTCTCAAAAGCGACTTTCGAAAGCGCGTAATCATATAGCCAAATACCGTTTAAAGAACTCAAAAATAAATTAATAAATAAATATTTTTTATAGCTAATAAATATTTCTTAGACATAGAATAATATTGCATTTAAGGATTTTGTATGTATTTTAATTGATATTTTCTTTGTAAGAGTTCATTGGGTAAGAATTAAATTTTGTTTTAATTGCGTGTATGGTGTTATTTAAAAGTAATAATTTTTTAGGTTTGTATGATATCGAAGTCAAAAAAGCTTTTATTTTATATTGAATTCACCAGATGGCGTCACGAAAAATAAATACGAAGAATGGCCAAATCACGCAGACAAAAAACTGGTAGATAAAAAGTTTAGGCATTTCCGGAACGAAGCAGGAATCTCAAATCTTGGAAGGGGGACAGAAAAGAAAGCTAAAGTATTCAACCGTCTGAATCGTTCTTATAGTAATGCCTTAGTACCAAACTTAAAACTTAAAATCTGCTTGACATTACAATTAAATTACGAAAAAAAAATTTCTTATTCAGTGTTATACGTATTGCTCATAAGAAAAAATTCATTAGTAATTTGGAGAGGTCTTTTTAAAAAATATTTTTTTAAAAAAATTAACATACATTTTTCAGAGGACTGTAATATTTATTATGTTGAGTAATTCGTTTTAAAGACGTATAACACGCAAAATCAGGATTTATATAAAACACAATACTTTTAAATCGAAAATACGAATATATTTATGTTTAATCCTTAAATGTTTTATAAAAATGAAATCATAATTATCTATAAACTTTTTTTACATCTTTCAATAAGGTGGAAAAAGAGAAAAACTTTCATACTCTAAAAATGCGTTTTGTTTAAAAATCACATCACAAGGTAATAATCAAAAAATAATAAATAAATCAAATGAATATTACGTATAACGCTTTTATAAAGTTCAACTAGGGAAATTAAGAATTAATTGTTGTGGAGTCATTGGATTTGGAAGTCATAATTGCGAGTTTGGTTCCCGTTTCAAAAATGAATACCAAATTAACATATCAAAATTGAAAAATTGAGAATTTGTTCATAAACATTTTGTACAGAATGGACCCCATTTATGTAATTTTTTGTAAATTTTTACCCATTTGTTTCCATTTTAGTAACAATAATTTATTTTTCTCCTCTTAATTTTAGCATCTTTTTCTTAAAACGTACTAAATAAATCTAAAAACCACAAAAAAATTTCCCTATCACCATTTTTTAAAAAAGAAACGAGCTTTACAGTAGTAGTATATGATGTGTAACATCTGACATGCCATCATAGTAAATACGCAATAGTAACTTATATCCTGAAAAAAATGAATTGGGTATGATTGGAAATAATTTTCTATCGAATAATTATATCTTTAATGAAAATTTTATTTAATTAACACAAGGAGTAATGCAATTTTTTATCAAAAATAATTATTCTTGATCAATTTGGGGAAGAGCAGAGACAATAGGCTTATGATAACTTAAATATGACACATATACTTGTGATTTCAAAGTATTTAAAAACCGTTGAAAAACAGTGTCAATAACATTACCACTGTTAGTTGTCGTAACATTTTGATTTGTGTTCATTTCGAGCTTGAGTTCTCTATTCAAAAAAGCTATGAGCGGCTCAAATTTTGACAAACTGAAATTAAAGTTAAAATCACCCCTCAAAATCATGGGAAGCGAGTGATAGTTTTCTTTAATAGAGCAGAACCACCTTCGGTATATGGTAAAAGTACAAAATGCAGGAAATCTTTAATTTTTTGTACCGTTTTATTTCAAGAAATGTATGCGACCACCGAAATCACTGTTTGTCCGTTTTCAAATAAGCATTCTGCCACTCATACGGCCCCCAATATCGTTACTAATAATACCTAGTCCACTTGTTTGACGATAAGTAATGTTCATATGAGGAGTCACAACATGTGAGTTTTTCTGTTTGCGATAGATCTCTCGCAACACCAGCTGCTCTGCGGCCCGGTCGTTTAAGCTATAAGCAGCAATCGAAGTTAGGTATCGAAACACGTTCACCACTATTTAACCACGTCTCTGACAATTATGAGTAACGAACATTTTTATGAAATAATGTCATCGAAATCTGTTTGATGAGCCATTGACAATTGAGCGTAAGGATCGCAAGTTTATCCTGGGTGAAGTCTAAGACTTGCTGGTTTGTGCGAAGTAGGTGTTATTTTTGCTGCGGTTCAAAATTACTCGTAAGAGTGTTTATTAACGTCGCATTCTAAAGGTATAGGAGGGCTATTGGCGACGGACCTCATAATTTTGAGCATGATCTAGTGACTCAACATTGCGAGAGATTCATCGCCAATTACTTTTTTGTAGCTGTAGAGAGTGACTAAATAAAATGAAACCAAATGATTCGTTGAAGGAATATAAGAAAGTATTTCACATTGGTGAGAGTAAAAATTAGGAGAGGAAAAGGTCATCTCATTTTTCATTCGATTCTGCCAAGCGAGGTACAAAATTATGAAGCTGTAGCGATGGTATCTATATAAGCCTGTAACAGTCTGCGGGCAGGGTTGATCTCTTTTGTCTAGTGATTAAGTTACGCGGCTTAGGATCGATAGGTAGCGGGTTCTGTCCACCGGATATCCACTTCCACAAAGCTTTTTGGCAATACTTCCATGTTTTACTTTAGTGCAGGGGTAGACAGACTTTTACATGGCACGGTCTACTTTTAATTTTTTCAATGTGTTGCGGTCTATCTAGTTACGTAAGTGTAATGAGCAAAAAATAAAAGCTTAACAATATTTGTATTATTACAATAATACAGAATATGTGTACTTACATAACTACAGTGGAAAACCTTACTGTTTTAAAACTACGTTTTAAGTAAAACGGAAAATGCAAACATAATAATTATACCCATAAATTTAATAATATCAAATGATGCATTTTCAAACAATTCACAATGCATCAAAAATAAATAATTTTGACGTAAAATTAGTTCTCGCCTCAGTAGAAGACTTAGTCTTCAAATTATCCACCCCCCAATCTTGAATACCTTGGTATATAATTACTAACTGCTAATCCTGCATTGGAATTAAGTGGTCGCCTGTGAAACGGGAATGACACAGATCGGTAGAGCGAAAGAACGATGCTAAAGGAATTGCAGTTATTTTTTTTAAAAAAATTAGGATACTTTAATTCGTCTATTAGATGCCAAAAGTTATTTCTTACAAATTACGTTCTTTTGAAACAGAAAAGATGCTTCGTTTTCCTTGACATATAAAATGAACATGTAACATTTTTAGTTATATTTTTCACATCAACATTGCCAATTGGGTAACCCAAGAGTACAACTTTTGATTCTAGTCTTGTAAATTCTTGAAAACGTCTCTCAAATTTGTGTTGCAGTTTTATTCACGGTGTCTCTTTTATTCACAGTGTCTCTTTTATTCACGATGCCTCTTTTATTCACGGTGTCTCCTTTATTCACGGTGGCTCCTTTATTCACGGTGTCTCTTTTATTCACGGTGTTGCTTTTATTTACGGGTGTCTCCATTATCTTGATAACCACCTGTGTTTCTTTTAGTATGCGCGTCTAACGTTTTATGTGAAGGCGGTCATCTCAAAATATCTTGGCGGTCCACCGGTAGATCGCGATCGACTTAATGCCCACCCCGGCTTTAGTGTAATGTTAATTTATAATAATAATCAGTAAATTTTATGAGTGTAGTTTTATAAATATTCTTATTATGCTTTATAAGGAACTTTTTCTGTATTAATAATCACATGTTTTCTTCTTTTTCACCCTTTTACAGGCTACTTACCAGTTGTTTTCGGTGCCCTGATTGGTGGGTTTGGAGTCATCGGCTTGCTAGTGTTGGTGGTCTATGCCTGCAAATCCCGTAAAAAGAGAGTTGAGAGGAACTCTCTTGCTTTACAGTTAAGGCAGCTTGAGCACAGCCCAAGCTCCATTGCGAGAGGAGGTCCTCGTGGATTTCCTCGTGCACGAGAGTATTATATGCATAGAGTCCCTGACTTCGCCGATGAGGCTTACGAAATGTACTTCAAGGAGCTGCGAACTCGCGTTTAAATCCCTTAATGTCTCACCTGGGGGACCAATAATTGGAGCTCTCAACAGAGTGATACGCGAAAAAGTTACTCGGTTCAGCACTTCCTATAGAGATTACCGTTAATCTTTTTACCATAAGATTTGGTATACAAGCGTTTCGAAACATGGAGAAAACTTTTCTGAAAGAAAAAATAGAATTTCAAAGAGTTGCCGCGCTAAGCGAAAATGACACTACTAGTATTATAGTTAGTGTTATTTTAAAAGTGAAGCCATTTCAGGGTGTTCTAATTTTAATTTGTGAATAGCAATGTATCATTAGAGCCAGTTTCATAACTATATACAAAAGTTAATGCAATTTATGAAGTTCTAAAATTTGATTTCACATATTTATTAACGACATTTGAACCAAATTAGCTTTGTTAATTTCTACACTATGCATGTGGAACCATTGTTATGTGTAAAATCACTGTATATCTGCGGTTATTGTATTGAAAAGGGAATTCAAGACATTTGACCTCTTTTTTTTGCAAATGTACTTGCGACTTTTTTGTAAATTGGGGAAAATAAAATAAGTCTACACCAAAAGGTTTGTTATCTGGCTGCAAAACATAAAACTTGGTATTTCCTACATTTTAAGGCAAAGGTATTGCAAGTATTAATTGTAAGAAAAACGGATTAAATCATTCTCTTAGACAACAGACTATTGAAAATTTGATCATATACTAAAGGAAGGGAGGGGGCAAAGAACACATATGAAATTTGAAGAAAAAAAATATATGAACAGAAATAAGCCTTTAATTCTAATACATCACATTGAATCAAAAAACTTTATTTCAATACTAATAATTTAGCTTACTCTTGTTATGTATTATTTAATGAAAACTTCATAAAATTAACTTGTTAATACTTAAACGTTATCTTAAAAATAATATTTAAATATAATATATACATTTATAAACTTATTTAGATTTATTTAAAAATACTCCTTCTTTCATAAAATTAGCTAAGTTATTTATATTATAATTCCCTATTTTCATTGGGCCCAGGCATTAAGAGATAAAACAAAGTAATAATCAATAATAATTAAAATAACGATAACTTGTATTTTCCGTATTATTATTGAAGAATCACTTTTCAAAACCCCTACTATGAGCTATTTTGAATTAGGTAAAAAACAGCCGAATGGAAACAAAAATAAGCAAGATCAAATTAATAAGGGAAACGACTTAAAAGCCAAACAAAAAAAAAATTTGATCAATCAAAACGCATTTTCTTGATTATAACATACTACTGCTGAAAACTGTTTTGTCTTGTTTTAGCATGACAATTACTATATAACACGTCATAAAATTTCAAAGATATTTAAGGTGACTCAAATTTTCTCACGGTCAAAAAAGTGTCCTGAATTTCCCAAAGCTAAATTTCCGTAAAATTTATTTAAAAAAAAAGCTTTTTTATTATTAAATCAGAGGGAAAACTTCAAAAGCCTAATTTTTTCTGCAGTACATATACAGAAATGATGAGTATTAGAGACGATTAACTGCCAAAAATTACCTCTAAATTCTAAAATCGGTTGTTCCTTTTTTGTAATGCCAGTATATTCATTAAATATTAACTGATATGAAATTTTTAGCTTATAAGTTACCTTGAAGATATTATTTTGGCTAAATTCATAAGATCTGCAGCTAAAAAGTAAATTAAGGTAACCGATATTCCTCTTTTTCAGTCAAATACAAAACACAAAAACAAAAAAAGTGCTGAAAATTTTAACAGTATTCGGATCTGTTGAACAACCTTTTAGGTTACATCAAAAATAATACTACTATTACTAGGCCAAGTTCAACGTATAAAATAAATATGCGATATCAATGTGTAACTTAAACTACTCTCCCTGTACAACTTGAATTTTAAAAATAACCGTATCACATGCAGGATGCAGCGCGTTCTTTTAACTATTATAGAATGGAGTAATTATTGTTCAATCAAATAGAGATAAAGGCAATTTTATTGGTCATGTTTTTTACTTGCATGACTATCATTTTAACTAATCAATATGATTTTCAATTTTATTTTAAAGACATATTTTTTTAGATCGCATTCATAAAACTGTGATTAATATATAACATTGGTATTTTAATTTATTTATCCAAGAAACTACTTTCAAAAAATGCTAAATCCATTTAAGTGACAGGACATTACTAGAACTTTCTTTCTTATTAATAACATTTCTATCAAAAGACTCTAAAAATCATATTTTAAATAAGAAACATCCAAACTTAAGGAGTATTGTTATACCTATATACACATGAGAAGAGCTTGGATTTTAAACGTAATGTTTTCGCGTAGAATGTAAAGTGTTATTTTATCAGTCGTGTTATGAAATAGTGCAGATGGTGCAGAATGATCGGTTATTTTTACAGGGTAGGACCACCAAATTCCATAGTTTTTAATTCTAACAGCTTTTAATCCCTTAGGTAACTAAAAGATCAAATTTATCGACACCATATTCTGGAATTCGGTGAGTTGAATGATTATCCGAGACACACACACTAGCAAAAGGATTTTAACCAGTCAAATACGCTCAATCATTGAACACGGCTGTCTTCCTGAAATTTTATCAACTACTAACTGTGACAAAATGACCTTGAACACCTGTGATAACTGTAATCATTTATAGAAAGTCACATGTGATGTTCATTATGCTTGTGCTGGCAACTTATGGAATGATTTTTTTTCTTTCAAAATTTTTTCCCATGTTCCATTGATTCAAAGTTCAAAAGAACTTTGCAAGAACCTGGAAAATAGAACATATAAACACCGATCTTGTCAACAAATTAGAAATCGAAAGTTACTACAAGATTCGTTTCTCCAATTTAATTCAAAGCATTTTATTTTATAAAGGAGTTTTAAGAAATTAGTTAATTTCAAAGCATTAAAAGACTTTGCAACTACAATGAGCTTTTTCTTTAATAAAATTGCTCCAATTTTTTCATTACAAGATTTATTTCATGATTTTTTAAATCTAAAGAATTAGTTTTAAATCCATTGTGCAATCTTTTAACTTAAAAATAGCTCTAAATCATGCATTCTAACTTTTTTTTTCAAATGCTTTCAGAACCCAAATTAATTTACTTCTTCGATCTCACTATATAAACCTTCTTATAACCTTCGTTTCGGGACGACTCTGTAGGATTAGAGACGCGTGTATTTCATATTTCACAGTACTAGGAATTACGGTTGCTTCTACAGGAGGTGCTGATCAAAGTAACTTTCATTGAAATCATACTGTAAACCAAACTTTTTCAAAGAGTATTTTCGGGAAAATTTTGGGTTATTTTAATCGGGCTTTCTTTTGAAGTCCACACAAAGAGCATTTAGATCAGAAAACAGGTTTTCTTTTTGTACCTGAAAACTACAATCCACATCGGGGTGGACTAAAATTTGATATTGTGAAAATAACTTTCTCAAAAAAGAAGAAAAGAATATTTTGTACTACTTTAACATCAAATGGCAGTGCCAATGTCGACGAATTATTATAGAAGTGTGATAAAAAAAAAGATCGCTCAAGTAATGTGTAGTGGCATGGTAACTTGGTAGTCTGGGTAGTACACATTCCTAAAGCGCCAACAAGTTTTAAAATGGGGAATTATAGATTTTATCAAAAAAAAAGGAAAAAAAAACACATTTTCTCTAATCATTATCCTTCACATTTTATGAAGTCCATGGGTATTTTACCCATGCATTTACACATCCGAAAAATACTCATATGTTATACATTGTATAGCATGCTTACTCCTTGAAGAGCGTGACGTAAGGATTTCCATGGAAGTTACTTTTACTTTTCAATATTAATTGATGTGTATGATGTTGAGTAATCACATGATGTAAATCTCACGTCATCTGAAAAATAAAACCTATAAAATGTAATTGTGCTGGTCTCATTAATAATAATTTCGTTCTATACATTTCCTTGAACGCTGCCTAAAAAACAATTATAAATTATTAATTTCATAACTAAATTTTAGTTTTTTTTTTTACTTAAAATCGTTAACATTAATTAAATTTCTTGTTATTCATAACAAAAGTCAACTTACTGAACGAAAATACTTTTAATAAACTGAAATATGAAAAAAAAGCAATAAAAACTACCAGATTATATTGAAAAAACTGTTAACTATTTAACTAAAATTGTTAACTTCTAGCTATTTAAATTGTTATACTTTTTTCAGTAACAACCAACTACAATTTCAGGTAACTTCATTTTTTTAAATGCAAGTGAAACTTTCATTTTTTTTATTACATTTAATTAACATTCCAAAATTAATTTATTATGTATTTATCAATGGAGAACTTAGAAGCAATACGAAGGCTATAGTCGATGAGCCTCGTAATTTTTAACCTTTCTCCAATATTTCTTGAATAAATTCTATATAAAAATATTTTGAGTAAAAATACGTGATGAGAAACCTTGTGTTAAATTAGACAAAACAATAAAGAAAAAAAAATTCTGTATTAAATTGTTTATTATCTTGTTCAGTGCACGCGTTTTGAATAAAATACTTTACCTAGAGCAGTGATCTTCAAACTGTGCTCCAAGGACCCAAGAGTTCTACAAGGTACACAAAAGGGTTCCACGAGACACAATAGAAAAATCGAGAAGAATTAAATATGTATGCAAAATGGATTCACGTTCTTTATGAAGTTTGTATACTTACAAATATCTAAAGCTCATTCCCCTCCCCTATTCATTAAAACTGAAATGCCTAGAGCAGTGGTCTTCAAACTGTGCTCCATGGACCCTGGAGTTCCACAAGGTACACCCAATGGTTCCACGAGTCACAATAGAAAAATCGAGAAGAATTAAATATGTATGCAAAATGGATTCACGTTCTTTATGAAGTTTGTATACTTACAAGTATCTAAAGCTCATCCCCCTTTCCTATTCATTAAAATTGAAATGCCTATAGCAGTGGTCTTCAAACTGTTCTCCAAGGAGACTGGAGTTCCACAAGGTACACCCAAGGGTTCCACGAGTCACACTCATCCCCTTCCCTATTCACTAAAACTGAAATGCCTGGAGCAGTAGTCTTCAAACTGTGCTCCACGGACCCTGGAGTTCCACAAGGTACACCCAAGGGTTCCACGAGTCACAATAAAAAAATCGAGAAGAATTAAAGATGTATGCAAAATGGATTTACATTCTCTATGAAGTTTTTATACTTACAAGTATCTAAAGCTCATTCCCCTCCTCTATTCATTAAAACTGAAAATTTTATTTATGTATAATAACTTTATTTTGCAACACTTTTGAAACTTTTATTATAATATAATAAAATAATATTAAAACATTTTATATCTTTATATATATACTACCTACTTGTTAGTTTGCACAATGTGTTGCAGAACTGTATAGTTTTCTAATGGAAAATGCACCTTTTTGCATTTGTGAAAAAGAAACCCGTAACGAAGGAGAGGAAATAACTTATCAACAAATTCGATGCTAAAATCTAAATTTAAGCACGAACAGCTTGTAAATTTTAGGTTGCAAATTCATGCAAAATACACCAGATTTCTCACACAGCTATAAACATTTTAATGATATTCAGAACATTGTGTTTAAGTGAAATATATTTCTCAACGTAAGGGGCTACAAATGCAAAGTATAAAAACAAATTAAACTCAAAATATGTAATGCGATTGCATTTAATCTCCGACACTTTGTGTGAAAAAAATCAAGCACATATCCTAGTTACTAAAATTAATGCATGGATAGGTGACACTTGGATCACAAATTAATTTTATTAATGAGCAAACTATATTTAAAAAATTATATTAGAATTTTTTTACTAATAAATGCAAAACATTTTTTAATTGTCTTTACATAAAGCCCCTATAACATGTTGATCTACTTTAAATATTATTTTGATATATATTCTTCGAAGTTTGTGTATGGAAAGGAGTTCTACGAAAGCACCTTCAAGTTCTAGGGGTTCAGTGAATTGAAAAAGTTTGAAGACCACTGGCTTTGAGATTAAAAACTTAAATCTATTGAATACAGTTAATTACCAAAACTAAATATATAAATTATTATAATATAGATGCTACACCAGTGCTTCTCAAACTTTCTATACTTGCGACCCAATTTTCACAATCATAATTTTCATTGCACCCCTCTATACAATAACGATGTATTGAATTCAACAATAATATACTTTGACGTAAAGCTGCAATATACGACTTTAATTATAAACGGTACAAATTAGCAAGATAAGTATTAAATTTTGCATATAATTTTATGACATTCCCATAGGGTCACTGGTAATTATTAAATTTGTTCTTAACTTAACTCTGTTAAATTGATTATGAAACATATTGTGCAGTACTGATACATTTATAAGTGTATTATATAAATCTGTATTTTGTTTTGCATCCTTTCAGTAAATTATTTATTTCTTTAAAAATAATCTTTTGTTTTCGACTTTTCAATATACTCGCGCCCCCCTTGTAGGGTTGTCATGCCCCCCTAGGGGGGCACGCCCCACAGTTTGAGAAACACTGTGCTACACTGTAAAAGAAGCCAACTATTCAATTACATAATTAAAAATAGAAACGATACTATATGCTTCAGCCTGAGAGAGAGAGAACACTTTTATCTCAGCAGTTATTACAATATTTTTTTTCAAATATACCAATAGCTGTGTCTCCCATACTAAAGTTGAAGTCTTTAATTGCTCAACTACGAAACCAAAACCTCAAAGATAATTGTTCATTTAAAACTGACAACATTTTCAGTAATGAATTAGTAATAAAATGAAAGTTCATAATACAATAGAGTCCCAAAAAATTGGTCTAATATGGTTGGCCGAGTTTGTGAAAATGCCTGGTTATCGAAGAATGGGATTAAAAGAGAATAAATACGAGTATTTTTTTCAGAAAATATTGGAATTCACTTGTATGTATTGTTTGCTTGAGAACACAACAGAAAATAAACTGCCCAGATATCCTTAACAAAGGAAAAGGGCGTACTTTATGAAGGCATAGAGCAGGGGTTGGCAGCCTATGCCACACGCGGTACAATTCTCAGTTCCACTATGAATCACTATTCTACAAACTTGTTAATTTTGGGGATGGAAGTTGACATATATGTAATGGACCTTATTTCACAAACATCTTCAGAGTTATGAGCATTTAGGGAAATATGAAAAATCAGAAAATTATTTGAAAGATTAATTTACAGCTATTTTTGTAAATTATTGAATGTCATTGCTAGGGAGATTTAATTGTTTGAAGAAAGAAAATAGCATTACTCTGCTTTTGATTCTGCATGTCTAAGTAAAAATTCTTTCCTCATATGAAAAATATTTAGTCTCCAGAAAGAATTTGTTTAACAACTGAATGCTGAAAATCATGTCAAATTAAAATTCACAAATTATACCCCTGATTTTGAGATATGAAAGTAAAGAGGTGCACAAGTACTAGGTTTCACATTAAAATTTTATTTATATTTTTATTTAACTATAATGTAGAGAAATACATATATTTTTTGTTGTCTATTTCTTATTTTAATAAATATGTTTAAAAATACATAAAAATACGTACAGCTTTAATTTAATTTTATTTTTGTTGAAGAAATAATTACATTTTATGCTGTTTATTTTTATGTTAAAAGATATCTTTAAATGTGATACAAAATTAGTATATAATAAAACAGTAAACACTCTCTGTATTATTGACCTCTATTCTCTAACTCTGCATGCTTTATTGCGGGAATCGAATTGTTTCAAAAATGACCAACTGTGTGGCACACTTGGTAAATTGGGCACGCTACAGCTAAAATGTTGCCGATCTCTGGCATAAAGAATTTACTACAGGAAGTGAAAATTAAGGACTAGATAGTATACAACAATTTACCTGATCAGACAACCTCAGAAAAATACTTTATTAAGGCATAAAGCAGTCTATAATGGAAATTAAGTAGACTTTGCAAAGACTGGCTAGTTTTTAAAGAAATGCGGAATGTCTTGTTGTCTTCCGTACTGCACTTTGCATTTTGCTGCTTCATCACGAAGGAACAATAAGTCTATTACCAAAGATCTTGTTGTTAAAATACTGAGAGGAGGTTTAGACAGCCTTTGGTCTCTAACTATGTGATATTTCAGGAATCTGTACGATGTCCTTAACGTTAACGTCTTCATCATTTTCCGGCAATTTTTCATTATAACAGCAGTAATAATTTCTGCATGGGACAATATCTTTCTCGGTATCGTTCTGGATCTTATACCTACAACAAGGCACCCGAGTTATTGTAATTTCCAGGTTATCGAGAGCTGAGAGTTTTCGAGACTACTGAATTAGCATTTCAACTAGGAACTAAACAAGCATTTATCGAATCTTCATCAGACAAATTTCATGTTACTGTATTACTGCTTTATTTTTAAAATCGACAACATCACTTACGTTCTCAGAAACAACAAATTACCCCATGTTTATAATTTGTTAAAAATCAGGAAGGTGCCATAAGATAAGTTTACAAGAGAAAAAGTTCTCTATAATCTCCCATATATGCAAACATTAAAACATGTATGAAAGATTAATCTTATCCTTGCAACTGAAGGAGGATTATAGTATGGAGGATCAATGCTTAAGTAGTATTACGAGGCGCATCCAGAAAGTAAGTTTCCCTATTTTTTTTAAAAAAAGAATTCACAATTTCAGGAACATATTTATTGGCAACAAGTACAGCAATGTTTCATATATTTTTCAACATAACCACCACCAGAATTCAGACATTTGTCGAATCATGGGATCAACTTTTGTATCACTCTGTGGTAGAACTCTGACGCCTGTGAATGGAACCAGCGAGTGGCAGACGTCTTCAGCTCTTCGTCGTTGCCAAAAACGCTCACCCGAGGACAGAAACTTCTTGACGTGCAAGAAAACGTGAAAATCGCTGGGAGCAAGATCAGAGCTGTAGGGGGCTGATCAACAGCTCCCAGCCAAATTCCGTCAAAACTGCTGCTGTGCGTCGAGCCGTATGTGGACGAGTATTGTCGCAGAGAAACACAACACCTGAATTAAGCATTCCACGCCTCTTGTTCTGAATGGCACATTGCAATTTCCGCAGTGTTTCACAATACCAATCAACGTTTACTGTTTCACCACGTGGAAGGAAGTCAATGAGCAGAATACCCTTCCTATCCCAGAACACCGTGCACATCACTTTCCGTAACGACAGCATCTGTTTGAATTTCGTCCTGACAGGAGATCCACTATACCGCCAATGCATTGACTGCTGCTTGGTTTCCGGGGTGAAGTGCGAAATCCAAATCTCATCGCCCCATCCTATCGAGGAACTCGTCGCCGTCATCGTGATACCGTTTGAGAAATGTCAGTGTTGCTCCTAAGCGTTGAATTTAGTGTTCGGGTGACAGGTTTTTTGGCACCCACCTGGCACACAATTTTTTGAACAGCAGGTGCTTAGTGACAATCTCATGCAACAAGGATCGCGATATCTGCGTAAATTGGCTGCTCAGCTCCGTAATCGTGAAGCGACGGTTCTCCATCACGCGCTGCCTCACAAGCTCAATTAGATCAACATTGATGAGAGACGTTCTCCCACAGCGCTCTTCATCATGGACACTTTGAACACCCTCTGAAAACTGTTTACACCAGCGACGCACCATCTTCTTACTCATGATGTCCAATCTATAGAACTGACGATGAATTTCAATAGGCGAAATGCTTTATGCATTCAAGAACTTTATCATCGACCGAACCTCGCAGGTGGTGAGAGAAGGAATAAGTTTCCATTTCGGACCAATGCAACCACGCTACTGGCAAGAGGCGGGACCTGTACGGCTGGCCTACGTCATAGATCTGTTACGCATACGCAATTTACACAGCTAATTACGTTTACTTTAAGGGGAAAACATCTGGAAACTTACTTTCTGAATACGCCTCGTATATATGTGTAAAACTTTTCGCATTCTGATAAGGCAAAGATAAAATCTATAATCATCTATGCTTACAACTTATGTTACAGATAAGTAAATATATGCATTATTTTTTATACAAAAATATTCTATTTCATATAAGTTTAAAATAATTGAAATTTAACACATTATATTAAAAACTTCTGTTATCATTGTGATTGATTCTAACGTCATTGCGATTTATAATGCGTCTTTCAGTCTATAATCAAAAATTAAAAATTTGTTCATTTTTGCAAGAAAAAACTTTCTTCTTAGCTGAACTACAAGGAAACAGAAATTTACAAAACATGATTTCTACCACGACTAATTGTGCAAGTATAAATAACTACTAAGGAAAAATTGCCTTAGATATTTAATTTTTAACAGCAACAGTTATAAATGTTGCGCTTTAAAATTACGTTACTGCAAATAATGCAAGTTGGATTTCTAAGTTCAACGTGCTTTCTTACATGACATAGTGGTTAGTGACACTGACTTCAGTGCAGCAGGGCCTGGGTCCGAATCTCGGAGAAGACATGGATGTTTGCAAATGTATAGTGCCAGTATGGCATTAGGGCACTCTAAATATTCGTCGAGCCTCAAGTCATCTCGTGAGATTGATGAAAAGGCAAGAGATGATGGAGGCCTCCAAGCCCCATCTCAGGATGTTCTCTCTCCAAATTGGGGTGGAACCGAATCAAATCATACTGTCAACCGTCATGGGGTGTTTGAAGCTGCGGCTAACGACAGGTGTAAAAACTAGCCCCTTGTCACAATGAATTTCATAGGCCTCGATCTGGTACTGTCGATCAGTGTCATTAACAGCAACACAACAACAATTCTTGTAATTTTCATGAGACTTATAAATATGTATTCAAGCTTCGTAAAAATCATCACAATTTTTTAGAATTTGTGACATAAAAATTGAAACAAATAACACTAAACCTTTTTTACTAAATATTTTTTTTATCGAACGGACTTTTTTTTCTCTAAAATATACAGTTATTCGTAACTATTACATTTTATATTAAAATGTTAATGACTGAAGTAAACTGAAAGGGAACAAACTTTCTAAAATAAATACGGACAATGTTGAGAAGATAAAATCTTCATACAAATCCTGAGCCATGGTAATCACCTCTTAAATGCTTCCAACCATGCCATGCAGGAAAGACTAATTAATCTTTAAATAAGAGCTCCTGTTTTCTACTGCTTACGGAAGACAAAAGTTGCTATGCATTTCCCATGGTGCATTGTAAGATTTTCATTTCATTATAAACGCGTTGTTCTGTGAGTTGCTTAATCGCTCGTATATTTCGTATGCATCTTAAATGCAGATAATCGAATCCATGCTGCATTCAAGAGCTAAATTGATAGCCATCTAATTGATTGCAATCCGCTTCGTCGTGTTTTAATTAAAAGCAGAAACGAAATTACTTTTAATTCATTTGAATGTTTCGTTCGAATATCAATTGTTTTTTTCTTTGTGTTCTAAGCAACTCTTCATTAATCTATCTGTTCAATTAAACTATATATATGCTTGGTATTGAAAACTATTTAAGAATGAATTTGAAGTACATCAGCGTTTTTAAAACGTTTTTAAGTGCAATAATGTAATTGTAGATACAATTTTATATAAAATCAAAGGCAAGAAATTTGCAAAATCTAAATATAAATTCTTGAAAACTTTTATATATTTCTCGGTCAATTGAAATAACAATAAATATCATCAACTTTAACAATAGTAATTTATTTTATAAAAATAAAAACCATATAAATAAAGCAATACATAAAACAAAAATATTTAAATGTTTTTAGTAAGTTTTATAAAACTTGGAGTTTGATGAAGTAATGTGAAGAAAACAAATAATATATATATTCTTCAAAAGGTTTGCAATTTTAGACTTACTTTTTAGTGACATAGAATAAAGATACAAATACATAAAGAATATATACAGATGAGAGTCAAGTATTATGGAACAGCAAGGTAATATGGAATACAAGGGTTTTGCTCTGTTAGCTACTAATGCGTGAGAAAACCCTTTAAATACTGACGGAAGTCTCTCATGATACATTGCAATGAGAATTGACCACTTGTTTCCATACCACTCGCTACCAAACAAAGTGTGTTTTGCGATTTTAAGAAGTTTTTGCAGGTAAGAGTGGTTTCAAAAATAATTTTAACCTACTAGTACACATGGACTTGAACATTAAATTTAAGTACACTAAAAAAATTGTAGTTTGTAACACTGTGGTCATTTTTTAGCTAACAATGTTTTGTCCTTCAGTTTAAAGCAGAGATTCCTAAACTTTTTGATCTCATAGACCCCTTGACATGTTTTTCGGTTTGTGGTAGACCCCCTGCTAAATTAATAATCAATTTTTGCAAATTTATCAACTTAAATGTCTTTTTGAGAGCCAGTTCTACTACTACTTTAAAAGGATTAAATTAAAAAATCAAGTACAAAATAACTGTTAAATAAGGTAACCAAACAACAAATAAATGATTTTAATGGGAAGGATGAATCTGGCGCTACAAAAACAAATTTTCAATATTTGGTATGTCTTTTCAGGTTTAACCTTAAATCCCTCTGTTTTTTTTAGATTCACAACCACGCTGAAATTCCTTCTCACTAGGAAAAGCTGTTAAAAACTTCCTCACAATATTCCATAATTCGGGAGATCTTCATTAGTGCGTATTACGATCAGTTCCTATTGTCATGTGACATTTTTTTTTCAATGTGACCACATAAATTCATTGCCTACTGTGGTTTTTCCATAGACAAAGCATTCTCAAACATGGTTTCAAAATTTGAATAAAAAACAGTTAAATGTTGAACGTATGCTAAAACGTCCTGACAGATTGTCGGTGACAAATTGAGAAAATTCGGGAGACCTCCAGTGTTATATTTCTTTAGCTTAACTCTGGAAAGAAACGCTGAAATGGTTCTTGTCTTAAAAAAATCATGCTGTCACCTAAGTGAAAATTAACCTCCTTAAATTTAGCAAATAAATCTGTTAAATACATAAAATTAGGTTTCCAGTTGGTTATTTTTTTTTAAATTAAAGTCACGATTTAGTTTAATGAGATCCACTATCATAGACCCCCACTTACCTCCTCATGGACCTCCAAATTATTTTTTTTTTTGCTGACGTAAAAACCTTGCAGGTCACCATAAACCCCTGGGGGTCTATATAGTCCACTTTGGGAATCACTGTTTTAAAGGTTCATTTTCCAAGCTGACGTGTCGGGTATTATGGAATACTGAAGTTCTTCAATGAATCTTTCCATTCTGATGTACCACTTGTAATAGACTTCATGCCATCAACTAAAGAAACAGAAAATAAAGACGTATAATGTATCCTCTGTAACGGAGAATTCTTCGAAGTCCAACGAGGGGAAATTTGGATTCAATACTTCAACTGTTTTCTGTGGGCTCACCTTTGTTGCACTGAATTATAGAAAGATTATATTTGTGACTTTTGTAAATAGATTCAAAAAAGAAATGCCTTTCACGTATATTTAAAAATATGGCTTTTATAGCTAATTCTTAATTTGTTTTCAAACGGTTGAAACTACCTATTCCACATTACCCGACTATCCCGTAATACCCTCCATTTATCATTTTTCTTTAAAGCAAATTTTTATAAAACAAAATAAATATTATTTCTTTTGACAAGTGATAATTCCGTACAATCGTTTATAGTATATATCCCTGGTGATTTTGGACATTTTTATCAAAAACCAGTGAAGTAATTTTTAGAAAAGTAAATAGTATTCCATTAAACCCAACATAATAAATAATAAATAATAAGTTAACCAAAATAATAAATAATAATACATAATAAATAATTAGTTAACCAAAATAATATTACATAATAAATAATTAGTTCTAAGAAATAAAAATATTTTAAGAATACGCGCGTGCGTTATATATATTTACATAATATACAAATTGTTGTTATCGCTTGACATCTCACTCATCTTTAGCCTTCAAAAGCCTGAAATTGACGCCATTTCGCACAGCTAAAAATGAAGTACTAATTCTCGTGAAATACTGTATTCGAATATCTATAATTTACTCTAGAACTGGCATGTATTAGCAAAAGAAACAATTAGCATAAAACGAGATACACGCGTTTCTAACGTTTGAAATAGTACAAAAATGCACAAAGAGCGTGCAAAGCGCTCATAATGTTGAGGGATAAATTGAGATGAACAAGTTCAGGAGTTGATAGCGGCCAAAGAGTTTGAAGACTTTTCGTTATTGAAAAGCAAAATAACTAATTATTTATTATTATTATTCCGGTAATTTAACCATAATACACATAAATTAAAAGTAACACCCAAAGCAATTAAAATAGTGAAAATCATCATGAATAAATATGTACGCATAGTCTTGACAATGAATAGCAAAAGTAAAAATAATAGTAAAATAAAAGTGTAATTTAATTCTGTGAACGCATATGGAACTAAGAATATCGAGGAAAATAATTAATAAAGGGACATGTATTTAAAGTTTGTCTATAGTAATTGTTTCCTCATACTAATGGTATATTAAACATTTGTGCGAAGTTTCTCATGAAAACTTACATACAAATATGTTAAATTGTTAATAATAAACACTGTGTGTGCGCGCTCCTTTTCACACAGTTTTATTAGAATTTCAGGTATTAAGTATACTTGTTCTTAAATATTAACAAACTATTAAGGAAAACATGACGTCATTTGGAACGAAATTATTAATTCTGTGTTTGAAGTATATCCCTTTATTAAATTGAGCATAAATAAAAGAGATTTATCCTGGAAATAAAATTTGAAAGCATATAAATTATGTGCAGTAAAACAGTAAAAGTTGAGTTTGTTATCATTACTTCATATACATTTAGTTATTTCTAAATTGTTTTGAATAAGAACTTGTTAATAAAGTTTTGGAATATTTATGAAAAATGCCTTTTCCATGGTAAACTCCTAGAGAAAAACAAATATATATATATATATATATATATATATGATCAATAATAACATACACCAAATCGCTATAAATCTAAGAAAGGAAAGCAAATTAAAAGTATGACCAAAAAGTATAGGTCAAAAATAAGTTAGCCTCAGCAGTACACTAGCAGGCTCAGAATTAGGAACTGAGATTGCAGGTTTAAACATTGTTTGGGGGCCAGCCTATCTTCATCTGTAATTTGCCTGTATATATCTGGGCTGTGGAGAAAAGAAATAAGTGTAGAAGAAGCCAGCATTAAAGCTAAGGATAGTTATCATAACTTAATATTAAATGTACTAAAAATGAAAAAGATCGCATATACTTATATGAGAGCGATCTTTTTCAATTTCTTTTTATTAGCTAAGGCTAATTCTTAATCTTAAATTTTTAATACGAAAATGTTATAAAATTTCTTTGAAAAATCCTCCCTTAGGGAAGCTTTATTTTACAGCAATTTTTAAAACTTATTGATATGCTTGTTCAAATTGTTTTTAAAAAGCTTATTTAAAACTAACCCCACAATTACATTTTTATCAAACAACAACGAGATTTAAAAAGCAATTTTAAAAATAAACTTTCACTAGCATATTTGATCAATTTTGCAAGCTTCCTTACATTTAAATCAATTTAAGTATTTTTATCCAAAACAATTATTACACCACGCGCACAGTAATGCTTTACAAACTCATAACAAATTCTTTTCATGAAAGAAATTAAAAGTGCATATAGTTCTCTTTTTAAAAATTTAAAAAAACACATTCAAAAAAGAGGTCAATAAATTCCAAGCATTATACTCATGATAGTCGAGTTTTTTAATCAATTGTTCTGTGAATGAAACATACCACGCCTCAAGTTATCTCAAGAGAACGACCTTTCTCTTTTCAAATGATACCAAGGTCACTAAAGAAAATATGATGTAACAGAATAATGCAAGCGGTATTTTATTTTGTTTTTTCCTCCTCTATCAACTGACCAGACGGTTCCGGAAGTGATATGGCTCATTTTCTTTCAACGGTGTTCGAATATGGGTTAAAGGCTATTAAGTGCCTGCCTACATAAGACAATTCTGGAATGTCACACAGATTGGACTAATAGACAAATAAAATTAGGAAAGGGGACCATTCGGATATTGATATTTTTCACTATAGAAATTGCATTTATGAGGTATTAAAGCCCTTTTATGGGTAATTATCTGAATAGCTTCTACCTACGTTTTAGCCTACCTTATTGGCAGATTAATGACATTTTGCCATACAATCAATAATTCTATTTTTATAATAAATAGTGTGCTTTGAAGTACAAAGTAAAACCAGCTCAGGAAACTAATTTTAAAATACAAAAAGGATGCTTAGACTTAAAATAATTGTAAATGATATTGAATTTTTTTTTTTAATTCAGCACATGTCAGTATGAATATAGTTTTATAAGAATGGAACTAAAATACTCATATGTACACTAATTTTTTCAAAGTTAGGAGGAATTTTATTTATGGTTGACCCTCAAAGTACTGGGGATAAATTTTAATAAAATTAGAATATACATAAGATTGTAAATACAAAAAACACCACACAAAAGCTTTAGTATATACGCATGCTGTAGTGCACACATAATTTTTAAAATGGGGGGTAGGGGGAACGAGGTTTGAAAATCCACCATTCTCGTAATATACTCCAATACACCGCAAAACATGTTTTTCTTATATTCTGTCGATTGTCGGGAACAAAAAACATTTAAAAAATAAATTATTGAATAAATAATTAGCATTAATTAACAAAATAAAGTACGAAGAACAGATAACGGATAATTAAATTTTACTACAATATATATAGGATTATAATCAATCGAAAACAAAAATCAAGGGCAATGGAGGGGAGGACCGGATCCGTGCCCCCCTTTGTGTGCGTACGGCGCACGATCATATGCACTACTCATTAGAGCTGGAAAATCTTAAAAAGTGGTTGCTGTGCCCTCCCAAAAGTCTTCCAAGTATTGTAAGCAAAGTTAATTCGGGGTATATAGCAGATTGATCCATCGGGTGAGAGAGAAAATTCTTACTTTCCAGAAATTCATCGGCAGTATTTGCAGTTTTTGAAAAGATAAAATTGTGATTATAAGGATATTTCCAGTTAGGCGAGTAAACTAAATATTTAATTATATTGTACGATGTCTTGGAGAGTGTTCAATGCCATCATAAATTATATATCATTTCGCGAACAGAAAATTTAAATACTGAATTATTACGCATATATTGTACATATATATACTTTTTAAATGTTTACTTATATTTTGGCTGGGTTTTATAGGTTTTAAAATCCATTTTCACATTCATTCTTAGCTTTGAAGAAATTAAAATTTGTGTCTTTTATAATTTTATTTTCTACTATACTATATATATATATATATATATTACACACACACACATATATATATATATTTGCATTACGACAGCTACCAAGAAAAAATTGCAATAGGTAATATTGTTTAGTGGTGATTGATTAATTTTAAATATATAAGTTTCTATTACCTCAGTCATAATTAGAAAAGATTAATATTGCTCTAAACAAAAAAAGAAAAAAGATGTTATCTTTTGCAAGCAGACATCTTTTGTTATTACTTTAAGAAAACAACAAAAACTGTATTTTAGGCAATTTCACGACTCATTTCATCCTTTGATTGTAAAATAACACTGATAACTATCACTTCTTTTTTTAATGTAGGCAAATGACATTTATCATTATCACTAACTTACACACATTCTTTATTTATTTCACTGAGTTTCAGAAAACTAATAAGAAATCTGCAATGTCTGAGCACTCTTTGATCAAGATTGCCAATTTTTTCTATAAAAAAACCCATTGTTTTCTTCTGAACTCTATTATTTTTCTGGTCAGTTACAATATTTTTACTTTGTTTATCTTCATTTTACATTTCAGAGTTTTTTAAGAGACGTGTGTGTGTGAAACAATTTATAAAAATATTTTTGAGTTAATGGTTTTTGCTATTTTTTTCAATTCCTACTATTAGTGCACTCTCTCCCTATATATATGTATCTTATTCAAATTTTCAATCGTTAATAAAATACTTTCTATTATCCATTCAAGTTCAAACACATTTTTTAAACTTGTAATGGAGGACACTTGATGTTATATATAATACATTTTTTTTTCAAATATTTTAATTCATTAAATAAATTTAAGAATGAATAAATAGTAACAAACAAAAATAATTGTCCAACGGGTACATATAGAAAAGGAAAAATCATCGTGGTAAACCTCTGTAGTAACATGGGGGAGATCGTTGGACTTCTGGGGATCCAAAAGGAAAAGTGGGTTCGAATCCCACCTGGGGCCGGCCTGAATTCTTGGAGGGAAGCGTGTGATTTCTTTTATAATTTGCCTTTATTATTAAGTACTAATTAAATTTACCACGAATAAAATAGCAACAAAAGCAAAGTCCATACCCTATATGGAAAGGAAAATCTACTCGATTTTGTCACCTAATATTGTGATTCTGTCAAGTATGTATATACATAGTAAGGGCTTATTAACTGAACTCCTACTAATAAAAAGCAACTAAAATAAAATTTTCCTTGCTTATCTTATAGAAATCGACTTATAATTGCTTTTACATTACATGTTTCTTGCAACCCATGTATATGGGTAACGTAAAATAGATTTTGTGCTCAAAATATAAAAAATGAACTATTTAATTTTCTAGAGAAAAATTTAAAAGTTTTAAGTAGTTTTAATTTTAAAAATACTTGGCTCTCAATGGCCCTACGCATATTATTTTTAAATTGATTTGCAAATATGTCAAATCATGTTTAACAAAAGTTGATACGGGTTTTCAAATAGCATGACTGAAATTGTAAAATACTTTTTTATGAATGTTTATTAAAATTTCCTGGCAAAATGTATCAAACCTAAATTCAACTATTTTATTAAAAATATAAGTATTGCTTTAATTCATAAGTGCATGCCAACTTTTTTTATAAAGGGAATGGATAAAAAAAAATATTGAAGCATTTGGTACACTAAAAAAACGCCTTAGAATTTCAGAAAGATAAACCAGTTATTTTTTCTTTCTGAAATAAAACAGTTTAAAGTTTTGATTTTTACCATTGGGATGTGTAAAAACTAACATATGAAAATTATTACAATTCTATATACTCGTTTTTTTTTTTTTTAATTTAGAATGTTAAAATTTTGGAAGATTATAGGAAATTGTATAAAAAACAATTTAGTGTAAAAAAGATTTTATTTGAGTTTTAGACAGATTTTTGTCAATTGAATCGTACAGTCAATTGAATGGTACTCTTAACCATTAGCTTTAATTTCCAATCTTACAGATCTTTCTCAGTTGTTTTACAAATTTTTTTAAGGTCTTAAGATAACTAGAGCTCAATAAATATTTAGAATCGGAGCAAGACTTTTGGTTCACCCTATATATGTATGTGAGTGTGTCTCTTTTGCCGTCTTAAAAGCACAGTTTTGATTAATTGTAAAAAGTATAATAAGATATGAATAAAATATGTATCTGAAAATATTATAAAACATAACAGTACAGAAAACTATTATATATTAATTAGTTAACATTATTACCACTATGCACTTTTTTCTCCATCAGAAGGACTTCATGCACATCATTTTATTACACAAACACATGTGAACAAAATTTACGTAACAGAAGTATATAAGTAAGTTAACTATTTTGATCTGTGCTTAGAAAGAATGCGATGACTAGAATACTTTCTTTATTATATAAATACATTCATTTAACCCCACAATCCAATTCCTAAACCTAAAATTTAGATATTACACTGCTCTGGACAGCTAATTTTGACCTATAATATCTTGTTATACTTCTATTTGTTGTCTAGTTTCGAATTAGATTTATGCTAGTTTAGTACATGATTAATTATATATATATTTACAAAACGTAAACGCAAACCTTGAATACTTCGCGTACGCTGTAAGGCGGCGTATATGGCGGGCGTGTGTGTGTGTGCAGTGTGTGTGTGTGTGTGTGTGTGTGTGTGTGTGTGTGTGTGTGTGTGTGTGTGTGTGTGTGTGTGTGTGTGTGTGTGTGTGTGTGTGTGTGTGTACCTCCTCTTCGCGTAGCCTTACTATGCTCAACTCACCGCCCCGTATTACGGTCGATGATTTAATCGTAATCGAATAGTGAGATTGAGATTGCGACAGAAACTGGTGGGTGCTGGTTTCAGATCAATCATGACATCTGTTGGAAGGAGTCACGCTACACTCATCATCCAGTGTAAAAAGAGCGAGAATTATTTGTCCTCTCTCTTTTTGTCTCTTGCACTTGGTCTTCATGATTTATTAATCTACTGCAGTTCGTGTTTGTGTTTTGTTTCTTCTTGTCTTCTTTCTGTTATGTCGGAACGCTATATGTTTAATGTGCAATAAAACCGAATTTACCACATTTCAAAGGACTGCCTCATCAGTGTCATCAAATATAAAACATACATCAATTTCTGAAGAAATTTTCCAGAAACCAACAAAAAATACATAACCACCGGTCACCTTTACATATATATATACACTCATGGACAAAAAAAATTAGCGCACTAAGAAATAATTGCGGGATCACAACGAAACTTTGGGTACGTGAAGATACACATGCTGTTGAGAGATATGCCGATTAGAAATGGAGCGTGATTGCGCATTACATGTATAGCCGGTAGAGAGAGAGAGTTTAACGTCGTTCTAATGTGGGAGTAAGTCAGTAACCAAAGTTTGTTTGAGTGCTGAATTGTTTGGCTTAAAGGAAGATGAGAGGCAGACATGCTATTACGCCGTTTTCGTAAAGACAATATGAGCAGCTGTCGCAGTTTCTGAGAGGGAGAGAATCATCGTCATGATGGAAGCTGGGTGGTCCGCTAGGGGAGTAGCTCGTTAATTAGACCGCTCTGATTGTGTTGTGAGGAGGTTTTGGGACCAGTGGATCCGAGAGATGTCATTTACACGAAGACCAGGCTCAGGACGCCCTAAACAGACCAGTCGTCGGTAGACTACCACATCGTAAGAAATGCACGTGTACAGGGAACTGCTCATCGGTCGCCATCCAGACACAGGTAGCATTTTCATTAGGGGCCCCTGTGTCTCCTCGAACCACATGAAGGCCCGTGGCTGATGGACATTTGGGATCGCGGCGCCCATCACGTGTGCTGCCCTTGACGCCCACCCATCGACGCCTCCGTTTGGGATGGTGACACGCACAAGGAAACTGGACTGCAGCGGAATGGAGCCAGGTCGTCCTTAACGACAAATCCAGATTCAATCTCAGCAGTGATGACAATCGTGTTCGAGTGTGGAGAATCCATGGTGAACGTCTCAACCCTGACTTTGCTTTACAGCGACACACCGCCCCACAGTGGGTGGTAAGGGTGCCATTGCCTACACGTCACCCCTAGTATTGATCCAGCACCATGAGCCAGGGTATGTCCATGACATCCTGAAACCCAAAAAGTGTTCCCACTCGGGCAACGGCCCCAGGAACCTTTTCCACGACAATGTTGGCCTCCCCGGGCAAGGGTGTCATAAGACCGTTCCGCACCGTACTACCCTGGCATGTCCGATCCTTAGAGTTGTTCCAATCGAGCATATCGAATCATTTGGGATCCGAGTTGGGCATCCCACGAGTTTAAACGAATTAGGGAGCACAGCAAATAGGGAAAATGAAATGTCTCAAGACATCATCGAACTTGTATGCCTCAAAGCCCGACATATCGCATTGTGCATTGCGCTAGAGGTTCAATAGGGTATTAAATCCTCTTTTTTCCTTTTTTTGAAATAAATTATCCTTTTTTTTGATTTTCTAATCATTTACTTATATAAAAAGTCATTATGTATGAAAAATTTCGTTTCATTTTGACGACGCCTTCTTGGTGCGCTATAATTGTTTTGTCCATTAGTATATATATATATATATATATATATATATATATAATATAATAGATAGATAGATAGATAGATAGAAGATAGATAGGATGGGATAGATAGAATAGAAAGATAGATAGATAGTGATTTAGAAAATTCTGTCCATTATTTTCAAATGAATTTCGCTCAATATTATGAGCAGAAAGGGGGAAAGTTGGCTAGTCACAAAACTTGTTAAACCCCGCTTTTGTAAAAACTATTTTATACATTAGAGCTGTCCTTAGAAGTCAGCAAGGCTTATATTATTGCAACATCCATATATTTTAAATTCCAATATATGTTTTTAGGCTTCATTTATCTGTAGTATTTGATTTATATATATTTATATGTATATACTGCCGGAAAAAATCTGAACATCAAGGAAAAATTACTGTAAAGTAATGAAATTTGGACAATGCAATTATCTAGTAAACATATTTAATTGATTGAATTTTCAAGATGACAAGTTAATTTAAGCTCAAGAAATTGCGTTTCAAATGTGAAATGCTGTTGCATCAATAGCCGATGTAACCTACAGAATTTTAAATACAACTCTGTAAGCGTCCATGCGTTTAAGAAATTTATTCTTTTATTAGTCATACTGTCTGGACTCAGGAAATAGATTAACTTTAGATGTGTTTAGGTTAAATGAATGTCTTTAGGTTTTGTTTGACTTAATGAAAATGTACGATCCAAATGATTGTTACGCGAAGAAAAGGGGAAAAATGGTAGCGAAATGATGCAGAAAAATAATAAAATATAAAAAAAGCTTTTCAAAGAGTTTACAAAAGCCTGAATGGGAATAGAGATGATGATGGATGTTACATGATCATCTCTTGCCAGAAAACCTTTTTTCAGTGTTTTTGTTAAACTATGTCTTTATTGACTTATCCCTTTTTCCTTTACAATCATTCAACTACCCCCCCCAAATGACGGGAAAAAAAATCCCAACATCAAGAAAAAATTCTTGTTAAGTAATGAAATTTTGACAATGCAATTGTCTAGTTGACATGTTTCATTAATTAAATTTTCATTATCACAGGTTATTTTAAGCTCAAGAAAATGCAATTCAAATGTGAAATGCTGTTACACTAATAGCTGCCAGAATTTTCAATGCAAGCTTGCAAGCGTCCATGCATTGTGTCATTCAGGTGCCTTATGTCACTTTGTGGTATGAAGTTCCAAGTTTGTTGAACTTGTTGTGTCAATATTGGGACGGGCAGTGCTGGCTGTGGATGACTCTGGCGTTGTCATCCAATGATATCCTATACGTGCTGAATTAAAGACAGATCTGGTGATATCGCAGGCCAAGGTAACATGTCAACACTCTGTAGAGCCCGTTGCGTTTTAACATTGGTATGAGAGCTAGAGTTATTCTGTTTGACCTTCTTCCCCCTCCCTTGAATGCTATTAATGAATGGCAATACCATAGGTTGAATTACCAGACTGACGTAGAAATTTGCAGTCAGTGTGTTTGAGATAACCACAAGTGTGCTCCTGCTGTCATAAGAAATTGCTTCCCAGACCATGACTCCAGGTGTAGGTCCAGTGTGTCTAGGCCGCAGACAGTTTGGTTGCAGGCCTTCCTCTGGCCTCCTTCTGAACAACACACGGCCATCACTGGCATCCAGGCAGAGCCAGCTTTCATCAGAAAGCGCAACAGATCTCCACTTCGTCTTCCAATGAGCTCTGGCTTGACACCACTGGCGTCGCAAACGGCAATGGCTTGGAGCCAGTATAATACACACTGTAGGGCGACTGGCTTGGAAGTAATTGATTTCTAACAGTTTGTTGTGTCTCTATGGTACCAACTGCAGCTCGAACTGTAGCCAACTGCAGTACGATGCCTCAAAGCCATACACCGAATTTGGCGATCTTCCCTCTCAGTGGTGCCATGTGGCCGGCCCGGTGTTCTTGAGGCAGTACCATTCTTGACCACCTTCTCGTAGCTCTATTACACAACCTCGTTCAAACCTTGCGAGCTGCAGATAAAGGCATGTTCGTCTTCTTAAAGGTATTCTTGGCTAACATCAACTCAATGCATCAAATTTCACAGACAAATAACGCTCACGAATTTTACAGCATGCATTTAAAGAAACTCTGACTTATGCAAGCTCTGAGTGGCGCTATACTAATGCCACACTGAAGCGTGAAATTTGAATCGATGTCATCTTTCAGATGTATAAACACACCTACTAAATTTTGTTTATCAAACACAAGTCTTTCTTGCTGTTGGGATGTTTTTTTCCCGTCATTCTATGTTCGAACCTAAGCCGCACTTTATTTCCATTGTTAATGCTATTGAAAATCGGGTTCGGCTTAGAATTGAAAACACAAAAATTAGACAGATGAGGGAAATTGAATATGACAACCGGTTAGCAATTACTGGTTTATGCTTGTTTTTAAAAGTTTTTGATACTGGTGAAATAAATTAATTATTCACTTTTTATTATTTCTAATATTAAATGTTTTTTTTTAAGTTTCCTAAATACATCGATAAACCTTTTTACACTATTTTTCACAAAAACATATTAAGAATTTGTTGCCTGGCTTAGAATTGATACTGACAGATTTTAATAAGAAAATACGGTATAATTTATTTTATACATGTGCAAAATAGTTCCTATATTTTTAGATACTAAAAAGAAAAAACAGCATTTTTAATTTTTACATTTTGAGTGTTTCTAGACATTTGACAGCTAAAATTACTCCCAAAAATCACCGTAACTCAGAAAAAAGTATAAATAAATTAAATTGTTGTTTAATTTTATCTGAATACAAAAACATAATTAAATTTCTTCATTTAACCTATAAATATTAATCCGAATATTTTTCAATATTCCCCTTCCTTTTAAATGTAATCACTATCCAAATAAAAAAGAAATAATCACTTTCTTTGTTAGAATTTTGAATAGACGGAAATAATTATTCTTATCTTTAATTCAATTTCTAGACATGAGCTTTCTCACGATTTACTCTTATTTTAAATTTGGACAAATGGAATTCCATTGAAAAAAGGCGCAGATTTTTTTCGTAATTGGTTCAGGAAACTATTCAATTGTATTAAAGACAGCAAGGACACGTTTTGAGGATCAAAATAGAAAAACTGACGCGACACTCAATTTACGGGTATTTCGAGACATTCAAGTCTGTTTTTCATTTTCTACACCATTTTAGATATGTTTTTCAAAAAAAGTGCATTTTCTTTTTTTTTTGTTCAAATTCTTTTGTGGAGACTAAAACAATTTCAACTTAATTCTGCAAAATTGAGGTAATAAAACTAAGTAAAACTATTCATTGAGCTCCCTGAAAAGAATTCTGTATTTGTTCTTAAAACTTCTTTTTTTCTACTGTAAGTAGTTTATTCTGTTTATTTATTTTTATCGCGCCTTGGAAAACTAAAATCTGAAAATAACTTGAAATTCCTTAGTTTATTATTAAATGAAATTGAGGCTATGTATAATTAAGTAAATGTTAGATTCCTTTTTTTTATTAAACGATTCCTATTTTTAGCTAAAAGATGCTTCAGAATTAACAATAGGAAGATGAATATCTCATTAAAAAAAACTATGTCTTTTTTTTAAATATTTTAATAAAACAATGGCCTATTTAGAAGTAACTTTTTTAAAATTATATGCTTTTTTAGTTATTACTCTTCAAGTCTAGCTCAAATATCATACCATGCGTTTCTATATTTAGGAGCTTAATTCGGAGTAATTTTTCATAATGAAGGCATTTTAATTACTATTTAATGATAATTATTAATAATTTTAATCAGCATCACAATTATTAATTTTCAAGGACTGAATTTTAAACAGTTATACAGTAAAAAAAAGAAAAGGTAGTTAATAATTTTACTGCCAACTTTTAACAAAATTTATATATTCATATGTATCGAAAAATATACATTCATATACCAATATATAATTTCATTCACAATTCCTACTATTAATTCACACTCTCCTTATATATATATATGACATGATTTGAAGTCAGAAACAGACTTAGTTTTTAAAAAGGATCTTTATTTGATGAAAGTTAGACATCATCTGCCCAAGAGGCAGAGAAAAAACGAACGCCACCAAAAATCAATGGGTTAACCCCCAAGACGCCACCCATTTCATGATTGCACTTGAAAGTTAATGCTGACATATGGGGCATTAAATAAACAACTGGAATTAGACATGTTTATTGGCTAGCCCATATGTTCCGAAGAAAAAAAGGGTTTGGATACTTGAAGAGGTAATGAAAAAAAAAAAGTTAAGTGAATGGGGAATTTAATTTTAATCTAATTTAAATATCCTTACATATATATATGGAATTTAGAGTCAGAAATAGACTTAGTTTTAAAAGGTCTTTATTTATCAAAATTTACTCATCATCTGAAGCAAGATGCAGAGAGAGAAAAACACCACCGAAAATCTTAAGAGGGTTAAACCTTAAAACCAAACGGGGCTCCATGAGGTTTGAAAGTTAATGCTGACATATGGGGCTATTAAATATAACGATCTGAATTAGACATGTTTTTGGCTAGGCCATATGTTCGGAAGAAATAAAGGGGTATTAGTTTGATACTTGGGGGTAAAATATAAAGTGTAAAACAGATATGGAATTTAATTTTAATCTAATTTAAATTATCCTTACATATATATATATATATTGTGACATCTCTCGCGTTCTTCCTCTAACATAACCTCTATGTTCTTTTGACGGCCACGATTAAGGGAAAAAACTTTTCCAACCCAAACCAAGAAGTGAAACGAAGCTAGATGAAAATAAATAACCTTTAAAAGGATAAAAATTTTTTAGTGAGCAAGGAGGGCAATTTAGAAAAGTTCGTATAAAAGAAAAAGTGTTGATGGGCTTCTTAGAATCAAGACGCCACCCGCCAACTTCCCAAAGGGACATAACTTGTACAACCTTAGGAGAAAGATTTGAAATAGCTTGACCCGGGGTATTCAAAACCCAAAGGGAGGAAGATTATTCTGAACGCTAGTATATTTTGAGATTGAGATTAGGGGGATATAATATATTTATATTGACAAGTGATCAATTGCGATCTGAGTTAGTTAAAACTGCGTGTTTTTGGTTTTTTCTCACTTTAAAATAAGTTTGTTCGATATCTAAGTAAACTGTAAATTTTAAAAAAGTCATATTTTAAAATTTTAAAATGTCCATCATTCCGAAATCCCACACCTCTAACTTACGCTGAAACCCCCCGACATGGCTGTCGAATGATGGTATGTCGCAAAAAATATATATATATATATATATAAAAGAAAAATTTTAAAAGATATATATATATATATTTATATATATATATATCTTGTTCAAATTTTCAATCATCAATAAAATACTTTCTATCCATCAACATTCGAATTCAAATTCATTTTTTTAACTTGTAGTGGATGACACTTGACGTTAATGCAGTTTTTGCAAATATTAATTCATTAGTTAAATTGAAAATGAATAAATAAAAAAAAATAATAATAATAGTCCAACACCATACATGGAATGGAAAGTGGAGAATCGCTTTCTATTTTGTTTCTTAATTTTGTAATTCGGTCATATGTATGTACATATTTATATTAATTGTAACTATTTAAAAAAAACGAAAAAAAAAATTTCTTTGTTGACCTAAGTAGGAATTGACTTTAAAAAATTCTTTTATATATTACTTTTTAGATATTACTCTTTAAGTCAAGCCAAAATATCATACCATGCGTTTATATATTTAAGAGCTTAATTCAGAGTAACTTTTAATAATGAAGACATTTTAATTACTATTTAATGAAAATTACTAATAATTTTATTCAATCTCACAATTATTCATTTTCAAGGGCGAAATTTTAAGCGATTGCATCAGAAAATTAAATTAACTTTCTTAAATTTTTGAGCGTCTGACATCAATAAAAAGAGAACAAATAGTTAATAATATCCTTTAATTTTATTGCCAACTTATAACAAAATTTATATTCGTATGTATCGAAAAATATATTCATATACTAATATAAGTTCATTTATATTCAACTTATAAACTAAAGCAATGGTCTTCAAACTTCGTCGACTCACGGATCCTTTGAAACTATTAGTTGTTTCTCGGAAACCCCATCTAGAAAAGAATCCTTAGAAGAATATATCTTAAAATAATACTAAAAGTTCATCAACATGTTATACCGTAAAACCCTGCGTAGTAGCACTCATCTATACTTTCAAGCTGCGTTTTTTTAATTTTTAGATATATTCGCCGCGCATAACATAACGCGCAACCTTTGTTTTGTGAAGAAACCTGAAATGAACATGTATAATGCTCTTGCGTTTTGAAGTCATTTATTCAAGATATTTTCCCAAGTGATTGAAAAAAGGTGTATGTAGAAGTGATTTTTTTTTTAATGCTCATGTCTTTTTTTTTATTCTTTAAGTTATCATTTTTATACCCAGCGTAAAACAGGCATCCGTAAATTTCGATCTTATATTTTGTGTTAAAAGTGCGTTACATGCCGAATTTTACGGTATGTTCCTTAAGTAAAGACAATTAAAAAATATTGCGCTTTTTACTAAAAATTTTTACCATATTATTAATGTAATATACACTATTAAAATTCGTAGATAAACAAATGCTTGTGTCTCTACGTGCGTCTATCTTCTCACGAAACGCACCACGCAAAAACTCGCCGAAGAAACCAAAAGATCGGGAATGATCCGAGGAATCCGTTTTTTGCCCATTTATATTCCGATATTGCAATTAATTAAAAATATTTGTTTTTCTCCTGCGTGTTGTTTCTACCGTCAAACAGAATGAAAAACCGGGAGGTTTGCTTATCCCCGACGTTTTTAAAACACGATCTAATTTTTTTTATGAGACTCAGACAAAAAATAATTACAGAATCGGAAAGATAATTTACTTCGCCACGATACGGTATAATTTATTTTACAAAATAATGATATTTTGTATTTTTTACGATTTTTTCTAAAATGAGCCAAAATCTATACTTTTTTATGAAATTGATTTCTAAATCGTTCCGTTTGCATTTTCTTCCGCGTTAAAGAAATGATATTCTACACTAAAAAAGTTCATGCTTTTCTTTTTTAGAATCAGTAATTTAAAAAATAAAATGTCAAAAACTTTTTTTTTTTACGATTTTTCAAAAAATACACAGAATTTTATTTAAATACTTAACAACTTCTTTATTTGTAAAAATAATCTCACTTAAATTTTTTCCGTGTGTAGAACGATATTATCCGTAATCTGTACAAAGATTGAAAAAATTGTTTACGGCTTTTAAGAAAAAATTGTTTTTTTTTAATTTTTTTTCCTTTTTGCGAGAAATATTTAAACATTATTTTTGTTACATTTTTTTGTTTAAAATTATCGTTGTTTTCAATCGATATATGAAGTTTGAAGGCATTAACTTAAAAATGAAGCCCGAAAAGAAATTAAAACTTTAACAAATAACGTAATTTTACAATAGCCAAGGGTTTGGCTGTGAAAACCTGTTTGGCGCTAAATGACTCTTTTCTTCTATGCTCGTCAGGTTGGAAGAAATGTTACACTAAAAGAAGATGCGCCTATAAATATTGAAAACCACCAGATTTGGAGAAATTGAATATCTCTTCCTTTTATTTTTAAAGGTCTTTTCACTCCTTTTTTTCCGAAAATTTCGTGGCGTGTTCGGCAAGACTGTTTTATTTTTACCGATTGTATCCGGGTTCAAAACAACATCATCGCTTAATTTTTATGATTTTTTAAAAATTACTCAAAATTTTTTTCACGCCTTTAATGACTTCGCCAGCAATTTTGTAATTGGAAAGATAATTTATTTCGTTAAAATACAATATGATTTTTTTTTTACAAACCAACGATACTTAACATATTTTACGATTTTTCTAATATGAATCAATATCAATGCCTTATATGAAAATGATTTTTAAAAAACTCATATTTTGATATCTTATTTAAAAATAAAATGTCGAAAACTCTTTTACGAATTTTTAAAAAATACTAAAATTTTAAATATTTAATAACTGCTTATCAAATACAAATTTTTTATAACTTCTTCATTTATAAAAATAATTGCATGAAACTTTTTTCCCGTGTGTCGAACCTTTCAACGCCGGAGGGATATAAACCTGTCTAACAAAGAAAAGAAGCGAAAAAATTTCGAGACAGGGAATTTTAAGTTATCACAATTTTAATTCAACATTTAATATAGTTGTGATATTTTGTAATTATAAAAATTTCAACTTTTTTCAACATGCAACTATTTTTAAAAAGGTACATTTTTGTTTCCGGGGCCTAAAAATTTGCAAAGTGAGTGAGTGAATATTAAAGTCCCACTGTTCACTTACTCGAGAGCTTTTGACGACGCACATCGATATTTTGAACCATTGTCAAGTGACGAGGATGAGACTTGAGCTGGTACCCATCTCTGTTAACTACCATACCACACCAACGCTAGGACGTTTAAACTCTCGACAAATTCAACAGCGGGTCTTCAGTGGTAGCCAAAATTTTAAAAGGGCAGTAATAATTAATTGTGGGAAATTACCACACGAATTTTGTAATGACGTTAATATAGAAATCACACACACATAGCAGGAACGGCTGATAGCGAGAGAGGAAGGGGAATTTCCATGATAATATGTTATGCATTTAAAAATGTTCGTGCAACCCCGGGGGGATATAAACCTGTCTGATAAGAAAAGAAGTGAAAAAATTTCGAAACAGGGAATTTTAAGTTATACACTCGGTAAATGCCCTAGCAACGCCGGGCTAAGTGGAGGAGGGGCTGGGAGGAAGTCATTTTGAAAAAGAGTATTAGAAGTGCTGATTTTGTGAAGGAAAGGGAAAATTTATAAAAGTAGCGAAAGCCCGTACAATTCCGGGCCATGCAACTAATTTACTCATTAATTCGTGCACCAGGTGTCATTTACCATTGCATTTATTTAATAAATTCGATATGTGTATGAATTTTTTTTACAGAAACAATTAAAGTTAGGTATGTCGCAGCTATCTACAGTCGCATTTCATATTCTGTATCAATTTGCTTCTAGATTTCGTTTCTGGTGCCACGTATGTTGAGAAATATTTTTAACTTAAATACTTTGTTCAGAATGGCATTAAAATGCTTATACGATTCATCCATTCATGCTCGAAACATGTGATTTTTGCGAAGTTTAACATTTTATTTTATCCATAAAATATTTATTTATGTTTATTTTTACAAGCAAACTGCTGTTAAGAATTTGATCTTTCATAAAAACTAAAATTTTACTAACATTTTGGCGCTTTTAATAAGCAAATAGTGATCATTTGTGGAATACCAGCCAAAGTTCCTTGGAACTTAGGTTGAAGACCTCTGAACTAAAGCATTTAGTTTTCATTTATATTTAAAAAAAAACAAATCTTCATCTATTACAGGTCACGCATCCCCTGTTGATTCGATTGAATGAACAACTAGAAAACACCTTTGACAACTATAAATAAAAAAAAAGAATGAATAAGTGATTGCAAATATTTATTATTTATTTTTCCTTCAATCCAGTTCTTTCTCAGTTTTTTTAAATATCAATTCATCAACACATTTGTTATGTAAACTTTTTTGTAGTTAATTGACTTGGAAATGAAAATATTGGAAACAGAAGATGTAACATGAATTCCAAAATATTTATCTTCCTTGAAAGTTTACTTTAGGCAAAGAGTTAATGGTTGGGTGTGTGGATGTAGTTGAAACCGGTCTCTTAGTGTTGATGATTTATATTGTTAATTATCTCACGTTGACACAACCGTCTGCCGATTTGACATCATTTCTGAGGCCTAGATTTAACAAGGGTTGTAGTACCTCAAATTGACTCATCAAATCAGATACCATCCCAAATATCATAAACCATTTTATTAATCAAATTCAATTTTTGTAAGATTTCTTAAAGAAAAAACTTAGAAAAGCTATGATGTTACCCTTCATTTCAAATATTATAATAAAAGAAATTTAGTAAAATATAGGGGAACCAAAACCTCACCCTGATTTTAAAAGTTTATTACAAAATAATAATTTAATATAATTATGTAAATTTTACGTCATTGAATAATTCAGTTTTATTAGTTTTGTGGGTGTATGTAGAACATAGAGCGAAGAGATTCTTCAAGAGCGACTCAGGGGAACGTTAATAGGAAAGACATAATTTTTTGCAGAATTGGCGTCCATTGAAGGGAAAGCCCAATATGTTCTTTGGATTCACGAAAAGAAATCGCCCATTTATGTTTCGTGTAAATTTCAATGTTGTCATGGAAGCAAAACTCCTAGTGTAACTTTTACGTCATTGTGTGTGTGTGTGTGTGTGTGTGTGTGTGTGTGTGTGTGTGTGTGTGTGTGTGTGTGTGTGTGTGTGTGTGTGTGTGTGTGTGTGTGTGTGTGTGTGTGTGTGTGTGTGTGTGTGTGTGTGTGTGTGTGTGTGTGTGATATATGGTGAGAAAGATTCTTCAAGAGTGACTGAGGGGAACGTTTATAAGAAAGACATAATTTTTTGCCGAATTGGCGTCGATTGAAGAGAAAGCCCGATGTGGGCTTTGGTGGTTTCACGAAACGAAATCGCCCATTAATGTTCAGTGTAAATGTCGACGTTGTTATGGAAGCAAAATTGTGGTGTAAAATCATTAAGCGATGGTAAGAAATGTCGCAAACAATTTTAGCAAAAATTATTCGTAAAATGCTTACGTTGCATGTTTATAAAGTGCAAAACATATTAAAGAATACTTGATGTGAAATACTGCTTAGACATTCTCCTAGCTACCAAGGGAGTACACGTTGAAGTTTACTGAGATAAATGGTCTTAAAAAAAATTCATAATAATAAACAATATATCGAAAAAGGCATACGTCTAAATATAATAGTTTGTGTACAATAAATATTTATAACCAAAGCAAGAATTTTTTGGTTCACCCTATTTGGGGATGCTGACGTAGAAATTCTTTGTACGAATAACAAATGTTAGAGATTCATTTATTTCAGCGCAAGCACTTATACTTTCAATTGTTCAATTAAAACCAGCCTCTTTGTCAGATATTTTCCCAAATAAACGTCCCTAATTAAATTTTTAAAAATAACCAAGCATCTGTCGCTCTAAAAAGTGGCAATGACATATAAATAACGCTCATTTTTTCTAGGAAATAAAACCAGTGTTTTTATTACGTCTCTTAGGAAATACATTCATGCGAAAGATGAATTAATTAATCAGCATGATTTCTATACTTGCTTGGAACCTCTGTAACTCAGTGATTTAAATCACGTGTTTTACAACCTTAAAGGTACCAGTTCTGGTATCGCCAAAGGCCGTCTTGTGGACTGATGTTGGTTGTAGCGAATTTAATTCAACTGGACTAAAATTCCCAGGGAGTGTAGGAGTCAAAAGAGTGAAGAATTAGCTCACAGGCGTCTTCCTCGTCACTTGATCAAGTACAAAATTACGAAAGCTGTCACCAGTATCCCTCGAGCACTATATAAGAAATGGATCCTTACCTCGTAATTCTTTACAAAATATTTCTCAGAAAAACTGTTACTCAGTTTTCATTCAGAATTTCTTCGCAAAACCATGAAACAGATATTTACATCACTATACAGTTGTTTCACTTCTAATGTATGACGAAATTATTTTCTATTATTTGTTTACTTTATTTTATTTTATTTTTGTAGATAAATTTAGAAGTGAGGGAATTGAACAATTACTTGGATCAGTTAGAAGGCGGTTGACTATCAGAAGATGGCCTTGATAACGAAAATTGAACGATATAGATGAAATTAGAATAAGAATAAAAAAAATTTTTAAATTATCGTCAAGAATAAAAATAATACAAAGATATTTAATTTTTTTTCCATTTGTTTTGTAATGAGCTTAACCCTTTATCTACCGACTGTACTTATAAGTACCATTCACTATAAAATTACATAGAATAACCAATTTTACGAATACTCTGACGATACTTAGCAGGAATATTCTTTGAAATCCACTCTTCCAAGATATATAGCAGCACGGGGCTCTATGATGAGGATTTTCGAAGGGAAAGGCGAATAATTTTATAGCAGAGGTTGCTTTTTTAAGTGACATTTAGATCGGATTGCGAAGATTGTCATTTTTGTTCCGAAAACATAGTTAATGTCAAAGGGTAAGTGTCTTTTCTTTTTCTTCTTTTTTTTTATAAGTTAATGAAGGCTTTAGAAAATGATTTGACTATTTATTTTAAGTGAAACGTGTATTTACAGTTAATTTTACAGTTGAATAACTTTTTGGTACTTATAAGTACCGACAGTATATTAGATGTTAAGAGTAAGTTTTTTTCCCGTTCGATGGCTTAGTTTTGTTTTTTGTTGTTTGTAGAGTCATTACTTGTGCAATAGATTTAAGCTTTTTTTGGGGCATTTTTTTTAGCTTACCTTATTTATTTATTTTTTTTTATCTTACCGTTTTCAAAAAATTTTTATCTTTGAAGCTGAGCTTTTTTTTCTTTTTTCACACAATTAACTGAAATATCTATTTTATTTCAAAAATTAACAAAATTTTAATTTTTGTATGAGTAACTGAGATCTAACAATAATTGGAGATTTTCAGGGTGCTATTATTATTTTTTTATTGTTTCCTTTTTAGAATGTCTGGAAAAAAGAAACTGTGTCTTGAAAAGGCTTTGGATTTATTACAAAACCTGCTATCTGAAATCAATGATTTACTAACAGATGATTTTTTTTCAAATGAAGAAGTCCCAATAAATAATCTGCTAGAATTTTCATTAGATTCTTAAGATGACGATCAAAAGGTGCAGTAGTTCATGTTAAGGAAATACAGTATTTCTTATCCCAGGATGCAGTGCTTCAAAACACTTTCAGTAGAAACCTCACTTAAAATGCACAACGTGTAATGAATTTTTGTGTAGCTGTTTCTTTGAATATCATCATATTAAGTTTATGTGTAAAAGCTGTGTTTTTTTATGTGTAAAAAAAGTAAAAAAAAAAATTTAATAATCTTTAAAAAAAAATATTTTGTGCTGTAAAATATTAATGTCTCTGGTTATTTAGCATTTTTAAGAATTAAAACTACATTAAAAATTCCTTCGGTCTTTTCCGTATTACGAGAATACTTTAGATCTTTGTGGACAGACGGTACTTTAAAGCAGGGGTGAGCAGACTCTTCTAGAGTACGGGCTACTTCTAATTTTTTCAAGGTATTGCTGTCCACCCAGTATCAGTGGCAAACACAAAGGGACGGGGGAGGCTTCACGGTTCCAGACCCTCCTCCATAGACCATTATTTTTTTCCGATTAATTATAATACCATGTATATAGTACATAAAATTTATAAGTATTTGTTATTAATACTCTTTTTCATCAATTAATGCTAATTATTTATTCAATAATTTATTTCTTACTGTTCTTTGCTCCCGACAATCTACAAAATGAAAAAAAAAATATGTTTGACTGCGTATTGGGGTAGGATATAAGAATGGTAGATATTTGACCTTGGACCACCGCGGCGTGCTCCTTTGAAAAATTCACGAGTACACGCATTGTCCAGTGTCGTAGGTGTGGTGAGGTAAGGAAAAGGTCAACAATATTTACTATAACTTAATATTAAATACGGAATATGTACTTACCTACGTAAATAAAATAAAAAATTCACTTTATTGAAACCGCGTTTAAAACAAAACATAAAATACACACACACACAAACATAATAATAATAGCCACAAAATATAATATCAAATATATCTATTATCAAAGAATTCAAAGTACTTTAAAAAAATTAAACATTTTCACATAAAGTTAGTTCTCGTAATTATATTCAGTAGAAGACTAAGTCTGCGAACTGTCGGTCAATCCTAATATATATATTATAAACGCGAAAGTTTGTGAGGATGTTTGGCCGTCTTTCACGCAAAAACAACTGAATGGATTTTAATGAAACTTTTACAGTAATATAGCTAATACATCAGAATAATACATAGGCAATAATTTATAAAGACATTGTGTGAAATATCCAAAATATAACGATATTTGTCAAGTAAGTAGAAACACCCTGCCAGCTGCAAGCAATTTGGCGTGCGATGCAAAAAGCCCGCGTCAGATATATTCTATCTTTTTATTTGTGAAGAAACACTTTTGTTTTGTCTAGCAAGGCGCTGGCTTCTACTCAACTCCTGTGATCAGTGTAATCGTATTTTTATTTCAGAATAAAACTAAGTTTTAAGGGACAGGTTTTTTTTAAATCTCTTTTAGATAAGCTACTTGATTTTTCATGGTGGAACCATAAGAAATTGATCCTTATATCAAAAATAAATACTTTATAGCTTCTGGTACTTAAAGTAAATAAATTTGTCTTTCACATACATCATTTGGACAAATTTGCATAATTTGTTTTGTGGTTATAGTTAATTATAAGCCATAATTTTAATTGGGAAAAGGCAGATATAGATTTTTAAGTATAATAATTATAAAAACGTATTGTATTTTTGGGGGAGTGAATATTAACGTAGCACTGTTCAGCCACACGAGAGCTTTTGGCGACGGGCCACGCGTAAATCCGGCGTATGGACGCCACCGGTGAATAACGCATGTACTTTCGCTGCATTTTAATTTTGGGATATTCGCCGTATAACGAGCACCGCCTTTATGGGAAAGGGAAACCCGCAATGCAGTTAGTAAGCTATTATATTTAAAGCCATTTGTTCAAGATATTATCCAAGGATTTTGAAAAATAGTGTATTTCTAGAAGAAAATACAGTAGTAAATAAACAGTATTCCGATCTTTGTAGAAGTTTAAATATTTTTTTTGACATCTCTGTTTTTATTTTGGCCATATTTATACTCGGCGTTAACGCCACCCTCAAACTTCGATGAATTTGAGTTAAAAGTGCGCGCTTATACGCCGATTTACTGAATTTTAACCATGGTCAAGTGACGGGGATGACGCCTGTGTGAACTGGACCCTCTAACTACCATCCCCACACCAAGGGGAGGACGTTTGAGCTCTCGACAGATTTAACCTTTTTATCTACCGACGCGCAGTACTTATAAGTACCACTAAATTTTAAAAAACATAGAATAACCAAATTCTTCGAATATTCGGGACAATATTAGCAGGAATATTCTTTGAGTGAGGAGTGAATATTAACGTCGCACTGTTCAGCTACAAGAGGGGTTTTTGGACACACGACAAATTTGAGCTGGTCAAGGGACGTGGACGACACCTGAGCTGGCACCCCTCTCCTAACACCACACCAAGGGAGGACGTTCAGCTCGCGACAGATTTAGCGCATCGCTGCCCCACACGGCGGGTCTTAGTGGTACTGGCCTCGAACCGTGACAAAGCCAGCCAAAGACCCGATACCATACCACTGGCCTACCGCAGCCAGGAATATTCTTTGAAATCCACTCTTCCAAGATATATGGCACACGGGTTCTATGACGAGTATTTTAAAGGAGAAGATGAATAGTTTTGTAGCAGAAATTGCGTTTTCAGCTGACGGCGTTTTCAGCTGATTACAAGGATTATCATTTTCCCTCCGAAAAAAAAATTAATGTCAGAGTTTAAATGTCTTACGTTTTTTGTATGTTAAGAAGACCTTAGAAAACGATTTGACTATTTATTTTAAGTGAACGGTGTATATAATTAATTTTACAGTGGTATATCTTTAATTAATTAATTAGCTCTAACGGATTAAATTTCCCAAAGTTAAGCATTTTGTTTATGTATATCCCTTATTTTTCAATGTAGTGATCCAAAAAAAAATACTGCATGAAAAAAAACTGCAGTAAATCATAATGCGGTAGATAAAGGGTTAGCGGGCATTTTCCTCTACACGGTGGGTCTTAAAAGCTCTAATAAAGCTAGAGCTGTGAAAGTAGCTAGACATTTGCCAACTTGACTCTATCGTCATTATTTTGCTATGTTTTTCATTGAATCGCCATTATAATTTAAGAAACGGCGTTGCTCGCGAATATTACAATTTTTACATAAAATAAATACAGCAGAAAGTAATATTAATGTATTACACATTTTCAGATATAAATTATTTACACTATTTTAAGCGCTCGTTACACAAAACTTTTAACAATGTGTTACTTTTGCTGAGCAGAGTTCATCTTAGGAAGGTATTTTCAAAAATCGATCCTCAAGAGAGTTACGGGGAGCTATAAACAAAACAAAAATCCTTTTTATCAGCTCTATTAAATGTACAGAATTAAAATTTAACAAAGGTTTTTTTTTTTTTTTG
>BMAV01007306.1:0-11184 GCA_019973955.1 Trichonephila inaurata madagascariensis
TTCGGGGGGCCGGGAGTTCGGAGTACCACTAAAGACCCCCTTTGGGGCGCGATGCACGTTAAATCTGTCGGGGCTGAAACGTCCTTCCATTGGTGGTGTGGTAGTTGGGAGAGTGGTGTGCCAGTCGGTGTCGTCCACGTCAATTGGGGTTTAAAAATTACGGGTCCGTCCCCAAAAACCCCTCTGTAGCTGAACAGTGCGACGTTAATTTTTTTCAATTCGTTAAAAGTGGATACCATTCCACACGAGTCGGGATTCAAGCGATTTGCTGCCTCCAGATGAACATTAAGAAAATTTATTTAAACTAAAAAGGAACAGTGATTTATTGACTTGGGTTAACCGGTAAAGTTAAAAAATAGTGGTCAAAGACGCGATTTTTTGGGAAACGTATTGTGTGTCTACTCATCACAGATTCACTTTTTGAATAATATTTTAATGTATAGTGTTTGTTAAGATTTTAAAAAAAGGATTTTTTTTTTAATTATGGAAAAGCCCGGTTTTCATTTCCCTCACTTCTGGTGCGGGGAAAATGTGGAAAGGGCAACCCCCAGGGAAACCTTTACAACGTATATTGGCGTCGGGGGCAGTCAATTGCGTTTTCATGTGTTTCGTAGAAAGCCAATATTTAGTAGCATTTTTATTGTATTACATACATTTAAATTGTTAACGATATTTCATTGAAGCTGTGGTTTTCAGAATACGAGTAGATTTAAAATTAATAAAGTTTATATATAAAATGGCGCAATAATTGAGAATATCATAACTTTTAAAAAAAGGAAATGGCAAATACATTAACCCCCCCATCACTCGGGGATTTCTGACACCCCAGCAACAAAAAAATCCTCCCAGGATTGAAAAGAATGCCAGAACCACGATTTTTCTGTAGCTGCATATTTTTGGTCATTGAACCTTTAGTTCTGATTCAATCCCCTTTTTTCGAACGTTTGGAATTTAATGACCTTTAAAATGTATCGGGGCTGAGAACTCCCGCGAGAAGTTAAAAATTTCCGTCTGCTCTGAATGTTTGGAAAATGATTAAAATACTATTTTTTTCCCTTTTTATAGCATTATCTATTAATTATAAAATATTTTTTCTGGTATATACGTTTTTTAAAATATATATATATAACGGGGTTTTTGAAAAAAATATAAAATTATGTGTTTTTAAAAAAAATTTTTGTATTTTAGTTTATAAATTTATGTTAGCCTCATTTGTATGCAATAAATTTAATAATTTTATTTGTTTAATACAAAAAAAAACAACTTGTAGTTTATAAATATGTATCATAATGACATAATTTTATTTTATAATTAAATAAAGTGTTAAAAATTTGGGGGGTTCTCTCACCCTCAGTAACGACGGGGAAAAAAAAAGGGGCGAGTGCCTGCGGGTTAAAATGATTTGGATCCATGCATTTTGAATAAAAAATTAAGTGTAAGAAAAACTTAAATAAACGTTAACGATATAAAATTCATATTTTATAAGTTGTTACGAGCTCTGTATTTCATGCGTTGAAAGTGTAAATATACATGTTTCAAAAGGTCTTAACTAAATTACTTGTTCCACAATTTAGCAATTTCTCTCTACTTTTTCTCAATAGAGTCTGGCCATATTTGAGCTGCAAATTAAATTTGTACATTAATATAGTGCAATGCATATTAAAGTGTTATTTTGGATAAAATTGACCAAATCAATAAAATGATACAAGGAAAAGTTTGAAGATCCTAAATGGTTTAAATATTTATAACTCTAAAATATATTTATAAACTTAAAGTTGTCTCAGTGTTAATTAAAATTTTGGTAATTAAAAATCATCCTAAGTAGACATATAAACATGATATTTTATTGTTTTTTTGGTCTTATACACATGCGTCTAACATTTACTCTCTCAATAAATTTAGTAGATGCATCCATCATTACATTATGTTTGTTATAAAAGAATATTATATTATTGTCCCTCACATACACATACTTACCATTTCTTTGCATTATAATTTTGATGAAGGAAAAAGGGAAAGAAATATAATTTAAGTTTCCTTAAGTATCATTTTTGTATAAAAATTGAAAAGACATGTTAACCTTTTACAAGGCCATGGAAAATATACTTACGGGCAATTGATTAATTTTCAAATGTCCACATGGGAATCTACATTCTCACTTGGGATTTGTGCTGCTATCACGAAAACTAATTTTTTGATTTTCAAATCATAAATGCCAAAGACGATCTTTTAGTTTCCTGAGCAGCTAGAAAAATATTCCAGACTTATACGATGGACTAAAGATGGTGACAATTTGACAAAAAAACATACAAACGTTGTGCCGTTTTGGCTTTAGTAAAGCAAATGAAAACAAGATGCGATTGCTAACCATGTATTGGTCCCTATTTTCTGAAATCTTATGGAAAGTAATGTTGTTACTTAGATCGGGGTTCGAGGATTTTATGTAAATCAGTCGCAAAGAACAAGACAGTTCTTCAGGTGCAATGAAAATTTATTGTCGAAAAACAATCCTTGAAATGCAGGATACATAGCGAAATTTGCAGGACGAATCTTAGAAGGTCTTCACACTTTTGCACGCTTAAAACCCAACTATCAGCGTCTGAAATTGTATATAAAAAATTATTCACAAACTTCATTCTACTTCAACGGTAATCACCCCAAACACTGGTTGATTTTATAACGGGCAAGGGGCCACTGCTAATCGCTAGTCAAAAAAAAACTAACTCAGTTTAGGTGAGCTACTCCCGGCCGCGGTAGCCGAGTGGTATAGGTATCGGACCGTGGCGCCTTGTCACGAGTTCGGGGCCCAGTACCCAAAGACCCGCCGTGTAGGGCAGCGATGCATGTTAAATCTGTCGAGAGCTGAAACGTTCTCCCGTTGGTGTGGTGTGGTAGTTAGGAGAGTGGGGTGACAGCTCAGGTGTCGTCCACGTCACTTGACCTTAGTTCAAAATTACGTGGTCCGTCACCAAAAGCCCTCGTGTAGCTGAACAGTGCGACGTTAATATTCAATCAATCAATCAGTGAGCTACTCCCTATTTATAGGCCTCGCAAATATTTCGAGAAAAATCCGCTTGCGTCAAAGATCGAGATATTAGTGAATTTCTATATTAATATCCAGAATAATCCACATTGGGTCACAAAGTCGCCAACGTGATTGTCAATAATGATGCCAACTTGGCTCTATAGCCAATATTTCGCTAAATTTAAAATAAATAGCCATTACAGTGTAAAAAATGGAATTGAATGCGGATATTACAAGCATAAAACAAATACAACATGGAGCAATACAAACGTATTACACATCCAGATAGAAATCATTTACACTATTTTAAAAATTCAATGCACAGGAATAATAATAAATATATAAAAATATGTATAAATTCTTAAATATTTGAATAAAAAAGTTTTAAAATTTTATAAATTCCTTCGGTGTTTTTTTAAGTATTTATATATAAAAAATTTATATAAATTTTTTCCAAACCCCGTGCAATGCAATATAAAAATAAGTGCAAGACATAAAGATATCCTACCTATAAACAGCTTCCAGTTGGTGGCCAGATACATAATTCCCCCAAAAATGGCATAAAAAAATAAAATTAAACAAGAAATGGTTTAAAAAAAATCTTTTTTTTTTTAAAAAAGTCTAAACCCCAAAAAGTATATTCATTTTTTGCAGGGGGTTTAAATTTACAATTAAAGCGCATGAAATTGATATGGTTTCACTAAAAGATTTCAGATTTTTTTCTTAATTAACTGTTAAAAGAAAGGAAAAGTATTGTAATTAACAAAACTCATCAGCAACTACTTTTTTAATCAATTAATACTTTTTATGGATAGGGGGTTTAATATTTTATTCTTTTTAATTAAAATTAAAACAAAACCTAAACCCCAAAATTTATTTCATTCGAAAAAAAAAAATAAATAAAAGTGATAATTATTTTTCGAACCTTTTTTTTTTTCATTTTTGAGGGGTTTTAAACAAAACACTTTACAGAACCTATAAATATTATGTATAAAAAATCGTTGCCTTACTTCGTAATTTATGCCGAAATAAAACCCCCACGGGGGTTTATCATTTCCTCCTTTAAAACAAGTAGCAAAATAGATTATTTCCTTGGAAAAACAAGACTTAGTAGTAAGCTGAAAAAATCGACGGAAATCTTTTCTCTCTACTACTCTGTTTCCCAAAAATGCTGTTTTTGATGATTTAAGGCAATGAATTTTTAAATTTGGCTTTGAAGACAACTTTTTTTAAAAAGATGCAACCATGGAATCTTATAAGTGGACCCTTTTTAAAAAAATACGTTAAAATTTTTGCAGCACATTTTTTTTTCTTTAAGTTCTAAAAAATGTAATATTATATTTTTCCCTTTTTTTGTAATTCCCTACCTTTTTTAAAAAAATATCTGAACTAATTTAAGTTGCCTTAGAAACGTGGGTTCCCAAATTTTCCCCGAAAAAAAAAATTCTTTTTGGGAAATCCGTGCTGCTGGTAGAAAAGAAATAGGGGGTTTTTCCGCCCCGGGTGGATTGGGAAAAAAAAAAAATCTAAATTATAAAAAGACAAAGAGTTGTCCCAACTGGGTTTTTCCCCTTTTTTTTCCCTTTTTTTTTTATTTTTTTTTTTTTTTTTCCCCCTTTTTTTTTGGGAAACCCGAGATAAATGGTAAATGTTAAAATATTTAAAATGAGGGTTTTGAGTTTCTTGTGTTGGTTTGTAATTTTTTCACTTCCATAAATGCTTTTTTTTGAATTTTTATTTTGATATTTTTTTGACTTTTTTTTTACAAGAACTCGAATTTTTAAGAATTAGTTCAGTGTTTCACTATTCGTATAAAATAATCTCAATTTTTTAAATTTAAAAAAATTTTTTTTCCCTTTTAAAAATGAATACAAAAAGTATGCGTAAAGTGCGTGTGTGCTTATGCTTCTTCAAAAAGGTACTTTTCACATGCATTGAAAATTTTTAAAGCTTCTGCATTTAAGATAACTCCATTTTTATAACTGAATCATATGTTCATTTTCTTTTATAATCAATCTCCTCTTTTACATTGATAAAATTTGATTTGATTTTCTATTTCATTTGTCTCTTAATGATTACACAGATTTGTAATAATAATTTGGAACATTTATATACAAGGGAAGTAAAAAAAGTAAAGGGATTTTTTGAATTTCTTTTTTCAAGGTTTGACAACTGCGTTTGTGTATTCAGCGTTGAATGAGGGGTTGTCGGTAACACTTCCATAACGTGTCACTCTTCTTCCCTCATAGTGTTGGGATATAGCAGACCGTTCAACATGGCAGATCCATTGTCGATCGGCACAGGAGGAAAGTGATTTGCTTTTTGTTTGAGGAAGGTGTGAAACCAACATAAATTTTCATCACATGCAAGCGTCGTTTGGTGTCAGCTGTTTAACGCGAAGAAAGTTTTACGAATGAATAGAGTGCTTTAAATAGGGAAGAACTTCTGAACCACGTGTTTTATCTGTCGAATCTTGGATTTGAATTCAGGTGCAACTGAAAGCTATCCAAGTATAAAGGTGATGCCGTTAAATGTGTCGAGGTTCACTCTTCACGCTTGTGGGTTTTACATATTTCTAGTTCAGTACATTTTGTCGTCAGTAACTTTCGGGGTTGTTTCAAATTGCAATGTTAAAAATAATCTGCCGATCAATCTGATATAAGTGCAATATATCTTACTTAATATAACTTAAATAAACCGAGATGATAGTGCAGAATCTTAGAGAGACTAGAAATTATATACTAGGTTTTGCTGGTTTCTGCTGTATAATGGACGTTCGTATAGACATCACTATTTTGACCATGGTTTAAAAGCACAAGATGTGATGTCAGTAAATTAACTTTGAACTTTAAAAAGAAAATAGTGTAGTACGAACAACCTAGAAAAACTCTTACTATTCTATGAATTTATAAGTATGAAATGATATCACTGAGAAAAAAATTATTATTTTTTAAATAATATTGCTATTGGTTAAAAACATGTTGAATACTTCATTGCGAATAGCTAAAAATACGTTTTGAAATTAATGTCACACTTTTTAACCATTTTAGCATTTAAGTGGCCGTACCTGGTATATGGTATCGGATATATTGAATGGTCACATTCGAGCAATAACACTAAAGACCCGCATTTGGGCAGCGATGCAGTTAAATCCTGTCGAAGCTTTAAATCTCTTCTTTGGTGATGTGGTAAGTTAAGAGTTAAATTCAGGTGTCGTCCGTCACTGACCATGTTCAAATTCGTGGTCCGTCCAAAGCCTCGTGTAGCTGAACAGTGCGACGTTAATATCCAATCAATCAAGCAATCAATTAAGCCATTTAAATCTTTATTTGGATTAATTCGATTAAATTTTAAACATATATTATTACATTTGTTTGAAAGCAATATAATGCATCCGTAAAAGAAAAAGTATAAAATTTCTGTGAAATTAAATTTTTTCCATCAGAATTCGAAACTTTATAAATCCTTATTGATATTATTCCTTTTTAATTTTCTTCACAGATGCTTACAAAAATTTCAAACTACTGTTTTCAAAAATCTGAAAAATAATTTCATTTTGTTTCTTTAACCTTAAAGGTTAAGATGTAACCACCAATCCACACTAACGCTTATACACTTTATTTTCCTTAAATAAATAAAATAGTCTAGATTTTTCGGCAAATTGGAATTACGATCAAGAATTCGGAAACAAGATCGAACAGCAAGATTTGTAAATATACTCTTAAGCTTACTGCCATACCATACATCTTGATTAAGATTCATATTTTTCCAGGTACATCATTCATTCTGTTTTCAAGAACATAGCTAATTATTGTATCATAAGACGAGTTAATAAGATGAGAAGCACAGAAGTAATTACTACATATTTCATTCGAAAATATAATGAGAAAGCGTATAAAATTATGTCTTGTATAATAATAATTGATATTTATAATTATAAAGAGGATTATGCAAAATTACAACTAAATGCAAAAATTGGCGTTATCTAATCGGTCTTTATGGCTGGTTTTATGGGATTTGATATGTTAATCAGGTTCTGCTTACTAGAAGAACCGCACAAATGATTGAGAATTATTACATAAGGCAAATTAGGTTTGTAAGAGTTTGTATGGAGTACTGTAGAAGTAAGGGGCTAAATTATATGAATTAATTTGGTACTCATATTTTTAGAATTAAGTTTTCACTACTTAGGTGGAAATCTCACGAAACAGTAAGAAAATATAGGACTCGAAAAGCCATGAAATCTCTTATATTTTAATAGCAAGGAAACAATAGAATGAGGTGTGCTCTGTATCTATATTAAACGCAAAAAAGTATTAGGATGAAGTCATACCTTTCTTGAGTTATTAAAGTTTTTCACTATTCTTAGATGTTTTATTTAATATCTTTTTGTTATTTGGAATTCAGTGGCTTATTGTTTTCAAATGTTTAACTAATATTTATACCTAAAATAAATTATTTAAAAAATGTAGGTTTATAATTTAAATCAACGAAAAGATAATGTATTTTACATTTTTCACTGTTGAAAAACATTCCGAATATAATTTGGTTAAGAAATACTTTATTATTCATACTCACGTGTTTATCGATATTGTTGTTATTCAATAAAATACACACATTAAAAGATTCGTGATTTTCAAACAAAATTTTGACTTCCAGGATAATTTTAATAAAGGATATAAATATTTTGAGAACGATAATGTAATTTAACAGGAATACTTTGCTTTAAAAATACCTAGTGCACAATGTATAACATAAGCAAACAATATACTATATAATTCATCCATAATATGAGTTGGAAATAAACAAAAAATCCACTATTGGACAACGCTAAATATATTATTATTATTATTATTTTAATCAGAAGAGTTTTCTTGTAATTTTTGTCTTATTTTTGCTTGTGATTGGTTTCTCATAAATTCGTAAAATTTAAAACTGAGAGATTGGAAAAATATTATAAATTGCTCCAGTATTATTACATTTCAAATTTAAACAATTTCATATCACACACAGTTAAATATACGCAAGTTAAGAACATAGCTATGCCAAAATGTTTTTCACGTAATTCACATTGGATACGTGAAACGTAGCTAAATTTATTTTACAAGGTACTCTGTAAACAAAGGTTTCTACAATGTAACGTAAAATATTGTTGCTGGTACATTTTTTTTAAACTTCAACTTTTAAAGGGGAAAGGATTTTCAAATTTATTTTTGTTTAAAGGATAAAATTTGTAGAAACTTTAATTTTATTAAATGCTCCATGCAAATTTTTTGGGAGATCTAAAAGGAACGTGGCGAACGTACACCCCTAAAAACCCCACATCGGGGACCCAAGGTCGGGGAAAAAGCTGATTAGGGCAAGTACGCATTTTTCCCAAAATTTTTTGGGCCCCCAAATATTCTTCTTTATGCAATTGATAATAAATGCATTTCTTCAAAATCAAAACTAAAGTATAATGACAGTAATAAAATATGGGGACAAATTTTTTGATGCAAATTTGTACAAAAAACTTTTTACGTGCTTCTCAAACTTTATGGGGCCCCCCCTTTTTAATCACAATTTTTTTTCCCCCCCTTTTACTTAATAATGTACTAAATGCAATAATTAATCATTTCCAAGCTACAATCCGGGTCTTAATTATAAACCGTAAAATTAATAACATAAATCAGCACTTCTCAAACTTTCAATACTGGCGACCCACTTTTCAATCATAATTTTTATTGCGCCGACCTTATAGAATAATAATGTATTGAATGCAATTATAATGCACTTTGACGCTAAAGCTACAAAACTATCTTAATTATAAACCGTACAAATTAATAAGATAAGTATATTAAATTTTTTATATCTGTAACTTTTAAGTAATATATTTATTTTTTTTTCTCGAATTTTTAAATTGGAACAGGTTGTAAAATGCGGTGGCTGCTTTCAAGACAAAATATAGATCTCAACCAAATATATAGAAAATGCAATCAGAGTGTAAATTTCTAATCGTAAACCTTCCTTTGAAAAACTTTCCTCTGCAAGACAAGCCCACGGAAGTCGCTAATACTTATTAAACTTGCTCTTAAATTTAGTATTATTAAATTAGCTATAAAATACCTTGTGCAGTACTGATACATTAAAATTATACTGTCTGAAGTACCCTCTCTTCAAACGAGTTCATTTTTATTTAAAAAAACTAAAACATTCTTGATAAATAGCTGAATTGTCAGGAGAGTAAACCCAAATGCGCGACAATGCTTACGAAAATGTAAAATGATATTTTGAAATGAATGCTCATACTATAAATAGTTTTAAGCGAACTGTAATTTTAAGCCTCACAGAATTAGCATTTATAATTAATGTTAAACAATGAAAAATAATATAAAACTCCAATGAAGAATAATAGTGTTATTTTTAATATTTAAAGCTAGAAGACTTCAAAATGTTTTATCCCGGTGGTAGACACACACTCGATACTAGCGTTAATGGTCACACGGGGGGATTGAGTCACCCCAATCCTTTTTTTATATAATTATTTTATTGTACACGATACAAATCATGATTCCAGTGAATAATTTAAATAAGAGAAAGTAAACTTACCTACTTTCAAGAACTTTTCCATTTTTCTTTGGTAACAAATAAACAGTTTTGTCAGAATTAACGATTTGGGATCTGTGTGTCCCGCGCGACCCCACTTTCGGGTTAAAAGTGTATTCATCATGATAACATTTATGTTACTGCTAAAAAATTGTGGAAAACGTTTTTCTTTATGCTTTATATGTTTGAGAATACTCAGAAAAATAAGTCTTGGCCAAGTAATCCTTCAAAGTGCACGGTTTTCGAAATATCATAAAACACTTTGCGGAAAAAGCGCAACGGAGAAATTCATTACCAACTCCTAAATGAGAAACAAACGAAATTAAGAGAGGGTCATACTCTGTACCGATCTTAGAAGGTCAAACAGATTATCAGCAAAAACAGATTACAGCTATAATGTGCGCATTTCAAAAATAATCACTTGATGAATTTTTATGTTCCTAATTTTTTTCGATTCTGGGTCAAGGATTTGTTTTCTTGAATGAGTAGTAAAAATCACTATCATGAGATAAAAGTACATTTTTATTATGTCTGAAAGTATTTTGTTTTGATTCATGAAATTTGTTTTAAATCTTTTTTTGATATCTCGTGGACCCTGAGGGTATCACCCTGAGGGGCGCCTCACTTTGGAAACACTGCTTTAGTAAACATAAATTAATTTGGGCGTTTAGTATTTAAAAAAAATTGATATTAAAATAACAAATTTAAAGAAGTTGCAAAATAACGGGGAAATCAAGTCACCTCTTGAAAATTTTTCTCTTTATGTGTATGGTGAACTGGATCAGAAATGCATATCTTGCATCTTGATTTTATAAAGATTACCAAAGTGTTGATCAAGTCTTAAGGAATTGTACACCAGCTCTTGTACTTTTAAGCTCTTGAAGGGTCCAGAGAAAAATTTGGTGTGCCGAAATTCTGAGACCATGAGACATTTCACATGAGTTAAATTCGGGTTCAAGTCCGGTTAGTAAGTTCACCAATCCATTTGACTGATATATTCAATCTGACCACATATATTCGATGGGACTGAACATCACACATAATCCATGAACAATAACTTAAGACCAACTGAGCTCCTGAATAGTCTACCTTGCCTTACCAAAACACTTTCTGCATTCTCCGAGTAGCTACACAACCACAATGAAAATAAATGCAGCTCAGTTTATTCTTTTGTCATGATTCCTATCAAGTCTTTAAAACACGATCGCGGAGACGAGTATTTCATGGACTAGGAAAGGAATGTTGCATATTTTTCTCTTCAGGTTAAAATGTCTAAAGGCCTTATCACATGTATACGTATTTGGAGCATGTTTTCATCCAAGCAATCCTTTGCAACGATTTTTGCCCAGTTGTCATAGCAACGGCTTCGAACAACTTCCTCATTGAGCTTAAAAAATTGCTGAAAATTCGAGCCAATGGGGTTTTTTGACTCCCTACATCATAAACAAAATTGCAGCCACAGGTACCTCAAACGCATCAGAAATGGCGTATAATATTTTTAATGGTGTTAACTTTAAACAGAATGCGTTCATTTCTGTTTGAAGGGCGACAAAACGGGGAATCAAAATACTGGG
>BMAV01007307.1:0-72764 GCA_019973955.1 Trichonephila inaurata madagascariensis
TTCCCTCCAAAAAAATTTCTTTTCATCATTTTATTAACTAGAAGCCATAGAATAACAATAAAAAAAATCAAACGATAATGAAAAATACATCAATTGAAACAAGAATTATCATTGCATGCCCCCTGGTAAATGATAATTTTTTTTGTCAAAAAAGTTCTTGGATTTCTTTTAGATAAAAAAAATCCCAAATTTTTTCTTTCGTTTTTTAAGAATTGAAGCTTGGCCAAAATTACTAGCCAGCTAAAGGGCCAAAGAAATTGACGAATGGCTAATCAAAGTTCAGATCAACACAAGGGTACAGGTAACAAACGGTTTTAAAAAAGTTTTTTTTTTAAAGTATGCGAGGGAACTGGACGATTAACTTTTTTTTAATAGTGGTTCGGGAAAATAAAGATCTTCAGACAAGATGAGTATGAATAGACAGAGCTATTCCATCTTACAAGAAATTTTGGGGGACAAAAAAACCCCAAAAAGAAGAAAAGGGGTTTAAATGATCTAAATTTGCAAGGGGGATTGGATGACCCTATTTAAGGCGAAGTAAAGGCTAAATAACACATAAACGTAGATCATGCGTCTTGAACCATTATTTCCTGAGTTTAGACATTTTTTGAAAAAATTTTGACAGAAAAAGAGTGGTTGGTTCCCCCAAAAACAGCCCATTTCAAAAGGGCGGCCCCAAGGTGGGGAGTTTCACGGGGAAATACCCGAGACCGGAAAATCGGCTTTTATTTTCAGCGGAAAACCTTTTTACCATTTATCCAGCTGGGAAAAGTGACGGGGCATTTCCCCCAATTTCCCCGATTCGGCAACCGCTAAAGGGTGACTAAAACCAATAACCGAATAGTAATCCCGGCTATGTCCAAACAGAAATGAGTTGTATCACGTGTCGCATTTGTGGGCGTGACGTATTTAGCCTTTAAATAGACAGGGGGAGAATCCCCCGACTCTGAAAGAAAAAAACTTCACAGACGCTGAAAAAACACTTCTACGGCTTCACATTCACACGCCCCAACACACCCAGCGGACCCCCTCTGATTGACCCGTTTGTTGAACTCTCACCCCCGTGCCCTAAAGGCTCACCCTTACGAGCATCCCGCTGGGTTCCAACGGCCTTTCCCCATGATGCCCCGGCCTTAACACAAACCCCAACACCTGCCCTTTCGTGCCTCACAGGTTTTTGCCGAGGGTTAATATCAAACACTAAACCCAAAACCCCGGTTTTGCCACCGGGAGTTCGGGGCCCTTCGGGGGGTCTGGTTGTGTCATTTTGTTAAAATTTCCCCTTTTCGGACTCTGAAAGGCCTCATGAAAAGTTGAAAGTTATTCCCTTAACTAGATCACTAAATTGCCTCCAAAAAAATTCCATTGGATAGTATTTTGATCAAAAATATTAATTCAGTTTTTATTGTTTGTAGCTTTATAGCCATTGCAATAACGCAATAATTTAAATTTAATGTTTACTGTTTTCTTAAAGGAAAAAATATATACATAGTAGAGGAAGTCTTAAGATTATTGAGGAATTTTTAAATCACTAAGCCATGTGTTGGGAGTCAGGAAGGGGTGTTCAAAATTTGGGGATACGCAATGTCAGGCTGATATGCAAAGGGTGATCGATAAACCTTAAGGTATCCGACTACGTTCCGCGAACCGTGATTTTAAAAAAGCGCATAAATGGATACTTTTCATGATATTTAGTGTCACTTAAAATTAAAATACACGTAAGAAAATGTTTTAAAGACATTTTGAGAAAAAAAAAATTATTTAAATTCAATATTTCGGCAAAAAAATAACTTAGAATAACCCTTTTTCAAAATGTTCTCCTTTTGTGAAAAATGCATCTATTATAATAATATGTTGCCTGTATATAGCTCAGAACCTTTACAGAGGTCAACTATGAATTTTGAAAACACATTATTTTTTCAGAGTTACAAACCCATTGAAATATAATGATCGACGTTTTTTCTTAAAATTTTCCCTCTGTTGTCGTAAAAAAATGGATAAACCTACTTTGTATATATTTCAAAACCTAGTGGAGCCCCTGTACAGAGGTTTGAGCTTAAAAACAAAATATTATTTTTCAAAAAGGAGAATATTTTGAAGACGGTTCATTCATGTTCATTTTTTTTCAAAATAGTGTACTTAAATAATTTTATTATAATACTATTCTTTTAAAACAATTTTATACAATTTTCTAATCCCCAAAGGACACCAAATATCATGAATATTATCCATCTATACGCTTTTGCAAAAACACGGTTCCGAACGTAGTCGGATACTTTAAGAACATCTGCATTACAACAGCTTTACGACGTTTTAAAAATTTCCAACATGTTTATATTTGAATAAATGTAAATTTTTGTGCGTGAATATGTAAATAAACATATTTCCAAGGTAAGAGTAAAATGCAAGAAACGTAAGATATAAATTGAAAGTAAATACTGCGAAAATAAACAGAAAAAAAAGCCTTTTCGTTTGAAATGTACAGTATATAAATGTAGTTATATCTTCAAAGATAGGAATAGAACGGGAATATTTACAAATAGAAGAAACAAACTGATATGGAAGCTTGTTTTTTCCATTCATCCCTCTCAGTGGCTTAAACCATTTTTTTTTTTTACATTTCTCTTACTTTCTAGCAAACTGTAAACAACTAAGGATTTTTAACACAAATTCATTTTAAAAAAGTATTTATACAATATAAATTCTTCAGTGTACTAAATTTCTTAACTCAAAAATAGTGCTAGATATCTGAAAAATGGTCTGATACAGTTACTTTTTGTTCATGATATAGATAAGTCTGCTTATAATACGTTTTTTAATCCCAAATTTGTTTTCCAAAATTAATCTTTTTGCGTTCCGTTTTTAATAGCGAACAATTACTTTTTCCTTCTCTTGGTAAGTAAAGCTGAATAGCACCTTCATCATGGGTACTATCTCCATTAGCTTTAGTTTGTCCTAGAAACGTAGTAGTATCTGTGTAACTAAAACGTTACAGAATCTTTCTTTAGTTAAAAGTTTTGGGAAACTAACATTACGATCTGAATCATTAATTCTCTGTCTTTAACTAAATTCCGGACCAGCACTTGAACCTTAATGGTAAGTTGCAATCAACGTTTTCGTTGCAAAAAATAACGAAGTAACACCTTGCGGTATATATATATATATACACTATATATAAATTCTCTTTTTTCTTCTCTGTGTACCTTAAGAAGTCTTTTGAGCAGTTAGTCCGACGGAGTTCTGTTTCGAACAATCTTTACTCGTAAAGATGAAAAGTGAACAGTATAAATGATGAGCAATACATTAGGTCACAGAGATGTCTTTCTGTGAATGCTTTCTAAAGGTGAAATGAAATCTATCGGTTTATCGTTTGTAGTGAAAAAATGCAGAAATAAAAATGCAACTTTTTAAATAGTTTCTTAGAACTACTTCTTTCAAAGTTTACAACCTTGCCACATATCCCTCCTAAAACTAACTTGGGGTTTCCTTTAACCCGGGATAAAGTGCTAACTCGATACTAACGTTAGTGGTCACGCGGGGTGACCGAGTCACCCAAACTCTTTTTTTATAATTATATTTATTTTACGAGATAAAAATCGTAATTCCAGTGAATAAACTAATAAGAGAAAGTATACTTACCTACTTTAAAGGGCCTTTCAATTTTTCTTTGATAATTTGAGAAAAAAAAAATCGAATCAAACTGAACTAAAATGTTTCAAATGTGCGTGACTTTAATAAGGGACACAGATCACAGAAACTTTTAGCTAACATTACAGGAATGATACTTGCAAGCAAAACTCCTATTTTGTTCCAGTTATTGTAGTTTTATTACCCTTTGATGATCGACAAATAGCGTGTTGAACTTTTTCTTGCTTATGTCTTTTTAGCAAGGCGCAGTGTGTCTTGTTGTAGACTTGTAACTTCATATCTTTCTTGATGGATTTTTTTAGTTTAAATTTAAAAACTTTTCTTTCAACTCAAATGCTTCATGTGTTCATTGCTTTTCTCAACTTTATTATGATTAATATACATTGCTTCATCGGTTTCTCCCCTTGCTTGATCAGTTTCAATTTCATCCAATAGAGATCATGGCTGCACATTTTTTTTTATTTTACATTCTGTTAATTTACATTTATAAATCACAATGAGTCATACAACGCATCAATCAAAATCACTAAGTCGTTCACATGGGGAAAATGTAGCCTGTTCATAGAAAATATTTCAGAACGAAAGTGCACCGCAGTGAACGCAATCGCACCAAATACCTTAAGATTGTAAAAACATTTGCCACTCCCATACAAAAGGGCGATATGTGACAAATACATTCTAGTTCCATATAGGATGATACTGAGGTCTCTCTCTCTCTCATTGGTAACATATAAACATTTTTCCCTAGAAAGATCGTGAGCCGGGTGATTCTGTGCCCCACGCCACGTCGGGTTAATGGTACTGAATTTTTATTTACTTTTTATTGAAAAAGCGTGATACACAGATGTGAAGTGCTATACAAAGTGATTTGAAATGCAGTTAGATATTATCATTATGATAACAACTATAAGAGTAGTATTATATTGCCGATCGTGCTTTTATGCTTCCAGTTTGAAATTTGTAAAAGTATACATCAAGTTCATTCCGAGATCGTGCGGAATTGTTCTTGGTCTGAATTCTTTTCGGTTTTATTAGTTAAGTGGCAATTTTAAATATTTTTTCGGTTAGGTTGATCTCTCCCCTATCTTTGGTTTTACTTAATCAATCATTAATTTTTAAATTTTTTTCGGGATTAATTAGCCCTACCACCTCCGTTTGAGTTATATATACATCCAGTGAGGAATCCTCAAAGTTTTTTACCCACACTTTGAGGGTTTCATCAAAAATTTAGGTATTTTACATTCTATGCATTAAATAAATCTACGTAATACGAAATGGGATATCTCTGTATGTGCATTCATTATCGTATTGCAACCTTTTTTTCATATTTTGTTTCCCATTTCTTTTTACTTAAGCAGAAGAGAATTTGATGTATAAAGAGACATAAAGAAAACAAAATTTTTAAATATTTTATCTTGGCTCAATCTTTTTAAAATCCGTTCAATACATCTAAAATTAGACTACCTTTTTAAAATGTTCTCGTACAACCCGATTAGTTTCGCAGACAAATTTTTCAAAAATTGATTTTCAGAAGAAATATGTTTAAAGGAACATAAATAGATTTAAATAGATAATTATTTAAATATATATATGTATATCACACCCTGTTTTAGAAAAACAATTTATTAAATTTTAACAAAATGTTCAATATTAAGAAAAAAAACATAAATAAAAATACATTGGACATAATGTAACTTTAATTTCATTGATACTTTTTTTTGATCCTCAAAGTCAAAACCCCAGGGTAAAAATATTTTATTTAAAAATTTAAGATTTAAATTTTTTTAAAAATTTAGATATTAAAAAAAAAAATTTGGCTAAAATTACTTTTTGTTCGAGACAAAAGGGGCTGTAAAAGAATTAAATGTATTTATCTTATATAAAACCTGTGGTTTGTTACATTCTAAAAGGCTCATAACATAAGTGTTGCAAATTTCATTGAATTACATTCAATTACCGTAAAGATTTCATTCTTCAAAAAACATGTTTAAAAAATATCCTTATACGTTAACTAAAGTAAATAGTAGAAAAACAATTTAAAATTCTCGAGTTTTTTATATAAAATTTCTTTTTCTTTTCCTCAATACTTATATTTTTTTTCTAATCGTTCTAACATCTAACACCTAATAAACACATTTCCAACCCAGTCGGTAAAAAAATTCTACAATATAACCACAACATTTTTAAGTTTCCCAAAAATTTTTTAAAATTTTTTGTTTTTTTAATTGATTTATCGTCATTTAAAATTTAAAATAAAACTTTAAAATCCTGGATCATATATTTGAATACAAAATAAAGAAATTCGTATAAAATTTGTTTCTGTAACTGAATTTTTAAAGCTGATGAAACTTTTTAATTTACACATTAGAATGTTTTTAAGACGAAAAATTGAACATTATTTAAGTGGAGGAAGTTTTAAAAAAAAAACCGAAGTCCATGTCAATGTTTTTATATTATTCAATAAAATAATTTTAGATAGGTAATTAAAAATGGGGGTCCGCCCATAAAACCGGATTGTGTCCCCTTTTATCGATGATTTTTATGGGAAAAACGGGGAAAAAAAATGATTATTTCATTAAAATCCCCGAGTATCAATTTGACTATGGTACCTGGCAAAATTAAATCACCAAATTTAAACAACGAGAGTTGAATTGAATAAACAAGCGCCAAAATTTGGTAGTGAAGCCGCCTAATACCCCCCCAATGAAATGGTTTCACAGTTTTTGACTTGCCGTGTTGCAAAGGCTAAAATAACAACATGCGATTTAAAAAAAAAATAATTACATTTCAAAAATATCCCCCACCTTGCAAAGAATTGAATTTAAGAGCATTTAAACCCCAAAAGTTCTTAACCTTAAATCGGGGGGTTAACAAGGGGGGGGCCGGCGCCAGATTTTCGGCCCGCCGATTTTTTAAAAAAGATTTTTAATTATCAGATTTTAAATTTTCATTTTAAAATTTTTTTGGGGTTTATATTTTTATTATATTTTCTACAATGTATTTGTGTTACCTGTTCTTTTTTAAAAAAATGTTGAAAATGAAACCCTTTTTAAATTAAAAAATAGTTTTTAATTTTACCCCACGTAAATTTTATTTACTTGAAATTATTTTTTTAATAATTTTTGAATTGCATTATGCGTACCCTTTTTACTGGATGGTAGAAAACTTTTTAATAAATTTCAATTTTTAAAATGACCCTTTTAAAATTTGAATTGCTTTTGCGTATCCTTCAGGGAGGGTGCTTTTTAATAAATTTCGAATTAATGCGTATCCTTTATTAGGGATGGTACATGATTCTCGGGGGCGACTTTCGTTTTCCTCCTTTTTCTGTTTGGAACCCCAGAAAGCAAGAGGACTTTTTTAAAAAAAACCAACGTTAAAAAACGAAAAACCAAACGTTTAAATTTTTGGGAGTCCCGAAAGAACGATTCAAAAGGAACTCCGTAATTTTCGAAAATGGCAACGTAATATTTTAAGCAGTTTGATCATTTTATTATTATTTTTAAAAAAACATTAGATATTATCTTTGTCTGTATACATAAAAATTTGAAAACAATAATAATTTCATTTTGTTTTAAATTTTCTCCAAAAAAGGGTTTTTTTTGTTTCGAAATCTGATATAAAAGGTCTTTTTTTTAATGGCCCGCTAGATTATAATGTTTTTCCTAAGGGTCAATCTTTTGGAACCCCTGCTTTAAATTATAGACAAAAGATGCATGAAAAATATTGCAAATTAGTGTATTTTTATTGTTCATGAAGGTGCATTTATGTCAAATATTTTTTCAAATCATGATTTTTTTGTGTTATCCAAATTGTATCACACTTTGATGAAACTAAACCACATAACACCAAAAACAATCTAAGAGGAAAAAAAGTAGTTAGATAATTAATTTTAGCACCAAAAAAAAAAAAGAATGGTTTACTGTACAATTTGGTGTATAGCGCAAACCTAGACTTTCAAGCTGGATTTTTTAAAAAATTTTGTACATATTCACCGTATAACACGCACTCTCTTTTTCATGAAGAAATTTCAAAAGTGCATGTGCAATGCTCTTATGTTTTGAAGTCAGTTATTTGAGATATTATACCAGGTTTTTGAAAAAGTATTGTACTTCTTGAGTTAAACTCCTTAAATCGGTGTTTCTCAAACTATGGGGCGCGTGCCCCTAAGGGGGCGTGATAACCCTATAAGGGCGGCACGAACATATTGAAAAGTCGGAAATAAAAGATTATTTAAAAAAATTATTAATTTACTGAAAGTAAATAAAATACCCCCCGACATAGTTTAAATACACTTTACACGATATAATGCATCTATAAAATATCAGTACTACGAAGTTTTTGAAATTTAATTTAACAATTTGGAAAAAGTTTAAAAATTATAAACCCCATGGGTTTTTAAAATTACGGGGAAAAATTAACATTTAAATTGATAATTTTTACGTTTATAATTAATCCCAAAAGTCGATTAAAAATTTGATTGTTCCCCAAACCACCTTTTAAAAAAATGGTGAGCGTATGTGGGTATTGGGGGGGGGGGGCAGAAAATGAACGAATAACAAATTCTTAGCACTGCCGCCCTTTTTTGTTCCCAAGCTTTGACATTTTTGGAAAAGTTTACAAAAAAAACGTACTTTGAAAGACGTATATTAACCCGGGGAATTATTTTTGCTGAGAGAGACGCTTATATACGCCAGCGGCACTTTAGGGAAGCGTATTGTAGGTTTAGCTTACAGTTTTATTTTTAAAAAATTTTTTTTAGGGGGGGAGCGCGATGAAAATTATGATTGAATATTTGCAAATATTGAAAGCTTGAGAAACCCAAATTCAAACACTTCATTTTTTTAAAAAAATAGTATTTTGATCTATGTAGAAGTCTAATATTCTTTTTATTCTAAATTTTTTTTCATATTTTTCTTTTTTTTTTTAAAACGTCTTTTTTATAGGGGGCGTACCAAAATTGGATGTTTTTTTTGTCTGTTAAAAGTGGCTTTATTTTTTTATGGTAATTATAACCTGTACAATGAAACCTCTCAATTTAGATGTGTGTAGTATAATTTTTTGTACTTCCATTTTCAAACAGTTTTTAGTCTGAATTATTCATTATTATTATAATTATTTAAAATTATGCGAAGATTACAATTATTTATGATGTAAAAGTATTAATAAGGCTAATGAAAAAAAAAACCATTTTCATCTCCATAGTTGAAAGAAATTTTGTAATAATAATTTTTCGATTTCTCTTCCGGTGGTCATAGCAGCAGTAACACTAAACTTTAAAAAAATATACGCGATACTAAATATTCTAAAATGTTTAAAACAAATTCAATTTCATTACTGTTGCTAAATAAAATTCAAGATAATTGATACAACAAATATAATTTTCACTTAAGCCAACAATTTTTATTGTACATGCAGGAACCTTTTTATTTTTAATATCATATAATATCAATTTATTTGCATCAAAGATAGAAACAATTCAATTTATAATTATCAACAAGATTTGAGTAATATGTAAAATTTATAATTTTTTTATTAGCATAAGTAATACATCAATATATATCACTGAAATATTTTTAAAATCTATATTGTTACAAAATTCTTTAACATATATCAAATATATCTCAAATACGGCAATCGATATTTAATGGTTAATTCTCTTTTTAATAAAGTTGACAATTAATATTTACTTGTATATCAAAAATATGTATTTCAAGAGCAATGGTACATGTACAAAGAACAGCCTGACTAAAAATCTATATCTTTGTAAATATTACAAGACCCCTATACTTTAACTTTAAAAATATGACAAGTAACAGGTCTAGTATACGGGCACGACTTTGTTGCTTTTCATTGTGTAGTTAGAAGACTCGTCCAGAATAAAATGAAATGAAAAAATGTTACAGATTAAGTCTTTAAATGTTACAGATATTTATACAAAGTGGCATGTGCGATCAGAGTGAAAATGTCCCATACAGAATACATAGCAGTTACAGTTATCTGGTTGAAGATGATGCGCGAGTGCTTTTATAGAGACAGAATTCTTACAAGTGGGAGAAACTAAAAAAATTATTGTTGCCCTTCCGGTATAGCAGTTAGTGAAGCTGCCTGCTGTACCGTATGGACTGAGTTGGAACCCGAAGAAAGCATGGGTATTTGTAAATGTTTTGTGTCTTCACGGCATAAGGGCACTCTAAATATTAGTCAAGCCGCAAGTCCTCTCGTGAAGCAAGGGGAAGAGAGGTGGGAGACACTTGACCACTCCTCAGGGCGTTCTGGAAGCGAGCCAAAACGCATGGTATTCAAAACTATGGCTAACGACAGACGTATATTTAGCCTCTTGCCAATATGAATTTCGTGGACGTTGATTTGATGTTATTGTCAATCGGGAGGAATAAACAACAACAACAGAATTTGTAATGTAAATTTCGATGAAAAGTTATAAAAATTTTTATTAAAAATTTACCATTGCCGGTACAATATTTTATACCCAGCTGATATTTTATATTTGTTCAACGTAGTTTTTATTGTATTACTTTTCTTTAACAGAAAAACACCATGCAATAAGCGCCTTTAAAATACTTTTTTTTCTCAATTTCAAATAAATAAAATTCAATTTTGGTATTTAAGGCAAACCCTTGCCACTTCTAACTATCATGCTCAGAAAGCACCGCCGAATACATAGTCACTGTTTTGTATATAAAGCAGTTTCTTGACCACTTTTTCAACAATAAAATGCATAAAAGCATGACAAACAGAAACCGCCCGAGGAAACTACTTCCGTTTTGGAGGAAATATCAAATGTCCTAAGGGTAAGCCTCCTTTTTTTCTTAAAAATAATAGAACCTCATACAGAATCCCTTATGCTACGACCGGAGTAAAAATAAATGTTTGATATGATTATGTGAGAAACATATTTGTGGGTCGCGGTTGATTCACAAATATTGAATTTCAAAAGGAAGGAATGTACAAAAAATACATATATATATTCAGCCACAAAAATGAATAACAATAATACCCCCACAAAAGTAATTTTTTGGAAATGCAATCTTTCCTTTTTCATTTCTTTGTGAAACATTTATTTGTATAAAATCAGTGGAAAAAATAAGCGCATATACATTTATACTGTTCATATTTTTATCGCCCATGGCAACACCAATAAGATTCACTTATTTTAATGTCACACTAAATGAAAAGCATCACGAAAGATGACCACATATCAAAAAATGAAATAGTGGACTGAAAACCAGAGTGTTTACAGAGTTCAGGTGCAATCCGAACAGATATAAGCCTCCCTTAAACTTTAAACGAAAAGATTTCGCTAATAATGATACAGCATGCTGACCAAAATAACTATTCTCTTAATAATGAAACATGAAATAGGAAGAAATGTTTTTAACCAATTGTAAAGAAGAAATATTAAGTTTTCTAAATGTTAAAAATGATAGAAATGTTTAATGAAGCAGAAAGAAACTTTCGGAGAAATTCCCAACTTATGCTGTCCGTACTCTAGTATAATTACAGAGAATTTTCTTTTAACAAGAAACAATACACACGTTCACCCCGATTCACCAACATTGAAACACTGCAATCAGAGTTTCACATAAAGCAAAAGAATAACACAGTCGAACTTCTCACTCTAATGCCTTTTTTATCACATCGGACCGGCCAGCGTTTGATAATTTTAACACGGCCCGCTGATGAGGGGACGTTTATTGTTTATATTTTAGATTTTTATTTAATAACTTTAATTTAATTGTATTTAAATATGCCTTCACAGAATAAAATACAGTTACAACAAATAAAGCTGAATAAAAGTTATTCCATGGAAAGTCGCCCGAATACCTCCAAAACAAACAAATAAAATACAATGAAATATTACCACTTATGCAATAAGCCCTTTAGAGTGCAAAAAATCACAGATTTTGAGAAAATTACTTTTAAGCATCATATTTTAAAGTCATTTTAAGCTTAGAACATAAAATAGTTTTGACGAAAAATCATTAATGCTGATTTTGTGAGTGCTTATGAAATATTTTCTTACCCTGTGGTTTGTGACACTTCAGATGGATCAAGAATTAATCATTAAAAATTTTAATTACATATAGCCGATGTATTTATATTTATGCTGTTTTTCCGTAGCATTGAAAATTTTCTTATAATACATGTTAATTATAATACATTTTATACATGCTTAAAGACTTATTAAATAAATAACACGTGATACATGTTATTTATTTAATAACCATGACATCTTAGACCTATTTATTTTCTCTAAGGCAATAAAGTTATTCTGAAAATATATTTTTTTGAAAAATTGGTTTCCGAACCAAGTCGGATGTTTGACTTAGGCCCTCTCCACAAAATTAAAATCCTAAGTACGGTTTCACATCGCCATTGCTTCAGAATGGTGTCTTCGCGTTATAAATAAAACGAGTTTATAAAACGACTTGCAAATGGAAATACTATACATCAAAATTTTATGTCGTAAATCGAAAGGAATCTACGCACGAAAATTTTTCATGCAACAAAAATTCATAGAAGGATAATGGATGGTGGTTTTTGATATATTTATGCTTTTTTTTCTTCAGTGTTTTAATCTGATCTTCATCTTTCATGGAGAGTCTACCTGGGTATTATCTGTGAAATCATTAGCTTTAAACCATGCAAACTACTTCCACAAAGTTATTTCTGCTTCAGTATTTTCGCCATGAATAGTGCCTATCTTGTATGCCTTCTGTGTGGTATTTTTTGCGTTTCTAGTAAAATAAAGATATTTAATACCTAAAATGTACTTTTCCGTGTTCAAAGTGTACAAATCTAACAACAATCACCGTACCATAATCCAATCTTTCCTGAATAGACTTTAAGTACTGTCCTTTTGAATGTGTATCATTTGTTTTCAATCAATCTGATATTCTTAGACCTATCCTGCACCAATTTTTATAGACAACACAAATTATATTCATTTTTTCCCCAAAATACAAGCATCTTTTTTCAAATGCACACTTTACTCACTTTTCATCTTTTTTTTCATTTATTACCTCGCTTTTTTAATCTAATACCAAAAAATTAAATTTTTCAACAAGCGAAGTCCCTTTTTTGGGAAAACAAAAATGAGTTACGTTAACTTCTGTAAAGGTGAAGTGTTGAGCAATTCGTGTAGATTTATATATATTCATATATTTTTTTATTGAACTAAACATGTACCTGACGTAAATAGTAAATGGCACCAAAAGCAATATGGGGTTTTTTTTTTTTTTTGGGTTTAAAAGATAATGATTATAAAAATGTTCAATTTTGCAAACATTTTTTTAAAATTTTAGATGTCGTTTTCCCGTCACAAATTAAGTGACTTTAAAATTGCTTACTGAAACAAAGTATGAATGTCTTTTCTATATGTATTTACTGGAAACTAAAAGCTCTATTTGAATCAAATAACATTTACATTTACATTACCCAACATTTAACCATATAACATTTACAATAATAATGTGTATAACATTTACAATTACCCAACGATTTCAAGTACTATACAAAAAAAAATTTACAGCTCTTGTTCCTATTTAATGAACAGCTTTTACATTGTTTCAGTGACAAAAACCCCAAGAGAACTTTAAAAATGTCTTAATCTTCCATTTTCTTTTTTTCCCTTTAGAAACAAAGGCATTTAAAAGCAACAAACCAGATTTGGGAAAACATTTAAAAAGATCTAAAAAAGCAGTCTTCAAACGAAATGGATTCTTTTTGAAAGAGAGCTCAACTTTTCCAGTCTTAGAAATTTTTAGAGAATTAAACAAAACCCTTTACATTTTTCCCCATTTTGTTGGTTTCCAGGTACCAATTTAACTTCCAAAATATTGTAACTTTACACATTATCCATCCGAAAGTAAATTTTGTTGACTCATTTTTAATAATCCGATATGTATTTAATACCATGCAATATTTCAGAGGGGATCGCAAGGCTTTAATAATTGAATATTTTATAATTATACAGAAAACAGAGGTCTAAATCTTACTACTATTAGAAAAATTTATTTTTATTACAGAACATTTTTTAACTCTAAAGATAATTTGGCCTATTTTGTGATTTACTGAATGTCCTTTCTGGAGAGATTTATGTGTTTGGAGAGAGAAAATTGCATGTACTTTGGTTTTCGATTATGGTTCTATATATAAGTAAAAAAAAAATAACTCCCAAAAGGAAATTTTTTTGAGCCCCAAAATATTGTTTAACAACTGAATGCTAAAATTTTAAAATTAAAAAGTCACAAATTATAGAAATGTTTTTTTGGGTATGCGCAAAATGGATGTAAACTAGGTCCTTAAAATATTTATTTTTTTAATTTAATTTTTAAAAAGGGAAATATTATATTTTTGTGTTGCCCCTTTTTTTTTAATAAATGTATTTAAAATACATTATAAATGTACAATTTTAATTTTTTAAATTTTTTTGAAAAAATATTTATGCTTTATACTGCTTACTTTTATGTTAAGAAATATCTTTAAATGATGTAAAATTAATGTATAAAATTAAATATCTACCTGTATTTTCCTCTATTTTTTAAATTAGATTATCAGGGAATCAAATTTTTCAAAAATATTCCACATGTGGCGCGCTGAATCATATTGGGGTAGATTGGGAAGCCTTTTAAAAAGGTTGCCGACCTCTGAGGAGTCAAAGAACAAAAATTTAAAAAAAACAAAAGTCAATTCCTACTTAGACCAAAAAAAAAATTTTTTTTATACTTTTCATTAAAAAATTTAAAATTTAATAAAATATGTATAACATATCTAGAACCAACATTAAGTGGTCAAATTTTTTTTAATTATCATTTAAGTATTGTATTGCATCAAAACAACGGACATAAAAATTTGTTCAACGAGCACTTTAAAAAGTGAGAAAAAAAACCCTTTTTAAGTTTTGAAAAAATCCCAAAATGGTCGCCAAAAAAGAGCCAACTTGTTATTTGTAATTTTTTTTAGTTTTTTAATCAATATAATTAAATTATTGTTATTGTCATCCAAAATAAATCATGATATAAAAATTCACCAATTGGCTATTAAAAAAAATGTTTTATTAACGACTGAAAATTCCACCAAGATAAATTAATATATAAATATATAGAGAATGTGAGCAATAATAAGGTTTAAGAAAAGAAATAAAAAGTAGATCTCCCGAAGGATTTTTTGTTTGAAAACCGTACTTTCTTTTGAAAAAAATATTACATAACCCCAACTACATCCATATGTTTTTTGGAAAAAGCAAAAAAAAATTTTTCTGGAGAAATTTTTTTTTAAAGCGTAAATTTTAAAAGATAACATATTTTCACAAGTTGAAATGCAATACAAACACCCTCTAAAATACGGACAAATATATATAAAAAACCAATTTAAAAAACACAAAACTAAAAAATTTACCCTTTCCTTTAACCTACTACTTTTGAATTCCTTTAATTACAAAAATAACCATTTTTCTATATTTTGAATACAGCAGGAAAATCTTTTTAAATCTACCTTCCCAAAATCTAAAGGGGAGATGGGTTCTATGATGAGTATTTTTGCGGGGGAAAGGGAAATAGTTTTATAGCAGAAATTTGGGGTTTTAACGACGGCGTTTTAAACGTATTGGAAAAATTATCGTTTTGCCCCGAAAAATAGTTAATGTCAAAAATTGGTTCTTATTTTTTTTTTTGAGTTAATGATGACCTTAGAAAACTATTTGACTATTTATTTTAAGTGAATAGTGTATATAATTAGTTTTACAGTTTAAAATCTTTAATTAATTATTTAGCTCTAACGGATTAAATTTCCCAAAGTTGAATATTTTGTTTATGTATATCCCTTAATTTTCAATTAAGTAATTCAAAAAAAAATATTGCTAGAAAAAAACTGCAGTAAATCATAATACGGTAGATAAAAGGGTTAATGTATTTAATGTTATCACTTTAATGTATTATTTAGTAAAGTTTCAATTTGAAGTATCTGGTACGCATTTATTTAATATTTTGCTTTGCCTTGTTTCAAAACACACATTTTTACAGTAAAATGTCTAGCTACATATCTTGACTCATTTTATGCGATATTTTGTTTGAGACCCATTCATGGGTACGATCACATGAGTTCTAATTAGACCAGATTAATAAGGTTCTATTGTAAACAATTAAAAACAACATTGCCGATGATAAATCGCAAAAGGCACAAAACAATCAACTCAAAACACGATCAATCCAAGCTACTTTTTTATCATTCCACTTTTATACATAAAATATACCGAAAAAGGGTGAAAACACAGATACTTCAACACAGTGGAAAATGAAATTTCTCGCAATCAGTTCACGAAGGTGCCTAAAATATTAAGATAAAAGTAAGTTTCCGAAAAGACTTGGAATAAAGTGCTATTGACAGGAAAGAGCACTATCCTGGCATTATATCCCCATACAAAAGAGAGATAAAAGCTTTTTTTTTGGAAATAAAATCCATTTTACGCGGGCGCTTTCGGTTTAAAGGCAATGTATGCTCTCTTATCTCCTAAGCAGCAAATGAAAAATTCAGCAATATCCGAAGTACATCAGAATAATGGAATATAAAAGAGAGATAAATTATTTTCAGATAGTCAAAGCTTAAATTCTAGATTTGAAATTCTAGTTTTAAAGGTGTACCACTCTAGTTCTTACGAAGTTCCAAGCTCACAAATCCACCTAGGATGTTATGGAGATCTATATGATGGCTATTGGTAAAGGATTTCATCTAATTCAAATGTAGTCAGAAATGATAAAATAGGAATAAAAAGTAATTTACTTAAATTTTTTTCTTTTAAATTAATTGATTATTGAAATAGTTAAAAATAACTATTTCTGTAAAATTTGTAAAGAGATATTATGTGTGTATATTTACATGCATTGGTATGAAATTTATCTGAATTAAGCGATATATAAGTTTGTACTTTTGCACAACATGACAATAAATTCCACTTTTCTTAGTTTCTAAATTAAGGAGAATATATTCATCAGTTCTTGCCAATACTACATCATCAAAAGTTTAATTTAAAATAAATGCCATTTTACAATGCTGCTTGGTTAATATAAATTTGCATAAAAACTGAACAGTAAATAACTTACTATGATACCGGTTTAAGGTATCCAAACACATTGAAATAAGAAAATTCAATCAAAACACATATTTTTCGTTTTTTATTTTATTGAATAGAGCCATCTTTTAGCATTACAAAACATACTTTTTTGTTTCTACGCTTCTTAGAGGCGAAGTTAAATCAATTTTATAAAATCAAAAACAACCAGAAGTAGTTCTTTAATCTACCAGAAGTGGACATTTAAAATGTTCAAAATTATCAGGGAGAGTCTGACAACTCAAAATGTTATAATTGTATTTCTATAAAACTTTTTGAAACTGATACTTATATAATTTTCTAGAAATAATACTAAAACATTTCTTATTGTATGAATATTTTTTGAGTTATGACATGTTATTCAAATAATGATCTCATAAAGATTGCTACGTTTTTTTTTAAATATTCACTCAATCAGCTCTAAAATTTTTAAATTTTAATAAAGCATTAAATTTTTTTGTACATTCTCTAGATAAATGCATCTAATTTGTTTCAGTAATACTTTAACTGATATAATTTTATCACTTTTTTTGTCTCAAGGTTTTGAACTTCTTAAGAATTTTTTGCTCAAATATCACTCATAATTGAGATTTTTGAAAAATTTAAATATTTTTTTTTAAAAATATTGTTATATAAATATTATCATTTATTAGTATTGATTCCTAAAAAAGCATTTATAATATTTTTGTATGCTAATTTTTTTAAAAAGTACTCCAAACGTGTTCGGATATCTTAAACAATCATAAAAATATAGATATTGTTTTAATATTATTTAGAAAAAAACACACACATCTTAAAAAATTTATCATCTATTTAAATAATATTCGCCTTTAAGCGAAAATTTTCTTAACATGATGCTCCAAATGGTTAACGCAATTCTCTTTTTAAGGGCTTTCTTCCTTCATCAGACGATCTTTTATTTCCCTGTATAATCAAATGCAAACTATTTAAAACCCCAATTAAACCCTTTGAGACCATATTTAACAAAGGAAACAATCTGTAGCTATATTCTTTTTACAAGAGAGGAAAAATTAATTTCTTGAGTTCAAGTAACACCACAAAAAGTGTCAAGTTTTAATATTCCCTCTTCCTCTTTTTTTAAAGTTTAATTTTTTAAATATAATTTTCCTTTATAATTTGTATGTGGAAATAAAAGAATATTTTTTCTATTAATTTAGTAAAAGAAATTCTTAACAGTATCTGATTTATTGATGAACTTATTTAAAACGTTGAAAAATAATTGCTAATGTTTTTATCAGTTTACGGTGAAAACATCAATGTATTTTTTTGTTTTAAACAATAACTTTAATCAAACTATTTGTAATTTTAAACAATAACTGAAAGTCTACTCACATGCTTTTAACATAAAAATAATGAAAAGAAATAATACACTTTAGACATCAAAAAGATACTTTATTCGCTAAATATCCTACTCTTTTTAACTCTAATATCATATTTCTTTATCATAAACATCTTTTAAAGCTGACTAAATTTAGTCTCCAAAAGCTTAAGCTATTCCAGTAGAATACTTACAAATTCTGTTTTAATGATTTAAAGTAAATGTCCAGGAATCGTCCAAAAAATTATTAGTATAAATAATAAAACTAGATTCGGTAATTAACAACAGAAATAATTGTACAACTGAAATCCAAAAAAAAAATTACTATAGCTAATAGATGTCTTAAAGGAATACGAAAATATATGAAATTGAATTTAATCAAAAGAAAAACAAAGATTCTATTATTTAAAAGTCTTTTAAGATCAGTTTTAACTTATGCATGTGAAACTTGGCCCCTGTCTCGAACAGATGAGATAATGATAAGTATCTACGAAAGGAAGATTTTAAGATTTATTTTTGGAGGAATCCAGTAAAATGGAACGTGGCGAAGAAGATCAAATTTCGAACTCTTATCACTCATATAAAGAATCTGACACCACTAACTTCATCAAAATACAACGAATTAAATATACAAGTCACGTTGTCAGAATGGACGAAGACTGCATCACTCAAAAAAAGTCTTCAATGCCCAAATAATTGGCACACGGAGAAAAAGCAGGCAAAATCTTAGATGTATTGATGGCCTAGAAAAAGATCTCCTAGTTTGGAGAACTAAGAATTGGAAAACACCAACAGGAAAAAGGCTGGCCTGGAAAAGACTTTTTTGAGAAGTCCAAGGCCCACCCTGGACTGTCTAGCCACTGAGAAAGGAAGGAATCAAACTACTAGAAAGGAAGTCATTCTTTTATTTGTACAAACGTATATGTTCAACAATCTTCTTGGAGAAAAAACAAACAAAATAAGACTCTCCTATTTGTGAACAGAATATTGCTACAGGAAATAAAATGTACGGTTCAATTACCATTAAATATAATCCTAAAATTACACCATTGATTTGGTCAATTTGCCTTTGTGTGTCACTATAAACATTAGCGAATACTGAATAGAATTTCATTATTTTTTAACGAATAAATTATCTATAATCATTTTTTTCTCTTGTTTCAATAATCTGAAAATATTTTTAGGCTAGTGTGAAAGACGTTTTTCATCTCTCTCTTTCTTGCTAATATAAAAAAAAAAAATTCATCTCGCCTCCTAATCTCAAAAAGTATATTTGGTCTCTCCTCCTAGTCTAAAAAAGTATTTTCTCCAAACCTAAAAAGTCTTTCACACACATTGCTCCACCTTAGTGTAACAAAACCTTACATTTTAACACCTTAGTGTGAAAAAATGTTTCATCTCTCCTCCTCAGTGTAAAAAAAAAGTCTTTTGTCAGTATCCCTTGGCGTAAACAAAATTTTCGTCCCTCAAATTATGTGTCTAGATCTGTTCTCTATCTGTCACTACCATTGTTTATCAAATATTCTCAATTGAGCTCCATTATCTCTTACACATCGCAGCCTTATTTCTCTAGTGATCCATTACTGTTATCTTTCCACTCTTTCTTTCAATAGTAAAAACATCTGTCATATGTCTTTCTGTCATTTTCCTGTTAAAAGGAGACGACAGATTAGAATAATCTAGTATTGCTCCTTCTAGTCTAATCTGTTCTCATTTTTTGGTCAACTTTGGACGAAATATTTTACAACTAACCTTCATTTTTATTTACCCTTTATCTACCGATGGTACTTATAAGTACTACTCACTTTAAAATTACATAGAATAACCATTTTTACGAATATTCCTAACAGGACTTATAGCAGAAATATTCTTTTAAATCCACTCTTCAAAGATAAATGACAGCACGGGTTCTATGAGGAGCATTTTAGCGAATAGTTTATAGTAGAAGACGAATAGTTTTATAGCTGAAATTGCGTTTTCAGCGGATTGCGAAGATTGTCATTTTTGTTCCGAAAAAATAGTTAATGTCGAAAGGCAAGTGTCTTATTATTTTATATGTTAATGAAGGCCTTAGAAAATGATTTGACTGTTTATTTTAAGTGAACAGTGTGTATAATTAATTTTACAGTTGAATAACTTTAATTAATTAATTAACTCTAATTAAATTTCCCTAAGTTGTGTATTTTGTTTAAGTATATTCCTTAATTTTCAATGTAGTGATTCAAAAAAAATATGGCATGGAAAAAACTGCAGTAAATCATAATGCGGTAGATAAAGGGTTAAAGTAATAGCATGTAGACACATCTATACATTATTATATTCCACCAAACTAACTGAGCAATAAACATAACAATTAAGACTGTTTTTGGCTAATGTTAGAGTAGGACCCAAATTCGGAATATTTTTTCATGTATAAAATTACTCACACAAACATTAATATTATATTCTGCCTTCACTATCCTGTAGATAATCACTTATTTTATCATATTACTCATTTTTATCCTTTGTCAGTACATATTTTCTTTTATAAAATGTGTTTTGCATTTTTTCTCCTATCCCGTAATGCTAAATGAGCTATCGCTTCACTTGTTAAAAGGAAAAACTGATTATTTATGAAATATTTTGAATGTTTAAAAACACTATATTATAAACAAATGCACGAGTTCAATGTCACACATTTTTATAAAAATTTAGGCATTTTTTCTGTCCGAAAACGCGCTCCGCGTTAAGTTCACGCTCTCATGCATATGGCGAAAATAGCCTTAACTTAACCAAATAGAAACCTTCTAGAAAACAAAAAAAAGTCAACTACAAAAAGGAAATACATCGATTAGGCCGATGCTCTGCGGTTCTCGTTATATCCCTGGCTTCCTAATACTTACCTGATATACAGTTACTTGATAAAGTGGGGCAAAGTAGTCAGTGCTGAGCTTTCTAGATTATATCCTCTCCCAAAATAGAGCGGTTTGAACTTTCGAGGATATCAAATTTGGAAAAATAATTGGGTAAACAAACGTATCACATAGCAAACTTAAATAAGGCAACACTTGTTCTTGGTGTTATAAGGTCATGCGAAATCTTTATATATATTTTCCCATTCTTTATTTTCAAAGTTTTCTCCTTTCATATTGAGGATTCAATTTTCTCTTTATAGTTCTTGACATTGAAATGAAAGGTATTTTGTTTGATGTTTGAATCATTTTAGTTCCTTTTTTAGGCTATTTAGTCTTAATCACGTCATTCTACATACTTTATAGTTCTATTTCCTTTCCACTATCCTTTAGTGGGCGTGCGCACGTTCCTGTGTGTGTGTGTGTGTGTGTGTGTGTGTGTGTGTGTGTGTGTGTGTGTGTGTGTGTGTGTGTGTGTGTGTGTGTGTGTGTGTGTGTGTGTGTGTGTGTGTGTGTGTGTGTGTGTGTGTGTGTGTGTGTGTGTGTGTGTGTGTGTGTGTGTGTGTAAAGTTTTCCCTGTCAGTCCTCTCAACTCTTCTTCAGTCAGGGATTTTGAGGAATTTATTGCTTGAAAGCTGAGATAGAATCTGATAAAATAACTGCTTTTTTTGTGAAAAATCTTTCTCTCAAAAAAAACAAAACAAAAAAACTAGAAGATCATTTAGCCTCATTTCGTGCATATTTGAATACATTTAGGAACCTGCCTAATTATTTTTCGCTATGATGCTTTCCAACCAAAAGGTGGTACAACCGATGAATTTATCCTAATAATGCACCGATGGGATCCACATTTGGATTTTTCCGTGTTTTTGCACTCTGATCCCTGTAAAGTTTTTGGAAATAACACATTAATTGCAAAAAAAAAAATCCAGTTACATTTACTTCTATTGCCTAGATTCTGACCTGATTTGTTTATGATAGAGAAATCTCTTAGCTAGGGCCACTGCTGACAGTTGCAGAGAACATAGCCTCGCTGGAAGAAGACTGGATATAAAAAACAAAGATAACATTCAAAAAAGTCATAAAATAAAAGCGAATTTCACATTACATTTAATGACGTAATCAAGATTCAAATTACTAATATCTAACAAGTCTACACAGGTCTAACTGTAAATAATAAAGAATTCAGTTCCTAAATAAAACACGACATAAGCCAATTCATAAAAACTAAGAATGTATAGATTTTTCAGAATAATTCTTCAAAAAGAAAACCAACATTATCATTTTTTTTACCTTTATTCTTTCTTTATAAATGGCAAAGATTACTAACGTTGCCTTTTAAAGCCCCACAAAGCCTGTATACGACATATTTCAAAATTTGGATCCATGGCTAATTGTCGAAGATGACACTTCCACTCTCCAAACTGCTTGAGGCAAAAGAAGTTGTCCAATCCTAGTATACATCATGGTTCTTTCACAAGGATGGGTTACCTATCATATAATGCAGTGCTTCTAAAACTTTCAGTATTTGCGACTCAATATTCAATTACAATTTTCATCGCGCCTCCGTCCCTCCATACAATGCATTGTGTGAATTCAACAATACTGTACTTTAACCCTAAAGCTACACAATACGGCCTTAACCTCTTAAGGTATCCGACTACGTTCGGAACCGTGATTTTGCAAAAGCGTATAAGTGGATAATATTTCTGATATTTAGTATCACTTAGATTAGAAAATATATATAAAATTGTTTTAAGAATAGTATTACAATAAAAAATTATTTAAGTACATTTTGACAAAAAAATGAACATAGAATGACCCATTTTCAAAATATTCTCCTTTTGCTAAAAATGCTTCTATTATAATAATATTTTGCCTGTATATAGCTCAGACCTCTGTATAGAGGCTCAACTAGAATGTTTGAAAAATATAACTTAGAAGTGGGTTTATCCATGTTTTACGACAACAGAGGGGAGAAATTTTAAGAAAAAACGCCGATAATTATTTCACTTAGTTGTAACTCTAAAAATAATGTGAATTTTTCAAAAAAAAAAAAATAGTTCAGACTCTCTGGAGAAGTTTTTACTTTATATAAAAAAAACAAAATATTATTATTTTAGAAGCTTTTTTATAAAAGGAGAAAAAGGTTATTCTGAATTTTTCCCAAAAATATTGTATTCTTTAATTTTTGTCAAAATGTCCTTAAAACAATTTTATGCATATATTCTAATATAAGTGATACTAAATATCATGAAAATTATCCATTTATGCACTTTTTAAAAAATCAGGGTTTCAACGAGTTGATTCCTTAAAAAGCAATTGCCTCGACGTATACATATCTTTCCCGGGAGTAGATCGGCAATATGCACAGCTATCCATTAAATTATTCCTAAGGCTTTGGAATGCAACAAAAGGCCCCTGACGATGTTTGCGAAGGATTTACATATTTCAGAGAAGGTTTTTACTTATTTATTCCTCTTTTCATTCCCTCAGTACATCATATACTCTCATCTACTAGGAAAACGGTGGCATTGGAGAAAGAATCGTGTAACTTTTAATCGGCAGTTAAATAATTAAAAATTGGACAAATTATCAGGGCAAGTATTAGTTTTTGTGAAACTTTTATCTATGACAAGCCCATGGAGTCGCTGGTAATTATTAGGCTTGTTCTTAACTTAATATTGTTAAATTAATTATAAAATACATAGTGCAGTACTGATACATTTACAAGTGCATTATATCAGTGCAAATGTGTTTATATTTTATTATGTTAAAACGTGTTTTGTTTATCTACTTTCAGTAAATTAATAATTTTTTTAAATAATATTTTGTTTTCAACTTTTCAATATGCTCACCCTCCTCGCAGAATTATCATGCCCCCCTAGGGGGTGCGCCCCACAGTTTAAGAAACACTGATATAATGGCTTAAATTAACCAAAGAGGTTGATTAAAGGAAACTTGTGGGTTACCAGCAGGAATCTTTGAAATAATTTGCAACGGGTTCTATTCTGGCTTCTACTAATCCTCTGAGGGGAAAATACTTTAACTGTGATATTAGTTCAAAACCCGCTTTCCGTAAAGATGACTTGATTTTTACAAATGCAACTTCTATTCAAATGCCAGTTCTTGAGTAGGCGGGATAATGGTTAAGCGTTGATCGTAAGCTGATTTCCAAGAGTTAGTAAACAGCGACTAGTGGTCGTTAAGATAAATAATAGAAGAAAAATCCACCGGGGAATAGTGGAAGGCATCAACACTGCAGTTGAACGAACGGGTTTCAAACCGGATCATAAAAAAGGAGCCAGTTTCCCCCATTTGTTACCCAAATTATGGAAAGATTTTTTATTGCTCCCTAAGGTTTAGTTATTAAAGTGCATTTCGTAAAGTGATAAAAGTTGAATAAAATTAGTTATTCTAGTATCATGTCTGCTTTTTCCTCGAACCCTCTCATACCAATGATCTTCGGGTCGAGACAACTAGCAGAAATAGTGGGGAAAACAACCCCAAAACATCCAGCTATTTACCGAAAAGATTGTAACTACTGTATTGGACATATATATATTTTCTTGGGGCCCAATAAGTTTAACACGAACCAAACTTTTATCAATATAAAACCGGGATTTTAATTTTTTCATGATTCCCAAATTTCAAAAGGGGTTTGTTTTGACAAAAAAACCCTTTCCCGTTTAACCTGATACAGCGAAGAATATTTAAATCTCAGCCAATGAAATTCGAGAGAAAGTCCCGAGGGTAATACTTAGGTCAAAAGTTTACCGCTGCGGTGTTTAAAAAGTTTTTCAAGGGTTGCTTTAAGTTTTTTTTAAAGAAATAATTTTTTCGGGCGGGTTTCAAACAATAAACAATGCCTTGTTTACAAAATTAAACCAGTACCTTGTTCTAGAAAGGTGTCACATACTGCTTTTGTGTTTTAGAACATACATTTCGTAATAAGTGCAAAGGACAAGGAGTAAATTTTTCTATAAACGCGAGTTAAATAATTAAGAAAAGATTTATATTATCTATAGAAAAATATATTTCCGATGCGTATAAATATGCAATACAACGTTTAAGGGCCGTGGGTAGCCTAGTGGTTAGAGCATCGGACCCGACCCGGGAAAGGGTTGGGCCCCTGCCTGATGCCCCAAATACCCTCCAGTACACGGGTACGTGCTCGTTAAATCAGTGGGTCCGAAAGTCTTGTGGGCTGAATCACGAGTGCAGGGGACCGGAGAATATTTCCCTCCCATTCAGTTCCATGCCTAAATTTCGAAGGTGGAGATAGGTGGTGTCGCCATCTATCGTCCTTTCGGGGCATTTCGCCGAGCTAATTCGTACTGTCACCTGTATGGTGCTCGACGCCAAGGCCAACGATAGGCATACTTCTAGCCCTGCCACGATGAATTTCGTGGGGCTCGATCTGACTACGTCAGACAGGTGGTATGATCAGCTACAACAAACAACACAACAACGTTTAAAAGCAAAGGGTAAGTTATATTTTTTTACAATAGATATACTAACATCAATAAAATATAATTAAATACCTTTTCTAATTGGTCTGAACATGTTAAATTTGTTGAGGCTCAAATCCCTGTCATTGGCGTGATGGGCGAATTTAAAAAGATGCATGTTGACTCAAGTTTTGCCCGCTTTACTTGGTTGTGGTTCATAGTCACGAGGTCCATTAAATAATTGAGTGAGAGTTATATTAACGTCGTACTAAAAGGCTGCAAGAGGGCTATTTGCGACGGGCCTCGGTCAAGTGACGTGGACGACACTTAAACTGGTAAACCCTTTTCAGATTTTGTAGCACTCCAAAGAGAAGACTTTGAATCTCGACAGATTTGACATGCATCAGCTCCTCAACACGGCGAGTCTTCGGGTGCACTAGGGTTCGAACCCGCTACTTGACAACTAAGTCTCGAGTTCATGACCATGGACACTCGGATACCGATGCTCTACTTACCTTGTGAGATCTACACAATTGTATGCATTCGTATGTAATAAATATATCCAAAAGAGAAGGAAACGATAAAATTATTTCTCTAGTTATATTTATTTATTTAAGTTTTGAAATTATTTTTAAATGGAATTATTTTAAACTAAATAAAAAAAGTAGTTTTCTTGCAATTTTTGAAAGTAACTCTATAAAAGTACTTCCCAATCTTCTGCTGTTTTGGATTACTTTTACTGAATACAAATAACTCAGAACTCAGTGGCACAACAGCCCATGAGGGACAAGATAGACTGTGCCCATCTCAGTTTTGGTCACCTTGGACACAGAAGCGCATGAGCAGATGTTCCGTTGCTAAACAGGTTTGGTATCAACCCACTGAAGGGATGAGAGACTTAGTCGATCTTGCCCAGCTTGGTTTTAGACTACGGATCTATGGCGTGGAAGCACGATATATACCACCGGGCTTCATTTAATACAAATTAGGACAATAATTTACATTCGAGAAGAATTACAGAAATTTAATCGGATAAACATTACGTTCACGAATCCAAATGATCGGTGAACTGTTTACCTACCATTTCAATTTCTTGAACACTATGGAAATTCTATGGAATACCTAGTTTACACCACAAGTCTAGATCGGTGCATCGATTCCAATGCAGTGAAGTACATTGGTTCGAATGCAGTAAACTGCATTAGCATTATTAAAATATAATGAAGATTTCTCGGAATTACGTTGCTTATCCGACGTATGAAAGTATAAATGTCGCCCAGATGAAAGTGTAATTGCTGTAATAACTCCTTAACTTGCGCACGTAGAGGATGTAGAGTGCCGAGTATGCATGCGATATCCTCAGATCACGCCAAATGCGTGTGTGATAGCGAAGGAGTACTTTAAAAAGTATCGTTCGCATCATGGATGCCTCCAAACGGTACGACTGTCAATGCTGCTACATACTGTGCCTCATGGCAAGGACTGAGAAAGAATAACAAGAACTCATGACGTCGCATGCTACCTGACGGGGTTATTATCTTGCAGGAAAATGTTCGTTCTCAAGAAGCTTTGGCGTTCCAAACATTATAAAGGCAATTCCTCTGAGGAGTTCTTGAACATCTCCCTTACATCCCGGATCTCTCGCCTTGTGAATACCACTTCTTCGGTCCACTGCAAAAAGCTCTGAAAGGCTGGTGATTTCCCGAAGATAATGAAGTACAAACTGCTGTCGAAATTTTGTTCCACAACCAACACCAGAGCTTCTTCCCCCAGGGTATCCATCACGTTGAGGACCACTCAGATACTTGTTCTAATCTACAAGGTTGTCTAGCTTATCTGCCATGTCTGCATTACTTCTTTCCTTTGTATACTAATCTATATTAATAGCACTAAAAAAATTATCAAACTGACTGTAGTACCTCTTTCATTTGTAAGACCTTTCTATATCTAAAATATCAGAAAGAAGTATATTTGAGAAAGGAGCTTTAATTTCGAAAGGATCCAAACTTAATTTGTAAATACAAAACTGTAAATAGAAGGGAGCCTCAATAGAATAATTCATTGATTGAGAGTTAATCTGGAACATTCAAATTTTTTACCACATTCGGTGACGTTTACCATTTTGATAATGCACCAGTATTAAATAAAATTGCATTAATATTAATGGAGAAATACAATTTTACTTTTTTCACTATAAAAAAATAAACGAAAACGCACACAACAATCATCTAACTCGCACCGTAAATACTTACGTTACAAATTAAAATCATCGCAATGTTAAACAGAATGTATTTTTAAATCTAAAATATATTGCCTTCAGAAAGCTTTGCCGACATTTTTTTCCTTAAAAATGAAATTCATAACAACTTGATAAACAACAGATGTGGAAAAAGAGAAAGGTTTTTATCCACCTCTGACGTAGGAAAGAAGTTTCAAATATCCAAGGGGAAAAAACTTTTCCTTCTAAAAAAATGATGAAACATCAAACAGAGTCCGCATGCTATGTTATCAAAGAAAGGACGTCCGATATTGTTATGATAAGAATAGTTACCGACTGTGGAGGGTTGTCGAATAGTGGACTCCAGTGGGAAAAAGAATACATCCAACTCTCTCTCTCTCTCGTAACAAGATCAATAAAACCACATAGAAATTCAAAGGGAATTTCTATTGTTCTTTTGTGCCATTCTCTTCAATACGGTTCTGAGGGAGGAATATAAAAAAATGTTCTTACGTTGACCATTTGATTCTGATTCTGTTCGAATGATTTAATTTTTAAGTAGATACGAAAAGTATATGATCTGAGAAAGCAACAACATACAAATACTCCCGATATTTAAAAACAGATTCATAGCATTTTTTATATCTTTAAATTTTATTTTTAGCAGAAACTAGTATTGCGTGAGAAATAATTGAGAATCCTTGAAAATGAATCAATACTTATAATGTGTCCTGTTACATTATATATATATATATATATATATATATATATATACCGACACTTAAGATGGCATATGAGCAATTTGTGACAAGCGGTAAAAACATTTTAACACACGCACATATCTATACATACATTTAGTGTGGCGAGTAAACTGTCTTCTTTACTATTTTATTTCAGGATTGTGTTATATGTTTTTGAGCTGTTGAATGAATGAGGAATCATTTGATATTTGGCTACTCCCCTTTGGTTGACGATCACATTCTAATATAAAAATATGAACAACACTCAGTGTTTCGGCATCACAACAAGCAAACAAAAGATGTAAACGGGCTGCAGCTATTAACACATAATGAGTAAAAAGATACAAAAAGAGAAATTCCTGAGAAGAGAGTCATGGGTATTTATATGAAGTAGTAACAGGATGTCTTGGAATCCATGCGACTTCCGTGGACGGCATCTATGATTGGTGGAAAGATATCGTTCGATAAGTTCTGATGTAATCTTACTTTAAAAATGTGCTGTTAGTTTCAAGAGATACGCTCACAATTATCCCTTATGCGGTAAGCTATTTAATTATTTACATTTTAGTCCTCAGAGGAATTACAAGGAATTATTACACTTATAAATATATAAAAGCGTGTTCAGAACCTAAGTACTATTTTAGAAAAACTCGTATAAAAAAACTTTTATCGAAACATAATTTATTTTTACATGAAATTGCAAGTCGGAAACTATTTTGCCACCATTGGTCACACACTTTTCGCGAATCTAATTTGTCTATACCCTCTTCAAAAAAGATGCCGCCAGGAAAGAGAGCTATTGCAAAATAGCTCTTCGTAGAAACTAATCACAAGGCAATCTGATTGTGAACCGTTTGTTTTCACGAATTTTTTCATTTACTTTTTCAACCAAACCGCCCTGAACAAACAGAAGTCCACCCACTTTGTGCTTCGTCAAGAAAATTGGTGGGTCAAACATTGAATTGTCGAACCCAGTTTCTCACCGCTCTATTCCTCGTTACATTTTTACCTAAACTTCTACAAGCTGACAATGAATTTCAACCGGTTTACCATTCCTTGCATTCAAAAAACGAACTATAGAACATATTTCACAGTCGTCGGATTCAGCAATCGTCTTAAACATTTTGAACGATCACTAACACGTATAAAAATATGTCGTAAACGCATGTATTCTATTATTTATATTTTTGCTTCATAATCATTATAACATTATATAAACGAATAATTAATCACTTTCCCATTAAAAATAGGAATTACAAAATGAAAGTCTCATTTTTATAACTACGCCACTTAATTTAACTTACCTTAAAATAAAATGATTAAAATTCAGCTACTTTCAATTTAGATTTTATATAATTTATTTTATGAATAACTTTAATAACCAAATAAAAAAAATATTCGAAAAATTCAAAGATTTTCTGTCACAAATTGTTTATATGTGTATTTGATTTAAAATTATCTAAATTACGATACAATCTATTGCAAATAATTAGAATCAAAATATACTTTCATGTTATTGAATAATAAAAGACTGAAGTTTCTTCAAACATGTACCCCTGTTTAAAGCACATTTAAAGAGCTCTTAACATTATTTCACACACAAAATAAAAGAATTTATATCATAAAGACATGATGTCATTGAGTCCAACGCAGATGTTACAAATGCCCTTGAGAATAATAATGATGACTTAATTTCACACCTACTCAGCAAGTTTTACTTACTTTTTTTTTATCCTTCAAACAATATCATAAAGAGAATTAAATAGCATTTTAAAGAAAAATTATGCGCACAAGTTTTGAAAAGTTTGTCACAGCTTCAGCTAAAATGTCCCAGTTACGAAGGAAAATTTTACTCTTCCCATCTAAAATGCCCGTTAGAGAATTTAAGCAGGGAAAGTCATTTGCTACCACCATCTTCACTGAGAAGACATGTGTTTTCAGAAAAGTACTATCTAAATTTTAAATCCAGAACTATATCAAAATTTTTATAAAATTTTGCTGTTGGAGAGTTTATCTACAGTTATTAACTTCTGAAGTGTCGTCAGCGTATATATACGTCTCACTCAAGTAACGTGTTAAATACCCCGGACGTGCATATACGTCTTTCCAAAGTACGATGTTTTCTTATTACTGTGCTATCGGTAAAATTAATCCGACTCTTGTAGAATGCAATAAAATGAGCTTGACAGTATTTGCAAAAAAATTACTTATTTGAAAAAAAAAAGATTTGCTTATTTACTCAATTTCTTTTCTCCACTAATATATCGCCAATGTGAAACACAGTGATACGTATCGCGTAACTTTTAATCGGCAGTTAAGGGGCTAAAATCTGCCATAAGGGATCAGATACGATTGAACAACAGTTCATTTTATCTTCATAGATCAGTAATGGAATTTACCATTTAAGAATAATGCTGTAATCATTAAATATAAGATCATTACAGCTACACGTTATTTTATATATTTACATTCAAATAGAATGCAAATTAACCATTGAGTTGAGATAAATAACTCGTAAAGGGAAAATGATAATAAAACTGTTCCTTTCAAGTGAACCCTTTCTGCGTAACCCTCTGAAATGGAGGCTACTCTAATGATTCTGATATCGGTTGAACGACTTTAAACATTCTTCTGAAAATGTCTTTCTCCTTGTTCATTGAAATTCTCCTGCAGATTCAAGCTAAACTATTTTCGACAAGCCTCACTTATTCGATAGGATTCAATTCAGATGAGCGTCATCAAAAATAGGACGTTGATGGTTATTTTTTCCTAAAAACATTAAACTGAGATTTGAATGCAAATGGATGAATTTGCATTTGATGACCACAAGCATGGAATTAAAACTGATTGCTACCAAAAAGGGACTTATTTGTCATACTAAGAGAGAGAATGGGATGAAAAATATTTTATAAAGTAGAATACAGACTTGGCGACTGACTTGAGGAATATATGATCGTTTTCACAGCTTATTATATTTTTCAATCAGTACATGTGAGATTCTAATGAAAATGATGCATTTTCTTCATCAACCTCTTAAGTCAGCGTTTCTCAAACTGTGGCGTGTGCCCTCTTAAGGGGACATGACAAACCTACGAGGCGCACGCGAGCATATTGAAAAAGTCGAAAATAAACATTTTTAAAAATTACAAATTTACTGAAAGATATCAAAACAAAATACATTCAGATATGATAAAAAATATATTTCATTAATTGATATATTATACTATAAATGTATTAGTTCTCACAATGTATTTCATAAATTAATCCCAATACTAAGTTAAGAGCAAGTTTAATAATTACTAGTGACTCCCATGGGCTCGTCATATGCAACATTATACACAAAATTTTAAATGCTTATCTTGATAACTCGTAGAGATTATGATTAAAATCATATGCAGCTTAACGTCAGTATATATGTATCTGTATCACATTGTTGTTTAATGAAGGGGGCGCAAGGAAGATTATGATTGCAAAAATTCAAATGCCAATATTGAAAGTTTGAGTAGCGCTGTCTTAAGAAAGTATTATTTTTTTTTTTTTTGTTCAAAATATTCCAAAAACTATCTTTTTTAATTGCATATTACTAAGCGTAATACTTAACAGAATGCGAAAATGAAAGAATTTTCTTTTAACTTTCAATTCTATAAAGTTTTCACACTATTTTTTTTTTTAATTTTATAAGTGTGGAACACCAAAGAACCCTAAATATGGGCTTTTTATAAGTACGCTCTGCATACTACGAAGAATGTTTCATACATCTTAAAAGAATTTCTCTCATGCATACAAAGCAATTTCAGGTCCGTGCCCTCTTCTTCAAACGCTAAAGAATTTTGTGTGTGCATACGTGCACACAATTTGAAGCATGGTGTAATATTAAGTCTTACATTGCAATGGGCACAAAGATAATGTCATCGTTTTTGGATTATCTTTCCATTTTCATTTCTTCTGAAACAACAAATTGCACATTGTCTTGAAAATCCCTGTTCTTTATTGAATATTTTGAAGAAACTAAATTCCTGCCTTCAATGAAAAATTCCCGACTTGAGCTCAAAGAAAATCCCGGGTGAGAAATATTTCAGTGTACCATGGACAAGCAGCATCTCTTAAAATCACTAATAATCTCACTATAATAATTTAAAATATGTGGCAAATTAATGACAGAAAAAAGAAAGTATCAATGCCCTCTAAAGGTACTGGCAGTCCCGGATGTGGCCAGCTTTCAGCCCGTACGGTGAACTGGCAAATCAGTTAAAAAGCCTCAAAAGTCATTATTCGCGACCCGATATAATCATTATTTTCATGTCCCCCTCACATGCCAATACCAACGCTGAATCAATAATACGCTAAACTACGATACGACCTTTTTAACTTCTTATGCCACCGGAGTATATGTCCTCGTCAGTCAAAAGCATTTTCCGGACGTATATACGTCTTTCCTAAATATGATCTTTTCTGCTTTGTTATCCATAAAATTATTCCGAAGGCTTTGGAATGCAAACAAAAGACCTTGACAGCCATTTCGCAAAGCATTGCGGCTTATTTTAGAATATTTTGCTTTTATTCTCCTCCCCCCAATACATCACATACGCTCATCTACGTGGTAGTGTGTGGTTACAGGAAGCGAATCGCGAAACTTTTAACGGCAAAGTTATGGGATTAATTATAAACGTACTAATATAACGTTAAATGTTAAATTTTATTATATAATTTGCGTAGACAATCTCATGGGGTCACTGTACTATTAAACTTGTTCTTAACTTCATATTGTTAATTTAATTATAAAATACATTGTGTAGCACTGATACATTTATAAGCAACAAGGTCAGCGTGAATTTTAATTTTTTTTTTATTATGTCAGAATGTATTTGTTTATTTAATTTCGGTAAATTAATAATTTTAAATAATCTTTCACGCCCCCCTCTGTGCCTCTAGAAACCACATCCAGATTCTTAAAGTGAAGAAAAAAAGATCATACGAATATTCTTTAAACCTATCGGCAAAACAAACGCCTAAGTTAATTATTTCACCCTTTGTTTGTATACTTTTCATACGATATTATGAATTGCACGGGAATAGAAGAAATGCATTGAACTCAAAATTTGACGCTAAGGGCCCTTTCACACGCACAAGTAAACTTGCGCCACACATACTAAAAGGAAGAGACAGGAGCTAGCTTTGAATAGCAATCGCTCTTAAGTTCCTTCATATATATTGAACAATGCACCATGCTGAGACGCTTTAAAAAACCACACACACTTATACTCCTCACTAGTTTATTCACTAAAATAATATTGTGTGAGCTACACTCTTCACAAGCGGCAGCTTGTGTAAGGAAAATTGAGAAAGCTTTGTACGAGTACTACGGACTCAGTGAGATTGCGAACTCGCTATGGTACTCCCTTTTCAGTCAACTTTGTTTCCATGTGTGCGAGAAAAAATGAATTTTATATTCTCCTTTCACACTAGAATAGTGGTGAGAGCAGGCCGTTGATTGTTTAATATTATATTAGTTGTAAAATCTCTCCTAATTAAACTTCATATAACCACAATAACTCTTTCCAAAACGCGTTCATTCTCCAACGCCGGCGGTTTTCAAATTTCGCAAAATTGCAGGCAGCAGGAACAAATTCAAATACAGGCTCTGGTGTCCACCGACAACAGCTCAAGTGTTAAACCTTCTGCATACCAATCATTTTTAATTATTTATCGCAATGCTGAAATTACGGAAATATTTTCCTCCTCAAAACTAGACTGGTGCATCGATTTGAATTCAAATAAGTGCTTCCGGAATAAATTATTTCTTTGGAACTACATTGTTTCTCCTTTTTTTCTAAAAATATTTGACGTATGTTTTAATAATTCATTCCCTTGTATTTAGAACTTCAAGGAAACATTTTCAGAAATCAAAGGGAAAATGTATAACTTCAAAGAAATCTTTATATTTTGCTCTGCCGGGTGCCTTTTATCGTATTCAAATCAATACACCAGGTTTGAGCATGAAAGCAAAAATTCCATAAATTAATTCTAAGCTTTTAATTTTAAAATGATCGGTATATTAAAGCTTTAAGCCTGGGTTTTTGTAAGAGCTTGTCAATACTTGCTTTGACAAATACGTATTAGACGTGTTTATCTCACAACAGAAAAAAAATTCCAGTTTCAAAAAATTTAATAACAGTGCAATTTTGATAGCATTATGTTCTTACTTTTTCGTATAATATATGCTGAAAATTAGACATGAACATTAAAATCATTTTGTATGGATTTTGTAGAAAAGGGACAGTTATTTTTACTCTATGAAAAGAGAAAAAATAATCTTTTTTTCAATATAAAGTAATTTAAAAATACCTACGGTAATATTTTTTTTCAATATTAGATTCAATATTTCTAAATATATCACTGAGAAATGATAATAATTTATTTCCCAAAATTGTCATTTCTTAGTAATTTAATTATTAAAAGTAAAAATTATTTTTTTAGTATTTTAACAAATTTTAACTGGAGAGAGTGCAGCCCATTATTAGACTTTACAGGTGTAGATGAGTCATAAGCGTGATCTATCACGTGAATTTTGTGTGCATAGCACAGAAAATTATATTGTCACCTCACTCGAGAACGCTGGAAATATTTTAAGAGATTTTACCATTTGCTCTCTTTCCCGTTAGAAGGGAGGTTTATTGTACGTACGGCAGTGCTTCTCAAAGTTTCAACAATTGTGACCCAACATTTAATCATAATTTTTATCGCGCCCCCATCCTCATACAATAACAATGTATTGAATTCAATAATACTACACAATAAGACCCCGCTTAACGCGAGGTATACGTTCCGTCAAAGTAGAGCGTAATATGAAACAGCGTTAAACGAGGTTATCTCATCGTGTAAGTAATGGGGTTAGGGGAAGATGGGTAGAAAATGGGTCAGGTATTTTACCATTAAATTTATTAATTATATGCTTTATAACAATAAAACAAAAATTTATCTCTTACAAATATAGAAACATAACAAACGAATATGCACATAAAAAAAATAAATTTCTAAATCTTTATGTTTACATTTCAGATCATTCAGTCTTTTCTGTATTTCCAATTTTCTGCCATTTTATCAAGAAGGTAGATTGGCTTAAAGTCATTTTGCGTTCAATTTCGTCGTCAATCCATATAGAGAGTCATTTTTCCATTTCCTCTATTTTATTATTTCTAGAACGGGTAATTCTAGTTGCAGAACTTGTCGTAGTTGCAGTTACCGACGACAGTATTTCTTCTTTATTCTTAAGAATGGTCCTTATTGTTAAAGTTGCCAAATTCAATGCAGCACCCATTTTAGATTGACGTTTACCAGTATTAAATCTTCTAATCACTTGTATTTTAGTTTCTAGTGAAATGCTTTTTTTTATGCTTTATTTTCGTGTTTTTTATGATCACCCATGATAAAAACTGAAAATCATAATATTTGTGATATAGCAACCGTTATATTATTTAAATTTATACTTACAATAACGTCAACAAATGTTTGAAACGATAAAAATACTTTCGTATAATACCGCCGGAAAGAAGAAACACAGATAAGCTGCTTCAGTATCAGGGAAGCCTAGCATGGCTACTGGGAACCCCGCAATTCAAATAAAGAGCGTTAAAAACCGAGACAGCGCAAAACGAAGCAGCGTTAAAAGGGGTCTCAGGGAGTTAAAATGTTTCGAGAGCACAAAATATAAACAACTTTCGACTAAATAAGTGCTGAGGTTAAAATGAAATAATTTGATTCTCTTACACATTTTTTATAAAGGAATAAAGTTTCAAAAAGTATAAAATAATGTCTAAAATATAATCATAATTTTAAAATAATAAGCACATAAAAATAAAGAAAATTTTGTAGAAACAAATTGTAAGTTTTACGACGCGCATGATATTTTATGCAATAATTATTCTAATTACTAGCAATAAAGTTGATTTATAAAGTCAAATATATCTTTATTACATTGTGGCTTATTTTTATATAAATAGGAATAAAAAATTAAATTTTTAAAAATAAAAAAAATTTTTTAAATTTTTAAAAAATTCAATTTTTGAAATTGTTCAAAAATTAAAAATTTATAATACTATAAATAGCTGGAGTTTAAGATTATGATAGAGTTTATAATTCTGTAAAGTTTTATACATCAAAGTATGATAGTTTTGAAACACGCAATGCGCGTAAATTGAAAAAACACAAACTGAGAAAAAGGCTTTAAAGTTTTAAATTAAATTTAAGAAAATAGAGATTTTAAAGCATGCTAAAATGCTCCAGGATCATAAGATAATAACGCAATTTGCTTAAACAGCTCAATTTCTTTAGTCTTTTTTAATTTTTTTTGAAACTTCCTGCGAGCGCTTCAAAAGATGATGCCTAAGCTCCTCTTTCTTGATGAGATTCGACGATTGTCACGTTCAGCCAGGGACTACTACAAACATTTTGTTAATTTTAGTCAAATTTCTCTAAAATAAGAAGTAAGTATTTGATTTCCGTCATTAAAATGCTGGTTGCTAGATTTGCAGCAATCTCTGCAATCTGGAAGACTAAGGGCAATCGTCTTAGGACAAAACTTCCAGATTAGTGAATTTAAACTTTTACCATTGGGATTCTGTGTCTTACCTCCTAGAAACATTTCTTCCAAAGGGAGTGCCGGATGAGATAAGTCTGCAAATACAGGCTTAGTATATCTCGAACAGCTTTAGCAACTGAGGGTTTGTGTTTATACTTTTCCTAAATTATCATTAATTGCAGCATTGTACTTACACCATGTATTTGGATCTGTGGGATAAAACCAGTGCATCGGTTCATCATCAGTGCTGCAAGAATGACTAAACAGCCCAAATGGCTTTCCGCATTTCCTTTACGCACTAGTAGAATTGCATCGAATAGCATTACCATAGTAGTGCGCAAACATCAATTAAACTATCAGTTAACCTACCTTTACCGCCTATGGTTTTACCATCAGATAATTTCTTTTACCATATACTAATTTAAAGCTTCCTAAGTCTTGTACCCATTCTCTTTTTGCACATGGCCTACACATTTATTTTCTGAATAAGATGGTCATCGCCATATAAACTGTTTTCAGAAAGGGCATTGAATGTTTTGTGTCGCCATCTCTATATGTAGTTCAAATATTTCAGGTTGTAGAAGCTTTTCTGATCGATTAAAATCCTCAACATCCCGTCCAACCTCCATTTTACCCGCAGAGCCAGAATAATTTTTCTACATGAAATCTTATGCGCTCTTTGCCATTTATTGTACTTGATACCAAACTTTACCCTTTATAACTTCATGCATCCTTTGCAAAATAGGGACAACACTTCCCTATCAAACCTTACCTGTTTCGGCCCCTATTACGAGTACATACTCCAATCAACGATGAATGTCCTCCTCGTTTTCAGGTCCATACCGCTTACCGTTAAAAGGTTATCAGATAACGAAAATTTTCTTCGACAGCTGCCCTTTTCGTAACTTTCTTCGGCGACTTCCTTCATAACAAGTGAGAAAGTTTATTATTAATAACATCATATGATTTTTGTTCAACAGGATTGGGAAGATTTTCATTACAGCACAAAAAGAAGTTTTTAATGACTCCAAGCCTTGGCCTATGCATCTCATTGCTAAAATAGATCTTCTGTTGTTAATTTCTGGAGCATTATTTTTATTCCCGAGATGTTTTCACAGCTTGAAAAGTACAAATATTCCCACAGTTTTACAATGTATTTATTTTCAAATTTCGAACATAAACCACAGTGGACTTTCTTAATTGTTAATTGTTTATGACATTTTAAAACAGCATGATACTGACAAAATAGAGCTAAAGGTTGAAATAAAATCAAATACGATATCCTTTGAAATTTTCACTTGCCTTGTAACAAAGATTTGACGTTAATGAAGTCTGAATTCCTGAGATTTTATTACTGGAAGCACACTTACTTGTATCTCTCCTTTCTGCAACATGTATGAGGACATACCTTCATGAATTGGTTCCCTCTAAATCTTTTTTTCTTAGGACGTTTACCTGAAGGTCTGCGATGTATATTTTCCATTTCAAATTTAGAGATAAATAATGCTTTAGAATTTTGAAAAACGATTTCAAACAACGTGCTAGCATTACCAAAAACAGAATGAAAACACATTAGAAAAGAATGTGTTGAGTTACCAAAGCTGTACCAATTTCACAGTAACAAATATTTTCATGGGAAGCTTTTTTAAAAAACAGAAAAATGAACAGTAATATTGGAAATTAAGAATAAGTGGGCGTGTATGTATTACTGTCATGGTATTAAAGTGCTGTTTTGGAATTTTTGAATAACTCTCGAAGTTTTGTAGTACTATCACGTGGTTGGTGTCAAAATGTTCAAGAAAATGAGGAACAACATATATTTTTTCGAAAATTCAGAAAAATCCGGGTCTTTACCTGAGACCCCTTAAGCGGGGTTTTACTGTACTTTGATGCAAAACTACGACACGACTTTAGCCTCTTAAATGCCACCAGCGTATATAAACTTCTCGTTCAGTCAAAACGTTGATTTTCCGGGACGTATATGTATGTGTTTCCAAAGTACGATATTTTCTATGCACTTCTATTCATAAAATTATTCCGAAGACTTTGTAATGCAATAGAATGCGAAAGATTTACTTATTTCAGATTATTTGCTTCTTTATTCTCTCCGGCCCCAATACATCATATACGCGCGCTTACGTGTAAAACGGTTGGCAGTAGAAAGCGAATCGCAAAACTTTTAATCGGCAGTTAAGGGGGATTAATTTTAAACCATACTCTAGATAAGTGTTATTCGTTGTATATAATTTTATATATGACAACCCTATTGGGTCACTGGTAATTATTAAACTTGTTCTTATCTTAATATTGTTCAATTAATTATCAAATACACATTGTGTAGCACTGGTAAATTTTTACCTGTAATATATCGGTGTAAATGCGCATTTTATTTTTTATTATGTCAGAATGTATTTTGTTTTGTTTTCTTTCAGTAAATTAACAATTTTTAAATTCTTTCGACTTTTCAATACGTTCATACCCCCTAGTAGACCTCGCCCCCAAGGGGTTCACGTCCTGAAGTTTGAGAAACGCTGACGTACGGTGTTGTAGAAAATTTTGTTTTTGAAAATTTGTTGAGAAAATTTTTGATTTGATGTGCCAATAAATAGCAATTCTGATGCAAAAAATTGATTATAAAACTTCTATCAGAATTATTATATTATCTAATGCTTTACACTGTTTAGAGACAGAAAACATGCCTCATGTAGCAGGATGTAAATGACGCAGTAATTTCTTCTTCATAAAGTCAAAAATTCTTTCAAGTCAAATATCAAAAATTTTGTTAAAATCCTATTAGTATTTTAAAATTTCCAATTAACTCGTACCCCTAATAAATTGATAACAGTATTTTTAGCTGTTGAATATATAAAAAGTTTACAATTTACAAATGTGGATATTTTTTGGTTTAGCTGCTTATAATAGACATTCCCAAAAGTAAATACAAAAATATTATATTTTGAGATTCCGAATTAACGAATAAATGTTTTTTCCCGAAGACACTGTTAAATTGGGGTCCAACTGTAATAGTTTTAAGCAAATTTTCAAAGTAAGAAAATGTTGAAGCTAATGTTGAAATACGCATGAATTTGAAAAAAAAATACCTAACAAGTAAGCTGATGGTGTTAATCTAGATAAAGCACAGTGATTAATAGAAATTAAGAACTTATACATCATAAAACAATAAATTCAGACTTATTACAAACGTATGCATTAGGAAAATTAATAAAGTGTATTCACAGATCCATTTTTAATATTAATTTGATCACTACTATTATTAATTAAGTAAATAAGTAAGTGTTACGCTGTAGATAATTATATTATGTTATATATATATATATATATATATATATATATATATATATACATATATATATATATATATATATATATATATATATATATACTCATATATATATATATATATATATATATATATATATATAATTAATAGGAAAGGGAATAAAATTCGATATTTTGCTAGATATTAATTTAAAAGTAGCTTTATATAGTATTATTATTATTTCGACTCAAAACAAAAGAGAAACAGCATCACCGTCACGAGGCACACATTCATAATATATATAATCGCAGTAACCTTATCAGATTATTTTAAAAAAATAACGCAAAATTTTAATTTATTTGCGTTACTATAAAACTTAATATATTTTCGTTTTGAGTTATTGTCACATTTTCAAACTTTTTTTAGCTGTGAAATTAGTTCCTTCAACACAATCTACTACATTTATTTAATAAAACAACTTTATTTTTCAATTTATTTTGATCCATTCTCCTTACCGATGATATTTATTATAATGATACTTTTTTCATAGTGCTACAGAAAACACTTTAATTTTTTCTTTTTTTTTTTTTACAAAGATTTTATCCATTACTAGTTTCCAAAACAATCTTTTAGTATTAATGATTAAACTCTATATAGATTTTTTTTATTAGTATTTCAATTTATTTTTTAATTCGTCTTTTTCTTTTCATTTAGTTCTAATTCCGTTTTCTTTGCAATAATCTTCTTGCAAAAATAAAAGGATTGTTCTATTTCTAATACAAAAATGTTTCAAATATTTTTTTATTCTAAATTTTTTTTAAGAATCTTTTTGTTTATTTCACTTAATCATTAAAAACAGAAGTATTTTTCCAAATAAATACTTAAACAACATATACGCAAACAAAAAAAAGATTCAAAATTAAAATTCTGTTTCTTTACATGCCTATTTTTATCAACAATTTTACTTGCCATCAGTATCAAAAATATTATAAAACAGACTGATTTATTAACAACATATGAGGAAGAGCTAGCGAGTTATATTCTTCAGATATTGCCCAAGAGACTGTCATTAACGACTAGTAAGGGTCACTATACCTTGGATAACTACAACCCCGAAAGCTGTGTAAGCGGCCAGATTATGTGTTTACGTAGACCTATTAGGATTTATGCAGTGTTTGACTAGGGTAAATCTTACCCCAAAGCTAATATTATATTGCAAATAATTGTCCGAGTAAGGCTGTCGAGTTGTTTTTATTTTATTAATTTGGCATAAAAGATGTCGTTGAAGGTAACAAAATGTAATGCTTCTCCGTATTGAGTGCTATAAAATAGGGTTAGGGTTAACCTAAATTTATTGATATAATATAGTTTAATATTAATTTAAACTGGCATAAATAAACCTGTAAATATTAGTTCATGATTTAATGATTCGTTTGATACCCTTACATTAAGGTACACTAAGCGCCAAAATTTATTAAAATATAAATAACTAGAATTCAAATTGCGCTTTATTATTTAACTTTCATCATTTTAACAAGGAACAGTTAAATTTTAAATAAGCGAAATATCTATTGCAAAAGCAAAAAAGTCACACAAAAAATTGTTTCCAGATTTACAAAATTAATAAATAAAGTTTTAAAAATTAACGAAGTAAAATTTACAAATATAGAAACTATTCAAAAATACAGCTGTTATTTACATTTTATCCACTACATATGTTTATCTGTTTATAAGATTAACGTTGGTACTTTTTTATTAATCAGTGCATGTCAGCAACTAATCGGCAAAGATTTCATAATTTTGCTTATCTATTTTATCCAGAAGTGGTTAGCGACGCTGACTGCCATGTCGTTGGGTCTGGGTTCGAATTCCGGAGAAGATATGGATGTTTGCAAATGTATAGTAATGTTCGTAAACCTCGTAATTTTGCAACATGATCAAGTGACGAGGATGATACCTGAGCTGGAACCCCCTCTCCTAACTTACACACCACACGAACGGATGGACGTTTGAATCTCGACATATTTAACGTACATCGGCCCCTTCGGCATATCGGGTCTTCAACGGTACTATGCTCAAGCTCATGACAGGTTGGTCACAAGTCAATTACCTTGACCACTATGCTACCGTGGCCACAAATGTTTACGAGAAAGATAAACTTTACAGAAACAGGGAGTGCTATTTCAGTGAGTGAAAAAATCATTGTTAATAACTTGTAAGTTATTGTAGAGTCCCTTAATTTTGTTCTATTATAACATTAAAGAAAAATTCAAGCAAAAATAATTTATTTTATAACGTTTTCCAAAAAGATTGCATTTCTTGATTTTTTTAAAAAAAATGTTTCAATGAGTAAAAAAGTTTAATTATATATATATATATATATATATATATATATATATATATATATATATTCATTTGGCTCTGAACATTAATAGAATTGTGTGTTATACTGCTGTTACTGTTGATTGAAACGAATACTTTGTTAAGACAATTGAAAATAACATTAAAAAAATTACACGCATGTAACAAAAACTATGTTCTAAAAAATCTGCGTCATATTTAAAAATATCTTTTATTGCACATTTATATCGTATCACTGCATTATGTTTACTAATAATTGCTTATTATTCTTACTTAGTATATTATATTTGCTAGTATTTAATACACATAAGAAAACAAATATTCTGTACTCTTATGATCTAAAGAAAAAAATACATCGAATCTTTGTTTACAGAATCTTTGTTTCACATTTAAAAGCATTGTAATACAAAAGACTACTCGTGAATTTAAATAAGGTATACATTTAAGATTATTCCATGAATAAAATATTAGTTCTTCCATTCAAAAGGTTTTCAGTTTACATTCTTTAAACCTACTTGTATATGAAATAACAGTACTTCTTGAATATTATTTTTTTCATGTGCCCCATGCATATAAACAATTATTATTCAGGAAACAAAAAAGAAAATTATTTATTGAAATATAAGCTTGATAAAAACTAAAAAGACTTTCCATAAACTCTTTCCTTAAGATAATTATTCGTTTCGCGGTAAGTGCACTTTATCAAAATCGTCTCCTGCCATTATTATTTTTCAAAAAGAATCAAAATGTTAGAATAAACTAAATAATTTGTTTCATACCTTCAAATGCATACATGTAACAAAAGATCTCAAAAACGTTTACGATGGAGTACATTTAAAAAATACCAAATGAAGCATGTATTCTTAATATATAACTATATTCACATAACATTAATTTCTCTTTGATATCCTTACTATATTATAAACGTGAAAGTTTGTATGGATGTATGGAACCTTTTACGCAAAAACAACTGAATGAATTTTAATGAAACTTTACAATAATATAGCTTATACATCAGAATAATACATAGGCTATAATTTATAAAAGTATCGTGTGAAGTGCCCAAAATATAATGATAATTGTCAACAAAGTAGGAAAAAATTCTGCCATCTGCAAAAAACGCCGCGACAGCATATATCTATCTTTTATGTGGGAAGCAAAACTTTGCATTTTGTTTCGTCTACGCCAGGAACTGCGAAAGCTTGAACAGGCGGAGTCTGAGGCTGATTACAATTTTAACATAAAATAAATACACAAAAAGTAATATTAACGTATTACACTTCCAGATATAAATTATTTATGCTATTTTAAGCGTTCATTACACAAAATTTATAACAATGTGCTACTTTTGCTGAGCAGAGATCAGCTTAAGAAAGTGTTTTCAAAAAACTACCCTCAAGAGAGTTACGGGATGTTATAGATAAAAAAATTCCTTTTTATCAGGTATTAGATTTACAGACTTAAAATTTAACAAACAAGATTTTTTTTGTTCAGCTGAGATATGCAAAAAGCTTTTCTTTTGTTTAATTTGCTATTCACGTTAAATTAGCTCATTAAAAACTTCTTTATCCTTCAATTTGTATTGTTTAATTTTTCAATTCACCCGTGCGAAAAACAGGTATAACAGCTAGTGTGTGTGTGTGTTCATAATATAATCAAATCTATATTAGTTATATCAAATAAAACAAGTTTAGGTACTAATTTTATATCTAATTAGTGCAATATACTCATATCTATATGTATGACTTATACTGTTTTGTTATATTTTTATTGTTTGTCTAGCTTAATTGGATATATAGCAAGTTAGTATATAATTAAGGTATCCGACTACGTTCGGAACCGTGATTTTAGAAAAGTGCATAAATGGATAGTTTTCATAATATTTAGTGTCACTTAGATTAGAATACCTGTATAAAATTGTTTTATATAAGGACATTTTGACAAAAAAAATTATTTAAATACAATATTTCGGCAAAAAATTAACTTAGAATAACATTTTTTCAAAATGTTCTCCTTTTGTGAAAAATGCTTCTATTATAATAATATTTTGCCTGCATGTAGCTCAGAACTCTGTACAGAGGCTCAACTATGACTTTTGAAAAATTCACATTATTTTCAGTTTCAACCATTTGAAATAATTATCGGCGTTTTTTTCTTAAAATTTCTCCCCTCTGTTGTCGTAAAACATGGATATACCCACTTCTAAGTGATATATTTCAAAAATTCTAGTTGAGTCTCTGTACAGGCAAAATATTATTATAATATAGAAGCATTTTTCACAAAAGGAGAATATTTTGAAAATGGGTCTCTCTATGTTCATTTTTTGTCAAAATAGTGCACTTAAATCATTTTTTATTGTAATACTATTCTTAAAACAATTTTATTTACATTTTCTAATCTAAGTGTCTTTATGTATCATAAATATTATCCATTTATACGCTTTTGCAAAATTACAGTTCCGAACGTAGTCGGATACCTTAAAATGATTTTATCACATTTCTTTAGGTGATTCAGCATATAATCTATAAAAAAATAATCTACATCGACTATATTTAACATGTAAGATTAATGTTTCGATAGCGTTTTAATGGGCTCAATTCATGATGGTCACATGATAAATGCAATCTCGTGTTCGCCATTGAATTTAAAACAGAATTACATTAGACATGTGCATGTTGCACCACTTGTTCAATTTCAAATAAGTAAATTGGGTAAAGAAGTTTAAGTGTCAAGTTCTTCAAAAAGATTTTGAATAAATTCTTATACTACTCATATATTTTTAAATTGAGTGCATTTTGATACTTATGTGAGTTATAATGGTTGACAAATATGTGCTATTTAAAAGAAAATTTTCTCAGAAAGCAAACTTTGGCAACAACAGATGTATAAACTGGTTAGATGGAGACGCGAAATTCTGTTTATTGTGTTACTATGATGTCACATAAATTTATGAACTGTTTGGCTGGAAACACGAGATTATCGTTATCACGGGACATGAAATAAATAAATAAAAAGTGAAACAAAATTTATCGCTTGTTGAAAGCATAAAAAGTCAAAATTCAAATTTCTTAAATTAGAGGGAAAACACTTAGCCTGTAGGCCGTAGTTCGCATCATTGATGTGAATAATCATGTCTAAAGTACAAAATTCGTAGCTGCTCCTCCAGTATCTATTGTTTTAATTACATGTTATCTATGCCTTCTTCCTCTATTGTACCCTATTCCAAATTTATTCAACAATATCTTTGAGATTACGCAACGTTAAAAAAAACTGAATGTAATTTGTATTTAGAGGGATTTTTGAGTGAAGTAAGAAAACTAATTTTAGCGAGAAAAATCGTAAATGTGTAGTTAAAAGCACAAAGTAACAATATTAATTTTAAAAAACATAAATCTAGTTTTCGTAGAAATAAGATAAAGGAAAAGTAGTATTCAAATACACAGCCAGTGGCGTATCGGAGAATATTAAGCCCACCCCCCTACAAAGTCAATCAGTTGTTACTACTTGTTTTGCCTTTTATATTTTATAAAATGGTTAAATTAAATTAGTTATAAATACATACTTAGCATCTGTAAGGCTCCCCTCCCGAGATACGTGGGTGTATGTTACGCCAGTGCACACAGCAGTATACTTAATTTAGGGTATCCTAAAACGTTCGGAGTACTTTTTTTAAAAAAAGCAGCATACATTATAAATGATGGTGCTTTGAATCTACTACTTTGTGGATAGCGCGCTTAAGAGTAACTCATGACTCAAATAAAACACAGTCTCTTGTGGACTAAATGTTTATTTTTCACGACTTTCTTTTATATACACATCGGGATTGTTGAGCATGCGCAGTTCGGGCTTACGCAAATAGCTTTCTTAGGAATCAATACCAATAAATACTAATATTTAATTAACAATATTAAAAAAATATTTAAACATTACAAAAATCACAATTATGAATGAAAATTAACAATATTTTTGAAAAACTTCAAAGTAATTAGAGAAAAACGTAATAAATAATAAACTTATATCAGTAAAACTAGTACCAAAACAAATTAGAAGCATTTATCAAAAGAACATACTAAAATTGTAATGTTTTATTACAATTTTAGAGCTGATCGAATAAATATTATAAGAAATGTAACATATTCATGAGGATATAATAGTAGGTCATAACTCAAAAAGTATTCATACAATAAGAAATATTTCTATAAATTCTCTAGGAAATAATACAAATATCATGTTCAAATGTTTTATAGAAATCCATTTATAATATTTTTAGCTATCAAAGTCGTCATGATAGATTTTAAACAATTTAAATGCTCATTTCTGGTAGATTAAAAACCCACACTTCCGGTTTTTCTAGTTTTATAAAACTGATGGTGACTTGTCGTCTGGGTAGCGTGGAAACAAATAAAGTATGTTTTATAAACCCAAAAGATAGCTCTTTTTAATAAAATAAAAAAAAATATTTTCTTTGATGAATTAGCTCATTTTTACGTGTTCGGATACCTTAAATTATGTATAATATAAAATATTTTCACTATTATAATCCATATAACTAATAAACTCTTTAAAAAAAGTTCAAAATGTGTTTGGATAAAACTTTTCGGGAGCACATCAATTCTAAATTTCAAACTTCCATTATCTCTATTTTCAATGCACTAGCATGCTTCTTGCCTTTCGACTACACTACATTCTTACTGAATAATGTAACATACACATATATTTAAATCCTTTTCATATTTACTCATTACCAACTTTTATAATTCAAAAGCGCAGATTCTTAATTTAAATTAAATTACGTTTCCAACTGAGCAAGATATCTGGGTAGTTACACACAGCTTTAAGAAGGAAATTAAATTTTGTATTCATAAACCAAATATTTACTTCTATATTCCTCGAAGACAAACAAAACATTAATCTGGAAAGTGTAGAAATGAGATATTATCTATTTAAACTGCAACGATGTTGTACGATCATAATTCAAAATGCAGATGGAATTTCTGTTTATTAAATGTCCGTGCATCTTAGTTAAGTAAATAACGAATCTTAGTAGCAAGAAAAAATATATGATCTCTGTCTCAAGAGATGCTGAGATTCCTTTACTTAATTATAAATTCTCTGAAGTCATTATTTTTACAGCAAAGAACTATATAAAGTGTAACGCATTCATGTGCGTGTAATACTGTATATTTAGATTTACAATCCTGTTAAATTATGAACGAATATTAACTAAAAGAAAGTTTGTACTGTTTTTTAAAAAAATTTCTGTTGATTTTTTATACCATATTTCTTACAACTGAAATTTGGCCGAGGTATTACTGTGTTCATGGTCGAACCTTAGTTCCACTGAAGACCCGTCAAGTATAGGTGCTGATGAACATTAAGGCAGTGCTTCTCAAACTTTCAGTACTGGTGCCCTCCTTTTCAATCACAATTTTTATCGCGCCCCTCCCTTATACATTAATAATGTACTGAATGCAATAATAATGCACTTTGACGCTAAAGCTACAACCTTTATTATAAACCGTACAAATTAATAACATAAGTATTAAATTTTGTACATGTTACTTTTAAGCAAAAAAATTAAGTAATAGGATAATTATTATGTTATTTTTCCTTTCTCTAATTTTTAAATTGGAACATATTGCAAAATGTGGTGGCCGCTTAGAAGACAAAATGTACATATCAGCTAAATATAGAAAAAGAACTCAGAGGGTCAATTTCTAATCATAAGGATTCCTTAGAAAAACTTTCATCTGCAAGACAAGCCCATAGAAGTCGCTAATACTTATTAAAAACTTGCTCTTAATTTAGTATTAATTAGTTATGAAATACTCTGTGCAGTACACTGATACATTAAAAGTATACCGGCTGGAGTACCCGCTCTTTGCACGAGTTCATTTATAAGAAAATAAAACATTATTGATATAATCGCTGAATTGTAAGGAAAGTAAAGCCAAGTGCGCTACAATGTTTATAAAAATTTAAAATGATTTTTTTTTAAATGATTGCTCAAATTATAATTAGTTTTAAGGAACTGTAATTTTAAGCCTTACAGAATTAGCATTTATAATTGATGTTAAATAATGAACAATAATATAAAATTCCGATGAAAAATGATTGTATTATTTTGTTTTACTTCATTCCAGCAAATAAATTTTTTTAATCTTTTATTTTCGATATGCTCACGCCCCTTCGTAGGTTTATCGCGCCCCCCCCCAGGGGGCACGCCCCACAGTTTGAGAAACACTGCATTAAGGTATCCGACTAGGTTGAAAAACTGCTTTTTAGGTGTTTGATGTTTGGTGTTGTTTGGGTCATTAGGGAAAGAAGAAATTAATTATTGAGGAAGAAGGAATAATACATAAAACTAGAGAGTTGTTAAGTTCTTTTTATAGCATTTACTTTATCTAACTAATAAAAATATTTTTTTAATTCGTTTTTTGAAGAATGAACTTTTTATGATAATTTGTGTACGAAAAACTTCTTCTAAATAATCCAATCAAATGCAATGAAATTTATAACATATATGCTTTGGGCCCTTCAGAGTGCAACAAACGCAGGTTTTAAGACAGCTACATTTAATCACATTTTACAGCCATTTTTAGCTTAGAACATGCAGTCATTTTGACGAAAAATCATAACCGTCAAATTTAAACGCTAATAAAATATTTATTTCTTAAAATATTTTTTATCCTGCGGTTTGTGACACTTCAGAGGGTCAAGTATATCAATGTCGTTAAAATTGCATAATGTGCAACTTATTTTTATTTTTATCACGTTTTTCTTAACTTAAAAAATTTTGCTTAATTTTCCTAAAAAAATAATCTTTTTTTTCAAAAAAAGGGCAATACACATGTTAGTTATTTAATAGGTATGACTTCTTAAGCCTATTTATGTTCTTTAAAACAATAAAATTATTCAGAAAATCAATTTTTCAAAAATTTATCTCCGAACTTAGTCGGATACCTTAAATCTTTCAAAGATCAAAGTCTTCCCTTTGACGGGGTGTGGAAATTCGGAGAGGGAGGTACCAGCTCAGGTGCCCTCCTCGTTAATTAACCATGGTTATAAACCGCCCCTCGTTCTTATATCATCAAAATCCTTCAAAATAAATTAATTGAAGCCTGGGAGAGCTGGTGAGCAAACTTTAATACTAACTTACGAGTCAAATCCTTTTTTCCCAAACCCAGTTTAGATATCAATCTCCATTCCAGTTACATCACGCAATTCTTAACAAACCATTGCCCATGGTTTCTCATTTACATTGCTTCAAATTAAAAAAGCTACTTCCAATTGTTCTGTTGGGGACGTTGACCATTATGTGTTCTAGAGTCTTATGACTAAGAATTTCCATTTGGTCTCTCTATCTCAAAATGCTAAAAATGACTGGTTCCAATCTATCGTTATATAAAACCCCCTTTCCATTCACTTTGAACTAAAATCATATATTAAAATTGCCTATTTAATTCCGGGATCAAATTCCTAGGTGGGATTGGATCGGTACTCTTATGTAGTCACGTTTTATTTCTCAATCTCTAAATCCTATTTATGTCTCTCACACATTATATTGCAGTTTCCTGTTTTAACTCTTGGTTGATAGCTCTAATAAAATTCAATAATTCCTGTCCTCCCCTCCCTTTTCTCTCTCTTTATTTATTTTTTTACATTGCTGCTTTCTTCCTTTATGTTTCTTTTAAAAAAAATAGGGGAAGATCTACAAAAAAAATTCCTCCTTCAGGTGCTCTTTCTTTAAACTGAAGGACCAATTAAGAGAAAAAAAAATGAACAGGAAATGTTGGCGTCAACTGAAAATATGATTCGAAAGTAACATTTTATTATTATTACTATTTATGTTTCCTGTCTTTTTTTTTCTTTTGGTCTGTATGGTGCATTTGTATTCGATAATTTTATTATTTTCATAAATTTGTAAGAAAGTTGGAATATGTTTATTCTTTCCTTCCACATCTCTTATACCCTTGTTTTCTTTTATTATTATTATACTTTCTTTGAATATTTTGTTATGTTCACGCACGCGTATGTATATCGCGCAGTTACCTTTAAATTTGTATTTTGTTACTTAAATGTCTTCTGCTTTTTAAAATGTAAACTTTGATTTTTTTTTAAATAAAGACTGGACGTGCGGGTGGTTGTCTGTTTAACGAGGAATCGGTTAGGAGCTCTAAACCCTCTTTGGGAGAGCTCGGTTTCCTTTGGCATTCCGCCAATAGCCCTTCTGTTGCTTTATAGTGCGATGTTAATAGAAATTTACTCACAACTAAAATTTAAATCTGAGTGTTACATAAGTACATGTATAAATAAAAATGTTGAAGCACCGAGTAATTCAGCTACATTTAATTTTGGATTTTTTTTTTAACATGCCAAATTTTTCTTTTCCATGAAGTCTAATTTTCAAATTATTTAAAATTACTGAAAATATGCATTAAGTTTTGATTTCTTCAAAATGTTTCTCATCTCTCTATCTTGACAGCTATATTGTTCAATTCGTCCATGCAAAGAACATGTAAACCTGGTAATATATATATATATATATATATATATATATATATATATATATATATATATATATATGCTTATTCTCTACACGCAAGAGATAACATCCAACAATCACATTCGAAAAACACATACACAGTATGAAAATCACCCAATGAAGGACATATGAGTAACCGAGATTAAAAATCATAAAATGGATGCTGCAGTATTATAAACATTGCTGACTTAGGACAGCTAATATATAAAATAATTTATATAAAAGTTAGTTTGAACATGTTTTTTGGCCAGCCAACCTTCCCCCTTTATGTAAATAATACTGAGCAAAAACCTATTGAAAGTAAGGGTAAGGAATATCTAAATCCATTACAAGATAGAGGTAACTTACCTAAAAATTGCACTTAAAAATGCAAATCCCGCGCTAAATCTGAGTGCAATAAATAAGTTATTGCCAGATTCTGAACCCTAATGCAGATATAAATCATGTGAATGGCTGAAAGGTAGCACTTAACAAAAGTATAAAAAGAATGAAATTAAGTTAATAAGAGTTGCTAATTATAGCATAACTTTAATAACACTAGAGTGTAAAATATTGAATAAAATAAAATTAAGTAATTTTATCTAATATTAGAATATGGAGAGATAACTATAACTATGATATATTTAAGTTTATAATAATAAACTATTATCAATCTCAGAATTTTTAATCCTTACTATTTTGAATAACTTATATATATATATATATATATATATATATATATATATATATATATCACGCGCGCGCGCGAGAGAGATACATTTATTCTCCGAAGCGTATATTTTAAAAATCATCTTCTTCCCTTTTGAGAATTTAATATGTAAATTACTAAAAATAAATTTAATTTTTACGCTTAGCACATTAAATTTAAATGCAAAAGCGCACTTAATATTAACAGAAGAAAAACAAAAGGAAATACAAAAAATTGTATAGTTTTTATATTAAACAGAATACTTTTATACCTACATGTTCAAATATTCATATTCTTAAGGATCAAATTACGATGAAATAATTGAGTATGTCCTAAATTGAGTGTGTTGTAGGCTTAAAATAACCAAATTGTGCTCCTAAATTTCGTTTAAATATTTCGAACAATAAACTGTGGAAGCATAAAATGAATAATTATGTAAATGAAATACATAACAATAATTTAAAAGAATTTCCCTATTCTTCCGAGATATAGTTTTATTTGTTATTGTCGATAGCATAATATATAGCATTTTAGAAAGATGACTTGGCTAGAGTTAATGAGAAAAAAATGAGTTCCTTAATATCTCACTTCAATCTTTTGAAAATACATCGTAGAGGAAAGAGCTAAATTACAGGAAAAAAGTCATTTCTTCTAGTAACTTAAGAATCTCAAAATAAAACACAGCGAAGCGGTAAATGTGATTAACCATTATTTAATCAAATTATCAAATGCAATTCAAGAAACACGCAAAAAAAAAGAAAAGAAAGAAAGAAACCCGTTTAAGAACAGTGCAACATGTTTCTTTTATTTCTATTGCTTTTATTTTCTTAATCTTTAGAATTTTGTTAAATCAATCTATTTGTGCATTAAATAAACATTACAAGACGAAATATTAAAGAAAGGCTTGCTTTTAAAAAACAACGTCTGTAAAACGAAAAAAAATCGGCTGCTGCATAACGTTTTTTTTAAACTGAATGGAACAAATGTTAAAAACAATTACGTGTCACAATAAGAGTTTTGAATCTTTCATTATTTAACTGCCCTAATTTTACATAATTGATACGAATAAGAACTTAATTTATATTAAAGCGAATATAATATTTAGTTTCAACTATTTTTGGCTAAATTATTTCTGAAGAGATGAAGATAAATAGATCGTAGTTCAAAAGAATTTTCATTGGCATGAACTAAAAACTGTGTTAATTTTAGAGGGTAAGAAATAAAAAACAAGCCTTACAGTAGTCGCATATGATGTGTAACATCTGATATGTCATCGTGTTAAATACGCAATAGTAACTTAAATCCTAAAAAAAATGAATCAAGTATGATTGGAAATAATAAAAGTATTTATTCTTGTTCAATTTGGGGAAGAATGGATACAATACACTTATGATAAGTAAAATATGACACACATACTTGTGAGATTTGAAAGTATTTAAATACCGTTGAAAAACAGCGTCAATAACAGTACCACTGTTAGTTGTCGAACTATTTCGAGCTTTAGTTAATCAGTCTAAAAAGTTATGAGAGGTTCAACTTCTGGCAAACTGAAATCACCACTCAAAATCATGGGAAGCGAGTGATAGTTTGTTTTTAAAAAGCGCAGAACCATCGGTATATGGGAAAAGTACAAAATGCAGGAAATCTTTAATTTTTTGAACCATTTGATTTGGAGAAATGTATACGGCCACCAAAATCTCTGTTTGTCCATATTCAAATATACATTCTGCCGCACATACGTCCCCAATATCTTGAATAGCAATATCCAGTCTACTTGTTTGACGATAAATAATGTCCAAGTGAGGAGTCACAACATATGAGTTGTTCTGTTTGCTATTGACACAGCGACAGGAATTAACCTCAAAGTATGAAAAAGATACGCACTATAAAATATTTATTCGGATAATTCATTATACTTACTCGTATATTCTTAAGAATGTTGAACTTTTTCAGATACTTAACAGTAAATATAATTCTTAATATAGTTTACACATATAAATTAACCTCAGATTTCTTACACTACGAGTCCTGAGACATTGACAATTGAGTGTAAGGGTCGTAAGTTTATCCTAAATAAGAATTCGAATCTTTTCAAATGCTAACTTTAACAATATAAAAAAAACAACTACCAACTACAGTTGGACCCTATGCGAGGGAAGTGAAGAGACCCATCACGCACGCTCATTGGTCAAATCAAATAGCACGCGCTTACGTCACTTCCTGTTACCCACATCCATCCCTTTCGACGAAATCATTCCAACAAAATTCGGCAATCGAGAGAAATGATACACATCAAAAGCAAATTTACGTAGAACAGGCCATGTTATATATAAAGGCAGGAAATTACGTAATTTCCGAATTATATTAGTCTTTTTTTATGATTTCTTTACCTGTTCCACACACAGTGCTGGCGTTCGAAAATAACGCAGCCAAAAGTAAAAGTTACCTAACAGAAACATTTGTAAATACAAAGGTTTACTCAACCAGAGGTCCTTATCATTAATCCAGATTAAACTAAATACATGACAACTAGTGTGTGTGTGCACGTGTGGGCATGCCCCCCATGTGGAAATACTCTCACCACCAAATCATATTTTGATTTGGGGTTATAAATATGAAACATTTACACGCAATTCCTTATCTGAGATCAAAGTTTTGTAAAAGCAATGATATCTCCTACTTCAAACTTAGAGATGAATTAATGCTGCTAATAAAGTTTTTATAGATTAAGGCATTTACTTAAATCTGGAATTCTATATAGAAATACAAAGCTATTGCTCTACAAAACCTTTATCCGTCCTGTTCTCACTTACGGAGTTTCAGAGGTGTTAATTTCGTCTCGAGAACTAAAAATGCAAACAATTTTCAAATAAGTTTAGTATATGAAATTAAAATTAAATATTGCGAATGTTTTACACATTATTTATACAGGTATGATGTTCAAAAAGTACAAAATGTTTAAAATTTAATTGAAAAAAATTATAAGCACATATGAAATTAAGAAACATTTTTGTAATAAATATTAAGTAATTTTTACGTTGTACATGCTATTTACTAAAATAGCAGACTTTGGTGTATAAAACTGTGTATAAAATTACAAAATGTATCATACTATTTAAACCCTACCTAATATTTTAGTACTATATTTCTCATATACTTCAAAATATTTGAAAATTATTATTTTTTTTTAATCTAAGTGTAATTTTTTAATTTTTTAAAAAATATAATTTAATATTCTATTTATATTAAAAAATTAGCTACAGTGTAATAAAGATACATTTAACTTTATAACTCCACTTATAGCTAGTAATTAGAGCTACTATTTTAGAAAATATCATGCACGACGAAAAACCTAAGAAACATTTCTGTAAGAAATATTAATTATTTTGACATGCTTATAATTTTTAAAACAATGATTATATTTTAAACATTTTACACTTTTTTAAAGACTCGTTCCTTTTTAAATAATGATGTAAAAGATTGGAATTATTTAATTTTAGTTTCAAAGAATTATATCAATTTGAAGATTGCTTATATTTTCAGCCCTCGAGACAAAGTTGACAGCCCTGAGACTTCTTACACTTTGGACACCTGATCTATGACCATGAAGGAGAAGGAGATATTGAGTGCTTGTAAACACTGGGTCCTGAGAAGTGCTTTCAGAGGAACTTATAAAAATGGTATCTAGTGTAGAAAACGCAACTCTGATTTATACCGTTTGTTCAATTAGCCAGACGGTGCTCATTACATTAAAATAAGGCGACTCAATGTTATCCACAATGTTATCTGAAACATGTTATCCACATGAATGACATTAGCTCTAATATCTTTTCGACTAGGCCATGTAAAACGAGAAGAAAAGACCTAGACTTCAATGGATAGATGTAATAGAAAAGGATATTTTGGTTCGTAATACCAAGAATTGGAGTGCTTGGCTGCCCATACATGTGAAAGGAAACGTCTGGTTCAGAGGGCTCTGACCAATTCTGAGGTGTCATGCCATGGCTGATGATAAAATAATGTGCTTTGAAATATTTTATCTGTTTGTTTTTTCTTTTTTTTTATTTGAAGTTAGAAAGATAGTGGGTGACATTTATTTTCATATTTATTTATTTATTTATGCTTTAAAAACACGAGTTATGAATTCGATTTCCTGTCTCAAATTACACTTTTTTTACAATATCTTATTTACTACATCAGTTTTAACTATTTAGTATTTCACATATCGTTTTCCCGTCCTTAATGCAAACTTGTATCATTTCTTATTCTAAATATCGTTGTAGTAAATTCGAAATATTGATAATTACCAAAAAAAACAAACTTGGAATCATTTTAAAGTTATTATCGATGTACTTTCTTTAAGAAATTCCAAAACACTACTTAACAAGCGGAAGAATTTTATACTTCAAAATTACAAATATTTACTTAAAATCACATATCTAAGATAAAAAACGTGATAAGATAATTGAAGCATACTTGCTGTGATAAAAAAAGAATCCGGAATGCATCCATTAAAATTCATCTACAGGAGATATCATCCGAACATTTTTGCACCATTTTTACGAATTACCTAAATACGTGCAGCTATCAGGAATGTAATTTTATCGTCTGAGAAAAAATTGTTTTTAGTGAGAGAAGAATGTCCACTTCGTTATTTTTCAAAAAATCGAGTGTAATTGAACAAAGTAAATACATTAAATTTCGTATCCTCGATAGAATTTATGCAAGAATCACATTTAAAATGTTGCAAGAAGCTATTAACAATAATACAGATACGGTTAAACAAGATCCATGATTAACTTATATGGTGCCAAAGGGTCTTTTCTTATTCCCACGGTTGAAATTGTCTCTTCGGGATTTCCAGAAATAATTTGATATTATTACACTACTGGTTCTTACCGTGATTTTGAAATCGCACCCTATAGATCTTTGGTGGCAAGTTTATTTCGAATGTATAAAATGTTATCACACCAACTTGACCAAATTTTACAATTTTTTCCCAGAAAAATCCGTAGTGTACCGATATTAGAACTTTTGGTCATGGTTTTGAGTCAACTGATGCAAATTAAGAAAAAAATTCCATATGAACTTTGAAAGGGTTTGGAACTTACGTGTTATACCGTCGACCAATTTCACAAAATAAAGAATTCGCCAATTTAAATGACGTTGCATTACGCATAAATATTATGCTCATAAGAGCGCGTTAAAATACATGGTGTTAAATTTCACGGTGATTGAAACCTTTATCATTTTGAAGTCAGTGTCCTCCGTAAAATCAGCTCAACGTAACAGAACAACTAATGCATACTGTTGCGTAGGTCCGGGTTCGATGATCTTATGCAAAACTATCCCTAAGAAAATAAACAGTTTTTCAAGAGCGATACGAATTTATTATCAAAAATCCAATCCTTTAAATACAGGATGCACAGCAGCAATATTCTCAGATTAAATCTCCGAAGGTCTTCACACCTTCAACAGCAATCAAACACAATTATCAGTGTTTAAAATACACGTATGTAAAAGATTATTCACAAGCACAGTCGAGCTAATCGCTAGTCAGAACAATGCTCACTGATCGCTGGCTGAAATCAAGACTGACCCTCGTTCCGATCAGCATCCCTATTTATCGGCTCGGCAGAAACTTCCAGAAATATACCCGCTCGTGTCATAGAGCATGACGTTAATGGATCTCTCCACAAATTTCTAGAATAATCCAGAGGGTCCGGAACTCACCAACATGGTCACCAAAAATGAAACCAACTTAGTTCTACCACCAAGATTTCGCCAAGTTAGAATTGAATCGCCATTATAACGTAATGGCATTTCTTGTGAATAATACAATTTTAACTTAAAATAAATATAACATAGAGTAATATAAATGCATTAAACATCCAAATACAAATTATTTACACTATATACACAAAATTCGTAGCAATACAGTAAAGACTTTGAATATGGATTAAATGTAAATAGACTTTTGTAAGCAGTTAATGTTAAAATATTTGATAAACAACTCTGTCCTTAAAATTTAAACAATGTGTGTAGCATTCCATTAAATACACATTTTTTAAAACACGCTTTGATTGCAATACTTTGTTGCAATAGTTCTTTAGTGTAGCAGTAAAGGCGTTAATTGTTAAAACTTAAACTTTATTAATGAAGGTAAACTTACACTTATTAAAATTTTAATGACCTCAAAGAACTTAATAATCATAAATAAGCTGAGCAAATTTAAATAAGTAGTATTCATGAGGAAACAAGTCAACGTAAATGGTATAAAGCTTATAAGCGTATTCCCGGGAGAATATTCAGATTAAATTTTAAGTAAGTATACTTACAAGTAGGGCGTGTGTCATTACAAATTTACCGTATATGCAAGCACGTGCATAAATATTATATTTTTCAATATAAATAATTACTAAGAACAGCAACCTTAATAAACAATCTTTTGAGAAAATTGCGTTATATTTTTGATGAATAAACAGAATGTTGTTTTAAGTTGACAGGATAACACTTATATATAACTATCGATATTTCCTAATTAATATTCAAGTATTTAAAATATGGCAAATAAATAACAGTGTACAATACTAAAAATACAAATGAATCGAATCTCATTACATTTAATTAAATTTAATTCAGGATTGATCCACATTTTTGTTTAAATTACAATATATTTATATTGTAATAAATCAATTCTAATTCAATTTCATAAACTTGATTTAGAATTAATATATTAGCTTAAATCGTAAGGCCTCTATATTAGAACATATCGATATCAGATAACCCATTTGTCTTGAGTACCATTAAATAAATATTAATCTATATTATTCATCTGTGTGACTTGTCGTTGTATCATATCTGAACTGCAATACCATGAACTTAATGTGTGTTTACTTTCCATTACATCATAAGGGGGTCACTAGCCTCCTTATGATGCAATGGAATCTGGTGAATCTAATGCATAGCTTACGGGCTTTACAAACTTGTTGATGATTTGGAAAATAGCCAGTCAATGCCATGTCTCAGATTGGTGCAGTTCTAGTGCTTTATTTCATTTTGTCAAACAGATAGAATGTTTTCATTTTATTGTTCGTTATTTTTCAGAGACTTGTACATATTGTTTATATTTTAGTTTGGGGGTTTTTGATTTTGATTTTTTCTTTGTTCAAGAACTGTTTATTTTAAAGATTCACGGTTATCATTTTACAGGTTTATTCGCTTCAATAAATACAGATTAAATTTTAAGCAAATCTTATATTAATATTATTGGATTCAATGGCCACCCTATTGTTAAGTAAATTTAAAGTAACGTTTAAATGCATCTTTTGCTGTTTTATGCACTTTTTTTTCCTTCTTAAGGTATCCGAACATATTCAGAGTCCATTTTTAAAAATAGCATACCAAAACTTTATAAAGGCTTTTTTATGGACTAATACCAATAAATACATCAATACATAAAAAATGTAATATTTAAAATAAATTATCTACATTTTGCTAAAATCACAATTATAAGTGAAATTTTAGCAGTATAGTAGTTCTTTAAAATATATAGTTAAAAAAAAAGAGTATTAAACTTACAATCAATAAAAGTATTACTACAATAAACTACACACAATCACCTAGGTTATGTTCTAAAAATGTCTTGTTTTATAAACGAATAAAAATTTTAGAACTAATTGAATAAACACTATAAAAAACGGGGCATATTTTTGAGTTTATTATTTAAAATACAGGCCATAAATCAAAATGTATTCATAAGGAATCATTATTTTAGTACACCTCCTAGAAAATAATATATTAAGGTTAAAAATGTTTCATAGAAATACATTTAAAACATATTAGTTATCAGAATCTACATGATAGATTTTGAAAAATTTAAATGCCCACTTCTTTGTGTGATAGATTAATGATGCATTTAAAATTCTTCTGAATTTGTCATCCAATGTTACTTGGTCTCTATTTAACGTAAAATCAAATTATATACGTTTCAAAAAGCCAAAAAATTGCTCTATTTAATAAAATAAAAACAAATGTGTGATTTGATCAGAATAGGTCATTTTAATGAGTTTGGATACCTTAAGGCAGTGCTGCTCAACCTTTTTATCGCCTCGGACCGGTCAACGTTTAATAATTTTACCGCGGCCCACTGAGGGTGGGATACGTTGATTGTTTATATTTTAAGATTGTTTTCATTTAACAATTTTAATTTAGTTACATTTAAATATGGCTTCAGAATAAAATATAGTTGCACCAAAAATGAATAAAAGGCATTTAACGTGGAATATAAAGTGATTTCTTGGAAAGCCAAAATCAAGAGAAATGCAGCATTTAAAAAATCAATGGTAATAGTTTAATGTTCTTCTGGTGGCCGGCACGTTTTGGGTCAGGACCGGGTTGGGAACTTCTTAAGGTATGACTGTTTGAACTGGGATTTTGCAAAAGCGTACAAATGTTTAATATTTATGATATTTAGTGTCACTTAGATTTGAAAATTTACATAAAATTGTTTTAAGAGAATAGTATTACAATAAAAATTCTTTAAGAATAATTTTTTTGACAAAAATGAACCTAAATGACCCATTTTCGAAATACTTTTTTAGTGAAAACTGCTTCTATTATAAAATATTTTGTCTGTATATAGCCCCAGACCTCTGCAGGGCTCAACTAGAATTTTTGAAATACATAACTTAGACGTGGTTTTATCCATGTTTTACTACAACAGAGGGGAGAAATTTTAAGAAAAAAACAAAAAAACACCGATAATTATTTCAAATGGTTGTAATTCTGAAAATAATGTGAGTTTTTCAAAAATCATAGTTGAGCCTCTGTACAGAGGTCTGAGCTATATACAGGCAAAATATTATTATAATAGAAGCATTTTTCATAAAAGGAAAACATTTTGAAAAAAGGTTATTTTAAGTTAATTTTTGGCCGAGAAATATTGTATTTAAATTATTGTTTTTTTGTCAAAATATCCTTAAAACAATTTTACATATGTATTCTAATCTAAGTGACACTAAATATCATGAAAATTATCCATTTATGTGCTTTTATAAAATCACGATTCCGAACGTGTCGGATACCTTAAAAGAAGAGAATTTTATTTTCATAAATCATTTAATACTATTGACGGCATGCAAGTGTGAATATTGCTAAGGAACGCTCAATGACAATGTTTCATCGCATGTATTATACAACGCAGAAATTCATTGGTAGCTTAATTCAAATTAAAAATCCAATGAACAATCTCTAAATTTCCAAGATTCATTATTTTATATTCTTCGAAAAGAGGAGAAACTGTTTTTAAAAGCTGAATATAGAATTATTTATTGCATAAAACTTTCTGTATCTCAGCTCTGGAATTTAACTTAACATATGAATTATTTAAATTTGAATCGGTTGAATAAATTCGCGTATAATCTGAAGAATATTTCAAAAAACTTCATTTTATATTATTTTAATATTATCTATGCGTGCTATGCATCAGTGCCATTTTAAGCTCATTTCGGGCCCTCAGCACAAATGATCTACATACCCGTTGGGCACTGGAGGATCGAAATTTATAACCAGAAAGTCTGATTCAGCTCAACTTATCCGGGCTCTTGGGCTCCGGCTCCAAGCACCCAATGGATAAACCGGCCCTGCTATGCACTCTTGCCTTAATAAATGAAAAGAAGATACTGAAAAATAGTACACGCATTTTGGTTGTAGGGTTTTTAAATCGTAAGAATTTTTGACAGGATTTAATCTAAAAATTCCTTAGATTTTTATTATTATTTTTTTTAATTTGAAGCTTATATTGAAACTTTAAGAAGTCTCAGGGGTGTTAAAAATTTCTCTAGAGGTCTGAAAATATAAACAATTTTCAAACAGGTATAACTCTTTTAAATTTAAATTGAATAATTCGAATTTTTTACGCATTATTTTTAAAGGAATGGGGCTTCAGAAAGTTATAAAATGTTTAAATTATAATCATAATTTTAAAAATTATAAGCATATGAAAATAAGAAACTTTTTAATAAGAAATATTTTTTAAGTTTTACGTCACGCATGCTATTTTCTAAAATAGTAGTTTTAATGACTAGCTATAAGTTGATTTATAAAATATAGAATAATAACTTATACATTTTAATAAATAAAAAAAATACACATTTTTAAAAAATATAAAAAAAAAATTGCAATATTTTACAATTTTTTTGAAATACAAAAGATATATAATACTAAAATTAGGTAGGGCTTAAAGAGTATGATGGATTTTCAAATTCTATAAAGTTTTATATATCAGAGGCTACTATTTTAGAAAATAGCGTGCGCAACGCAAATAATACTTAATATTTATTATAGGATTTTTATATTCTGTTTTTTTAAAATTATTATATTTTAAACATTTTATACTTTCTGAAGCCCCATTCTTTTATAAATAATGTGTAAAAGATTCGAATCATTTAATTTAAATTTAAAAGAATTATACCTGTTTGAAAATTGTATATATTTTCAGACCTCTTAGTAAAACATTTAATCCAGGTTATGTGAAGCTTTTAATAAGAAATTGAGGACATGCATAGTTAAGAAGGACAAATTCATGTTGTTTCCAGATAAATAAGGTCAAGCCCTTTGAAATTAAACTGTATTGCTTCATAAATATTCTTCTTCAAAAGTATTTCCTATTGCTTTGAATACAAAACACATTTCGCTTATTTCATTACATATTTGTTATATTAAATACTCAAGGAGTTTTATGAAATGAACATTACAATATGTACATGTTTTAGAGATTAATTTAACATACCAAGTCATTTATTTACAAGAAATTAGAAAATAATGCTGATTTCTGATCTATAAATAATTTTATTAAAATAATTCTATTTACCTTCAACGCGTTAAAAAGTTATATCCAATTAGAACATTTTCAAGTTCAAATATGTGTGACCCCAAATTTATATAAATATGGAGTCAAAAATCAAACTACGCTCTAACTAAATAAATCAAATTAAGTTCTTCAAAATGTGGAAACCTTCGCAACCTATAATGATGAATTCTTATTGTATATAAATGTTTCAAATTTGGCTCCGAATGCACAGAATAAAATTTAAAAAAACCAGTACACGTACAATAAAAACCTTAAAATGTACTTAATAAATTTGTCAACTTATAATTTATCATGGTTTTGAAAATTATCATGAAATAGTATCGTTTAAAATCAATTTAATACTTTATCTACCGACGGTACTTATAAGTACCACTCACTTTAAAATTACGTAGAATAACCATTTTTACGAATATTCTGACAAAACTTAGCAGGAATATTTTTTGAAATCCACTCTTCCAAGATATGTGGTAGCACGGGTACTATTATAAGTATTTTAGCGGGGAAAGCGAATAGTTTTGTAGCAGAAATTGCGTTTTCAGCTCACGGTGTTTTGAACGGATGGCAAATATTATTCTTTTTTGTCCCGAAAAAATAGTTAATGTGAAAATTTAAAAGTCTTATTTTTCTTATTTATTTATTTATTTGTATGTTAATGAAGTCCTGAGAGAACGATTTGACTATGTATTTTAAGTGAACAGTGTATATAACTAATTTTTATAGTTCAATATCTTTAATTAATTAGCTCTAACGGATTAAATTCCCCAGATTTGAGTATTTTGCATATGTATATCTCTTAATTTTCAATGTAGTGATCCAAAAAAAAATATTGCATGAAAAAACTACAGTATATCATAATAGGGTAGACAGGACGTTTAATTGGATAGGATACTAAGAGAAATGTTTTACACTTTTAAAATGACTGAATACATAATATATAGTCTGTGACATTTCTCATTGAATTACTTTTAGGATAAATTATAATAAATAATTATGCTTAAGTAACTTTAAAGTAAATTTTTATAAAAGCATTTTGTTTTATTATTTTACAAGTAATAGCCTGTCGTAGTTATGCAAGATAGTTGCATTAGAGCCGATCATATTACACCAGTATATATTAAATTATACACTTCATAATTATGAATTAAACCATGTTTTAATACAATTGAATCACATCATATAGTATATCATGGCAATGTAATAGTAACTTTTAATGTTCATAAATTTATCATACGCAAAAGTCATATATGAATATTACATAAAAGTAAATTATTTTCGAAAATATTTCGCCTCATAGTTGTACTCGTATAACAATAGATTAAGTTACATATATTATTTTTAGATATATTTAAGGTGTCCGACTACGTTCGGAATCGTGATTTTGCAAAAGCGTATAAATGAATATTTATGATATTTAGTGTCACTTAGATTAGAAAACGTATACAAAATTGTTTTAAGAATAGCATTACAATAAAAAATTATTTAAGTAGAATATTTTAACAAAAAGGGAACATAGAATGACCCATTTTCAAAATATTCTCCTTTTGTGAAAAATGTTTCTATTATAATAACATTTTGCCTGTCTATAGCTCAGATCTCTGTACAGAGGCTCAACAAAAATTTTTGAAATATATAACTTAGAAGTTGGTTTATCCATGTTTTACGGCAACATAGGGAAGACATTTTAAGAAAAAAACGCCGATAATTACTTCAATTGGTGGTAACTCTGAAAATAATGTGAGGTTTTCAAAATTCATAGTTGAGCCTCTGTACAGAGGTAGGAGCCATATACAGGTAAAATATTATTATAATAGACGCATTTTTCACAAAAAGGAGAACATTTTGAAAAAAGGTTATTCTAAGTTAATTTTTTGCCGAAATATTGTATTTAAATACATTTTTCTGTCAAAATGTCCTTCAAACAATTTTATACATGTATTCTAATCTAAATGGCACTAAATATCATGAAAATTATCCATTTATGCACCTTTTTAAAATCACGTTTCCGAATGTAGTCGGATACCTTAAATACTACCCAAATACTGTGATCAATTACTACTATAATAGTAATTTAACATCAATTTATCTGTCTGAGAAACTCTTCAATAGTGATGTGTTAATCACGTAGGAACGGACTAGTACTGTAAAACAGGGGTGCACAATTCAAAATTATTAGGGGCCATTAAGGAGGTGTTCAAATTAATGATGACCACACTTTACAACTAAGTAAGGTGTAGTTGCAGTGTAGATACTACCGATCACCGCGTGATGCATTAGAACTATCGGAGGGCTGCCGTTAGTTGAGCACCCCAGCTGTAAAACAAAATTTGTAGAAAGTCGTATCAGACCAATTATGCAGCTACAAATAAGTACAGTGACTAATCAGTTTTTAGAGACAGAGCCATCAGCATATATATGTATTATGCTGTTGAAAATAACTTTCAATAGTAATAGTAATACTGAATATTTCGGAAAAAATCTTACCTCTCTTCTGACTTGGATTTCCACCGGACACTTCCAATGTCTGGTGATGGGCAACGTTCAATGATGACCGATGAGGAATGGGGATTTCTCAACGGAGATCTTCTACTTGGAGAACGACGGGATGATGATGCAATAACGGAAATGCCCTTTTCCATGATTAAAATCTCTCTGTCTTATATGGATTTCATAACTTATATTTGTACTTGGAATGGAATCACAATGGGTTCTACGTAATTTATTTGTTTTCTTTGTTAAACCAGTTCATAAGTCAGAAGAGTTTTATTACTGTTTTTGGTTTTGGAATATTTTAATCCAAAATTTTACAATTCCTTGTAAAAGTTACCCATATTTAAAAACTTCGAAATATGCATGAAATAATTAGAGATATTTGGCAAACGATACTCTCATATGTAATATACTGATTAATTTACAATAGTTGCTTTAAAAACCAATCTCTTCGACTGGGTAAGTTTTAACAGTTTGGAAATTTTTTTTATCAGAACCTAAAGCACAAATAAAGTATGTAAGCACACACACACATGTGTTTTAGTAAATTACAAATGAATACACTTTCAATTACAGACGGAACTATGAAAGCATTCAAAATTATATAACTTAAACACATTTTAAGATAATTTTTGGATATAAAAGTGTGGTTTCATTTACATAATGATTAATCGTATTCAAAGCAGATTTTTGTCAGTAAGAAGCTATTGTAAAATCATTTCCATTTCAAGTTATCGTTATTCAATAATTTAAATTGAATTACTTAATTGACATTAAATTCTCAATGGTTCATAAGCAACTTCGCAAAACATTACAATTTAACGTACAAATTTACTTTACTTACAGAGAGTTATATATATATATATGCACTGTTTTTATGCACACAATAAAATCGTTCAGTATGCAGGGACAACTTTATTGTTAAGAGGTATAGCGAGCATAAAATAATTTTATTTCTACATCAAAAGCAATAATTTTTTTACGAGGAGCTTAGAAGCATGCAAAAAGAGAATTTTTACCTACGATATCATATAACATTTGTGACTGGAAACGAATAAAATGTAGTATAACTGAGTATTTTATAGATCAAAGTGAAATATAAGTAGGCAGTATCAATTATCATAAACTCGAAAAATCATAAAAAATGTAATTTTAGTTTTATATCATCTTGAACAGTAATATTTTATATTATTTTATTATGATAGTTTATTTTATTTGAAAGAAAGTTTGGTGATATTTGGATACGTTTACTTAATTGGTATTTATTGCAGCTCTCATGGATATATATATATATATTTTAAAATCTTTTCTTTTTCCATAACTATCTGGAACACTAAGATTTTTTTTAAAAAAATTAAAAGGATATATGGAGAGTGAAATAGTAAATGTATTTATACTATTCCCTTTTTTTATTTTTTTTCTGAAAGTGTTTTTGAAAAAAAAAATTGAATGTCAAATTATTTTTGTTTTTAAGTTAGTGTCTAACAAGGGGAGAAAAAAATCACAGTTCTCTTAATCTCGAATAAAACTAAAAATGAAAATGGGGGATTAAATATTTAATTTAAAAGTAAAGAGTTTCTTTTTTTTTTTTACAGCATTTTTTTTTTTAATAAGAAATTTCTCCTAAATTTATACATATTTAATAAATATAAGTTAAATTTAAAAAACGTAGAGCAATTTTTAAGAGACAGTACTTTGGGCGCTGATAATTTTAGTAATACTTTAAAAATCTGTTTAAATTACTGAAAAAGAAATTAATGTAAAATTTAGCTTCATTCGACACAATGCAGAATTTAGATATAGCGTGTTCTATTGCAGTTTCTGGCATGTTAATTTATTAACATGCATCAAATAGTATCACAAATAACTTTATAAATCGTGACCTAAGTAAAACCGCAAAGAGAGCACAATTAAATCAATAACTTTGGAAAGAATCAATGTTTCAGAATTCTCTTAAAATCACTTCATTCAGAAATCTTTTAAAACATCTAATTACCTAATTCCATGCGGATGATTCACATTTAAAAAAATCTTTTGTAACAATCAGCATCACGAATTCATCGCCGCAAAACGTAAACAATCCCAATCCAGTCACGTGACTATTTGAAACCACGTTACATCAACACACGAGTCCTCTAAGCATGCTCCAAATCTTTGACATTGGCGATCGCTTCTGCAATGTCAGAGAGGCTTTTAGTCAATAATTCATCAACACAGCCAACACTTTTCAGCACAGATTTCAAGCCCTTTTTGAAATTGTTATTTTTCAAAAATTCGAACTTTTAAATCACGTTTTTTAGCAGGTGTGAAAAGATCACAAAGCGTAACGTTTACTACTAAGGAAGAGACGAAAACAGAGTGGACTGTTCCATTCTGAGGATACTCCAGGGGAGGAGGAAGGTGGGATGGATGGAGGAGAATGCTCCAGAGTATCAACTGGATCGACGGAGGAGAACCGATAGCCTTTTTATTTTTTTTTTGTTGGAAGTTCCTTTTATTATTTTGTTTTTTACTCTTCTTTTTGTCCCGAATCATGTAGCATGCGTCAAGGGGAATTTATGGTAAAGCCGAGGTCACACTTTTACTTTTCTTTCTTTCTTTTTTTTTTTTTTTTTTTTTTTCCTTTCTTTTCTTACTTTCACTTACGATTTTTTTTTGGTTGGATAATTTAATTCTTCGGCATTGCTTAATCATCTCATTATCATAATTAATTTTCTGTTGCCAAAATATACTCTTTTAGCTTCCAAATAAATAAAACAAAAACATCCTATTGCTTAAACTTATTATGGAATATATATACGAAGAAGTTAGAAAGAAACAGCAAAATAAGATAACTTAAATTGGAAGATTAATATGATCTGTTAAAATGTTTGTATAATGTTACACACTCCATTTCGTAGAAAATGGGTGATTTTCAGTATTAAAGGAATTATAACATATTACATTTATTTTTTTATAAAGAAAAATCAAATATAATACGTTTTATTTACTTATCATAAGGACTTTTAAAAAATCAGTTTTTGGTTTGATTTTTTTGAATGTAATAAACATTTTTTTACTGTCTGAAAAGTCATATGATGCCATATTAATACTTTTATTAGCTTCAAAAATGATGGAGAACGAAAATACTGAAAAAAAATCTAATCACTGATCAAAACAGAAATCGTAGTTTCGTTTCATTATTTTTAAAAATTTTCAATTCATTCCTTTTCTCATTTTTCCATGGTAACTCCTCCTCCTTGCAGCAATTTAGAGGTCTTTTTTTAAACAAAACAAAAAAATCTGTTTACCAAAGAAGAAAACAATAAAAATAATGGGGGATTGTATATTTATAGTTTTAATGTCTTTAATGTACCAAAACATTAAATCAAATGTTATATAAGCAATTTATTTAACATGTCAAATTTACTGTAAATTAATAAATATTTTAAAAGCTTAAACAAATTATTTTTTATTGATTTAGCGATAAAGAGATGATAAATGAGGGATTTTAAAAACATTATATGAAAACTAAAAAAATTTGAAATACTTTTACTTTAACTACTTCAAAATACGTGGTTTAAATTTTTTCTAGTTTTATTATAAGTAGATAATATTTAGCATTAAAATATTTGAATAGGCAAAAAAATCTTAAAGTACAATAAATCGAAACCTTACAGCAAACATTTTCCGAAATTAAAAATTCTCGTGTAAAAATATTAATACTCTTATTATAATTAAATTGAATGTATAGATTTTGAATTAAATTAGTATTACTAAAATAAAAGAAATAAATATACTTTAAATTTAACATAATTAAAACTAAATTGCAAAAACCTTTTTCTTAATCCTTAAAACTGGATTAAGAAAATGTTTTTTACAGAATAACTCTTACTCTAATATAATTGCATAAACCAATACAAATACGTTTTGTTTTTATGAGAAAAATAATTTAAAAATCGGAAGCAATTTCTTAAAAATTGACATAAGTAGAATTTTAAAAAAAAAAAAAATGAAAAAAATTAAGAATCTATTTTAATTTCCTAAAAGAAGCGTATACAAACATAACTCAAAAGTGAAATAGTGAATAGATTAAAATTATATATTTTCCATTGTGGTTTGCGTATGGTAAAATTTAAACAGAAGAAACCATTATTATGGCTGCTACAAAAGTATTGAAATCAGTTCTCAAAGAACAGTTTTTAAATTTACATTTTATGTAATATAGCATTCATAGCCTAAGGTCCCGATCAAATGTTTACAAACACACCTCTCAATCCTTACATCAAATATACTCACCGAAAGGAAAAACCACTTTTACAGAAAAGCACTACGCATTTTTCTTTACTGAAGGGTATTGAGGAAATAAACCACGAAGAAATCGAATTCCTTGGATTTCCATTTTCAAATTTATATATGTATATTCGTATCTTTAAGTAAGGAGAAAGATTTTGCTAGCAGAAAGATCCTAAATCTGGAATATCCTTTTTTATTTCCGAAAAATTTAACAAGATTTAGATAACTTTTCTCACAAAATTTTCGACAGTACATAAACTATTTTATTGCAGATATTTTGTTAAAACAATGCTTCAATGTGTTCAACTATATACTTGTAATTTTATAAGATGATTTTTAAAATAAATGCTTATAGCATATTTTTTAAAAATGTACTTTATATCTTGTTGATATGTGATTTTCTGTATATTTTAAAAATTTATTAAAGTTTAATAATCAACGGGAAGAAAATTCATTTTTCTCAATATTTTGGTATATTTTGGGGGATGTTTCTACTTATTTATTTAGAATCAAATAATAAGTTTTACATCTTTGCTTCATTAAATAGAGTTTTTATTTTTTTGAAAAAAAATCATACTTATGCTTTTAAAAATTTAATGGAATATATCTTTTTGAATGTATGTAAAAAGTGTTGTTTTATAAATCTGGTAAGAATACAAATCTTGATAGAACAGTTATCACTTTTTACAACTTTGATTGCAGAACAAAAATATTTTATTTAATCAATAATCAATCATTTAAGAAATTCAGAAAGCGATTTTCAGAAAACGAAGGTATGAACGAAGTATGAGTCATTATTCGCAAGAAAGTCGTTTAGCTCAAAAGTCAATTTTTTACCGATTTTTGAGCTACACAAATTGAGCTACCAATAACAATTTTTTTTTAAAATCCGTAATTTTTAAGCAATTATTTCAATCTTTAGTCAAAACATGGATAATAACGTTTGACAAACAGAAAAGAAGTTTCATGTGATTATTTTTATAAATGACGGTTATTAAATGTTTAGTTGGAACTTTGAGAATTCTTTGAAAAATCGTAAAAAAAAAAAGTTTTTGGCATTTTATTTTTTAAATCACTGATTCTAAAAGTTCAAAGTATGGACTTTTTTAGTATAGAATTCAAATCATTACAATGATAAGAAGTCCGTACAGAATGATTGAAAAATACTTTTCATAAAAACGCATGAATACTGTTTCATTTTAGAAAAAATCGTAAAAAATGGAAAATATCGTTATTTTGTAATATATACAGGGTGTCCAGCCTTAATGTGACCCAATAGCTAATTCCCGAACCCTTCGGTTTAGATATGCACTTCCAATTTGAAAAATGTTTAAAAAAAGGTAAAGAATGTTTTTAAGTGCTTATCGAAACAAAAAAAAAACCCATTTAAAAAAATTTAAAAAATTAAATATTAAATTTTTATACGGTCCCCAGGTCCTATCACTTTTATTTAAGAAAAAATGCAGTACACAAAAAAGTTTCTATTTATTACGATAAAAACTAACCAAGTTATGCCTACATAAAGTTGAAGCATCTGAATTGCTCAGAAAAGGGTGAGTGAGTGGTGAGTGAATATTAACTTCGCACTGTTCAGCTACACGAGGGATTTTGGCGACGGACCACGTAATTTTGAACCATGTCAAGTGACGTGGACGATATATGAGCTCAGAAAGAGGGGTCGTATACAAATTGAGTTTAGAGAACAGTAATTCACTATCTACAGAAAGAGCAAAAGAAAAACATCATATCAATATTAAAACGTCGTAGTAAACGTCATAGATCAGCGATACACAACCTGCGGCTCGCGGGCCGCATGTGGCCCGCCTAGCCTTTTTAAGAGCAATGGGCCATTACCGGGCCACTAAGAATTTCACTTATTTTAGAACATTGTATAAAAATTTGGAGGGAAATTCTTTGTGAAGAAATTAAATATATCAATTTTGCTTTTTGCTGTTGGTGTCATACGGTTATGAACTGATATTATTTTTCTATTTAGAACAGTTCGGTTGGTAACTGACCAGCGGAATAAACGTGGGGGAAATTTTTTTAACTATCTTTCATATTTTGCGGGGAAAAAATATTCGAAGAAAATATATCGTTTCAAGACGTTGGGAAAGTTGACTATTTTGTAGTGAAAAAAAAACATGGATCATAATTTTTTTTTTGCAGAAAGTGCTATTTTAAAAAAATTCAATAAACAAGAATCATTCAATGACACTTTTAAAAGTCTTTTTTCAAGGGATAAATAGGCTTTTCGAATAATCCTTCAGGCAGCCAAAAGTGTTTTGGCGTGGTAAAAATCACAGCAGTAACAAAAGACATCCCTGGTTTTCTATATTATCATATGGAAACCGTTTTGATGCCAAATTTGAAGAGGGGTTTCTTAAATGTTTCTAATTTGTGTTGTAACAAAAAAAAAATAAAAAAAAAATAATAATTTAAAAAACAAAAAGGGTTATAATATTATGATAAATTTTCCCAAAATTTTAAAATTTCCCAAACTTATCTTGATCTTAAAAAATTTCCCCTTCTCTTATTTATCTTCTTTTGGGCCCCCATGGGGAAAAAATTCACATATATATGCGGCTCCGGGGAAGTGGGACATATGTATCAGCCCCGCAGAAAAAGGTTGAGTATCCTTTTTAGATTGACAATTTGTATTTCTTTTAAATAATAGGTTAAATTAAAAAAATACAACTTTAGAAAAGTTAAAAAAGATTTTTTTTAAAAAATGCAGCAAAAGAATACAGAGAATTTGCCATTCAAATTATAAAACAAAAGTGGAAAGATGTCCCAAAAATGAATCAAAAACTTTTTTTTATATCAAATTACCAAACTCAAATAATTTCAAAATGGCGGGGGTTGCGGAAATGCAGTACCACCTGGGTTTTTGCAATATAGTTGGTTACAGACCTGCCTCCATGTTGATTCGTTTAATACGGATTTCCTCTGAATTCCCCTTCGAAAATTTTCTTTTAAGGAAACCCCCGAAAAAAAAAACCCGAGGACTTAGGTCGGGTGATCCGGGGGCCTCCTGGTGACCTCCGTAGCCAATTATTCGGTTAAATGCTGCGCCAAAAATAACCACAATTTGTTTTTGGGGGCACCCTTTTACCACATGCGTGACAACTCCCTAAGAAACTTCATCTTCTAAAAAAACCTAACGGTCCCGATAAAATTTCCGTGTATGATTCTGATTTTTAAGGTCTATCGAAGTACATTGGATCAAGTGGTGGCCTTCCTTTTTCCGCATCCCCATTC